>CM073123.1:14378294-14920794 GCA_037039145.1 Fundulus diaphanus | reverse complement strand
GAAAATAGAAAAGAAAATCCAACTGAAACCTGCCACAGAAACCGAGATATGCTTCATCCATCAGCTCATCATGTGCTGTACGTATTTTCTGTTATATGCTGCAGGTGAAAACGTTTCCAAAAGTACAATTTAAAAATGTTACTTTGATAAGGTGCCCATCACACCAGAGTAAGGCCACAACACAATGTTAAAAATCAGCCAAAACAAGGATGGTCTCTGCAGGATCTTAGGAAAATCTTCGGCAGTGCTTTAAGACTGCTGTGGCCTCCCTATTGTGTGTGAAGGGGCATACAAGTTTTGAGCATGCACTGAACTTCTCTATAGACCAGTTCATTGTTATTGTTTTGATTCGGGTTTTTCGCGCATGTGCGCTTGATGGGTAGGCAAAAGGCGAACACAATGGCGGACGCAAACAGAGAAACTGACGAGTTATAAGAATAAGTTGATGGTTGATGGTATCAGATTGCCAGTTCCATAAAGCAAAAGCCTGAAGGGACGGAGCGAGTCTGTGAAATGCTGGCCAAGTGTTCTGTACGGCGACATATACAGCTACCTTATAAACACGCAGGCCAGTACATACGAGAGAGCATGAAAGCCATGAAATCACTGGACGGCTACAATTATTTCATACCGGGACATGTTCAGACATGTTTGTGTAACATACGAAAGCAGAGTCGGACACAGACAGCGCCTCAGCAAAGAGGAAGACCCGCCACCGGTAGGTTAAAAAAACATTGTTCACAAAGGATTATTTTGGTGTTTTTGTCTTATTAATCCTTTTCACAGACTCATGCCAGAAGGTTTGCATACATTGTACATGTACGTATATTATTACGAAACGAACGTTTACGTCTTGACTTAAGTATATATCCTAATTTTTTATTTATATAATTATTTAAGTAGAATAATGGCTAGTGCAAAATTAAGTTGTATTTACCGGAGATGAAGTGTAGACTGCAAATTCTGTCGTGGTATGATGGCTCCCACAGTCGATTGGGATTGTCTGCCTGCGTCCTTTTCATTGAAATTATCCATTTCTTTCTTCGTCCTTCGGTATACGAAAGAAACGTACAACCAATGAGTTGGAATGCCTCTGTGTGCAACCGGGAGCACAACAAGTCATAGGCATTGTTTAGATTCCAAAAATAAACTAACAGTACGCTCAAATTCACCCGTTTTCTCACGCTGTT
Organism: Fundulus diaphanus; assembly: GCA_037039145.1. Classification (NCBI taxonomy): domain Eukaryota; kingdom Metazoa; phylum Chordata; class Actinopteri; order Cyprinodontiformes; family Fundulidae; genus Fundulus; species Fundulus diaphanus. The sequence continues at coordinate 14,919,604 of CM073123.1, read as the reverse complement.
TTTGCCTACCAGCGTGACCCGGATGTAGCTTGTGACGTCACGCGTGAACTGGTCTATTCAATACTTTTTGACAACAAATTAGGTTCCTGGGTGTTGTGTGGAGGAGGCTGGCAGCAGCAGGGCCTTAGCAGTCCTGCAGGGCCTAAGCAGTCCTGCAGGGCTTGGTCATCAGTGATTTTATAGAAGTAGCCACGCTGGCCACATGTCAACCCAACCTCACCCAAGCCCAGATGGCAGCCCTCCAGGTTGAACCAAAATATCCACTTTTCATCCTAAATTAATTTAGATGTTGCTTTCACTGGTCTCCCTGTAGATGAGGCTTCCAGCTGTGGAGAAGCGCTCACACCTCCAAATTGTACACAGGTTGCATAGCCGAAGGAAGCTTTCAGCGTACCACACTGAAATTCATTAGGAAATAAATTCTGATATCAAACAAATATATCATGACTGAATAAAAAAAAACAGTTCTCAAAGAAAGATGTTTTTTAAGCAAAAAGGTTGTCCAAGACAGCAAGTATAACATGGAAACAATTCTGCAGAGAAACGTGGCCCAAGCACTCAAGCACTTGGCCTAAACACATATTAGGTTTAAGGGGCAATTATGTTTTCACATTGAAAAAGTGATGGTGAGGTGTGTGGCTAGACTCCTTATAATAGAATTAAACACACATAACAATGTTTGGCGCTCTGTTTTAGCAGGTTGCATATTTGAAGCTTTACTACTGTAGAACTGTCATGTCTTCTATACATTCATAGCAAAATATTCCTTTTATGTTCTAAAAATAGGTGAACATTTGCCAGAGGAATCTGTAAATGAGAGTCAGGTAAAGGGTGGGATTTTCAAATAAAAAATGTGCAGAAACTCTGTAAAGTTAATACAGCTGGTTTATGACCAAAAAACAACAACCTAGCTTACCTCTAAATACGGGAGCTCTGCGGAGAAACATTTGTTGTGTTTGCTGCCTTGTTTGTCTGGTTTTGATAACTGATGATGAGGTTAATTAAAAAGTAATAGTTATAACTGACTCCACCCTTCCTCCATCTCATTCCTCGGGTTTAAGCACATCGTGTAAAGAGATGAAGGCTCATTGTTCTGTTACCTGTGTTTTCCCCAACAGCCGTCATGATTCGCCTTCACGATGTGTGACTCCAAGCAGACCGATAAACCAGAACGGAGACAAAGACTGGGAGACCGGTTCCAGTGGGACTTCACCTGCCCCGGAGTACACAGGTACATCACTAGAGAGCACGGTCCCGCAATCAGTGTTGTAATAAATATTAGCGCCGCAACAAATTCAAGTCTTGTATAATTAACCAGTCAGTCTTGAGAAAGTGAATAATTTTCCTCCAGAGGGAACTATTTTTAGCCTTTATATTTCTCAGTGCTGCAGTTAATGGAATAAGAGATTATAGATTTACATTTCGATTTTATTAGTAACTTAAAATAAGCTACTAATAAAATAAAATGTAAATCTATAAAGTTAGAAACTGACCTTACTACAAATATTAAGACTAACAATAAAGAACAAACAAAAATACTCCTGACAAGAATAAAAGAGTAAAAAGTCTGCAATAATGAATGAATGTATCTTATCTTAAAATTCAAACGATTAGGCTTAAACTGTGTTGCAGACTTTATCAGAATTTCTTGAAACTTTGGCTGAAAAGATCTCCATTTATCCCGATTAGGGATAAAGGGAGGTTAGGGTTTAAAGGTCTCGTTCCACATCTGTTGTTATCCGATTCCAGATAGAAGCCTATCAATGGGGTGGGTATTCTTAGCCCCTAGCCTTTGGGCTGACCTCGGATACTTTGACTGCAGGAATATCCCAGTAGAATGATAGTCCTTAGTTCAGGGGTCACCAACTTGGTGCCTGCGGCCACCAGGAAGCCCCTAAGGACCATGTGTGGTGCCCACAAGCCTGTTAAAAAAAATGGCACAACCCTCCAGTGAGCTGCATTTAAAATGCTATTTTATTCAGTTGCTCTCCCTTTTTAATTATACTTATATTAACATGGATTTAATAATGTCAAAAGCATTAAAAACATATTTATATTACGTAAAGTTAAGGTGAGCTTGGACTCTTGTAGTTCAAAGGTCAGGACAGGTAGCCCTTCGTATGACACAGTACCATTGAAGTAGCTCTCAGTTACAAAAAGGTTGGTGACCCCTGCTCTAGAGTTTACACAGAAAAGCCTCTTTTCTAGGAGTGTTAGCAAACAGACAAATAAATTATGCCCACAACAACAAACAACGGGTTTCAAAACGTCCTCACTGTCCTGAGATGATTAGGCTGAACCCGAGGAGGGGGGTCTTGCTCAGGGTAGCATAGAGGTGGACCGTTTAAAAGGCGTCTTTCCCTTTCTGACTTGCTGATGTAGTGGAGGTTTCAACCAATCAATAGAGGACACAACGCTGGAGATGCCTCAGGAAAGTCTCCAAGGTTCTTCAGCCAAAAAAATACAAAAAAATACATTTAAATATAGAAATGATTATAATAACTGGCCGTATGGATCCATAATCATTTCATTCACTTTAAAATATAATTAGAGTTTCGGCTAATGATAAAATGATTGAAACAATCTAACTTTCTCAGCTGGAAAAAATAACATCCATGGTGACAACTCGCTCAACTGATTGCTGATAAAAAATGGAAGCAAGTTTATCAAAACTCAAGGTTTTCCGGCTCTTTACTCACCGAATGATAACAGCAACATTCTGACCACAACTAAAATTAGAGGTAGCTGTCTTTGTGAGCCGAGGAAAAAAATTGCGTACGCTACAGTTTTCACAGATGGGTTTGGCAAAACGAACCGTAATGATTGTGAACCTGTGTTTGTATTTTCAGGCCCAAAACTCTTTAAAGAGCCAAGCTTAAAGTCTAATAAATTCATTATTCACAACGCCTTGTCGCGCTGCTGCCTGGCTGGGAAGGTGAACGAGACACAGAAGAACAAGATAGTCGAGGTGGGGCCTTCGTTTTTTTTTTTATCTTAGCAGAAATGTTTCAATTAGCGTCTGAAGATTGAAAACGAAATCTTCTCGTCTTCCCTTCATTCCTACTCCAGGAGATGGAGAAGAGCTCTGCCAACCACTTCCTCATCCTCTTCCGCGACGCCAACTGTCAGTTCAGAGGCGTTTACACCATGAACCCCGACACGCAGGAGCTGGTGCGGCTGGCGGGGGTGGGCCCGCGGTCGGTCAGCTCCGGCCAGGTGGAAGCCATCTTCAAATACAGCTCCGACAGGAAGCAGTTCAGCACCATCCCGTCCAAAACCATGGGGATGAGCGTTGACGCCTTCACCATCCCCAGTCAGCTTTGGCAGGGAGGAGGTGGAGGAGGAGCGGGGGGTGGCGGGAGCAGCAGGAGGGCAAGTGTCACTAAGAAGGTGGCCGTCTCCAAGTGAGGAGGAGTGTATTTAGAATGTTATTATAGTGAAAAAGCTATTCAGACACACAGCGATGTTATTTATGTGCACACAGGTGGGTCCTCTTGTGTGTAATCTCTCTCCCCTTAGATTCCCTTTTAGAATTACAAAAAAACATTTCTATTCCCTCAGCATCTCTGAAAATGTCCACGGTGTGACTTTAATAGAATAGCTATTCATCCTGAAAGAGGAAACGGGGGCGTTTCTTTTTAGAATGTTGCCAATTTACTGCACCCGTTAATTGTTTAAAGTTCAAACTCCAGCTTTTCTGTTGAAGAAAATCCAACAATTTTGATTTGCACTTTGGAAAACCTTTTGATAGGCCGAAAAGTTCCTGTTTCTCTCAGCCTCAGCCAAACGTCAGAGAAAATGCCTTCAGGTCAGACTGACTGACTGGACTTTGATTTTTTTTTTTTTTTTAAATGTTAACTCTCCCGGTACCTGTTACTATGTGGATGAAAGCACATTTGATAGCCATAAACGTGTGATGCACAGATGAACTTTGTCCGACTTCAAGAAGAGTTTGTTTGGATGTTATTTATAAACACGGCAGTTTTCTGACATGATAACTGCAGCATGAATGGTTCTTTTACTCTATGTTGTGAAATAATATCACAATGTAAACCTGTGATTTAAGGAAACCGATTACGTCTGAGCATTAGATGCTGATTTAAACCTGTTTTTGTACAACACACTTTCAGCATAGGCTAATGCCAAATGATGTGCGAGAGGAGCCTGGACTGTCTCAGGCGGAGATGAGTGCTGTTTAACCAATAAATAAATGCAAAGTTCAATTTCTGTGAATCATTTAATGAGTCTTTCTTTCGAAAATCAGATATTGCTTCTGTTGAACGCCACTCTCTAAATGAGACACGGAAACTCAGTCTAAGGAGTAAAAGCTTTCCCCTTCCAGTACGTCAACCCTAAACAGCCCAGGAGAAGATATCCTGACATTTTCTTGGATTTATTTAGAGTCGATACGGGAATTCGATGTCAGGATGAGCATTGTGATTAGAAAACCAGAGAGTTGTCACAAGGGGAAGGGGAATTGGGTGCCTTACCTGAGGTCCGACCCATTGCTGTTTAGTGTTTTAGGGAACTGGAATCTGCCTGGATGTGCTGTTCTGACCCTCGCCTCTCAGATGAGCTGTTCGAAGCAGCGGTTTGATCAGCCTGAAGTGGCTGGCAGGTAGTGGCTTTCCTTCAGGCAGAGGTGTTGGATGATAACTACTGTATATCATTACTGAGATTGTTTAAACATTTAGCTGTCATTCTACAAATGTTATTATTGAGTAACAGCATTCACATTTAAAGTTGAACTCAATGGTTGCCTAGATTGGGTGAGGCGTTTGGCGTCGCTTCCTGTCTTCTGTTGCTACGTTGTGTGGTTTGGTGTTCCAGACTCTTGATTTTATCCTAATTATCTTTGCTGTGACATCTCCCTGTTGCTAACACATAAGCTTGTTTAAAACACGTTTTCTGTTGCTGCACTTTACGTTCGGTAACTCCTAGCGTTTCACACGGTTTACTTTTTTTCCTCGCTGTGGTAAGCGGTAGCTAGCCTAGCCTGTAGCCTGGCTTTAGTCCTACTGTGGCTTCATCGTTGTCTCTCCGCTAGCTTCTCCATCTCTTTCTAAGTCTTTGCCTCCCTCCATCTGCCTCCTTTAGTGATGACGGTACATGTAATAAATGAAGTGTTTTTGTAGCTTTGGAGGTGAGGGTGTCAGAATTGGAGGCCCGACTCCGTGCAGTTGAAAACCCAGCAGATAGCCGCCCCTTAGTGACGGTAAGTAATAGTAACATCATCTTTATTGTCATTGAAACATACATTACAACGAAATTTGTTCTCTGCTTTTAACCCATCACCCTTGGGGAGCAGTGGGCTGCCATGTGCGGCGCCCGGGGAGCAATCTGGGGTTAAGGGTCTTGCTCAGGGTCCCAGAGTGCAGGCGCTGGGGATTGAACCGGGTACTTGCCTCCTTCTCTGAGAGCAAGCGCGCTGCTCTAACCACTAGGCCAACACTCCCCAAAGTAAGAAGCACAGTTCTAGATCCCAGACTCCAGGTCATCGCAGGGTTGCCAACTGTCCCGTATCAGCCGGGACATGCTATGTTTTGAGCCAAATTGAAGTGTCCCATATTTGACACTCCCTGCCTTACTTTCCTAGACCTAAATAAGGAAGGAACGGGTCGGCTTCCTCTGACAATATCTATTTTTCTCACTCTGCTGAGTTCTCCTACTGTTCTCCAATTTTGCATTATTTGTTATTTCAACTTTCAAGCATGCACCACAACTTTTAACATTATGTTTTCATGTCTTTCTTTTCATAGATACATTTGCTGTGACACCATCCAGGGTGACAGATCATCTGCCATTACCTCTAACATAGGAATGGTTCCGGGATCAATGTGTGCTTTTTTTTTTTTTGTCTATGCTCTGTTTTGTCAAACGGCCAGTCAGTCGAGGCAGATGACTGTTCACACTGAGCCTAGTTCTGCTGGAGGTTTCGTCCTGTTAAAGGGGAGTTTTCCTCTCCTTTGTCGCTATGTGCATGCTCAGTATGAAAGATTGCTGCAAAGCCATGGACAATGCAGACGACTGTCCCCTGTGGTTCTACGCTCTTTCAGGAGGAGTGAATGCTGCTTGTCAAGACTGGGTTTCCTTAGATAGGAAACTTTTTGACCAATCTGTATGATTTGATTGAATTTGACTTTGTAAAGTGCCTTGATATTTCATGTTTTGTCAACTGGCGCTATAGAAATAAAATTGAATTGAACTGAGTTGACAGTTAACCATGTCCCCGCAAAAGCTTTCTTGTTTCTAAACATAAAAGTTGTTAAACTTAAAACTCTTTGCTCAGTCTCACCCATGAGATACCTTCACAAGTGGTGTCAGATACTCAGATGGCAATCTGGACGGCAACATAACAAAGTTATGGACTCCTCCTGTTTTGTGACGCAGAGCCAACACCTGCATGGACAAGAGTTGGCTTAAGCTAAAACCTATGGTCCTTCAAGGTCATTTGAAGTGACCTACAGGAAAACTGTGGGTTATTGTTCACGTCCAAGCTGTTTTCATGAGAACTAATCTAGCTAATATTGTTGCAACTTCAAACCTGAACAGGTTTAAACTCATCTGTGTCCAACTTCTGAGCAGGAACCAGTACCGCCCTCCTCAAGCTGTCTCTTGTTTTCCGATCGTCAGACCAGATGAGGTTGAGTCGATTGACCAAAAACCATTCACTCACAATGTTCGACAACAGTGTTTGTTTTATTGCGCCCTTCTCAGAAGATTTCACCAGGTAGCTCTGAGATACATTGCTACAGAAGGATTTTTTTAAATTTATATACATACATTTTATTGCATTGGTTTGATGCCGCATGATTCTTGGGGATCTTTGGTGCATTATTAATATATTTACAGAACATGATTACTTTTTTTTTTCATAAACACCTCAGCTTATTCATCTTAAGTCATATGTGCACAAAAAATTGATAAAGGCCTTAATTAGAAAGTGAACTACATTTTCTGTGTGAAAGCCAGATTAAAGGTTATTGCGTTGGAGATTTTTTAAACTCAGTTTTGAGAAAGATTAAAGCAATTTCCAACAATAATACAACTTTTTGAAGGTGAAAGACTTAAAGCATGTAGATATTCTTTGTGGTGTTTTTCTACCTCCCTGGATAAGCTGTTTGTATTTTATGAACTAAATATTGACACAACCAAATCTAGTGGTAAAAGGTTTCTTTTAATTACCACCGATTGGCCTTAAGTTATGTGATTTGTCAAATTGAGGATTTTAAATTATGGAAAAGGAAAAATACAAAAGGTTTCAGGTTGGGAATTATTTAAAATTTGCAAGAAGTATTGCTATTTTTTCCTTTTTCTTTTTGCTGAATTGTAAGCGAAAGAAAATCAAAAAGCTCAAATGTCCAAGAGCTTAACATTTTAGAAGCTAGCTTTTAATTTGGGGGCTCTAAGCAGTCACTTCACTTAGACTTTTGGGGAAGCAATGTCTTTACTTGGAAGCTCATTTAAATTACATAATGCAGGAAAAATCTATTATTACTGATGAAACTTACAAACTTTTGCCTTTAGGATGATTATCACTGCAGCAAAGATCCCGTTGAACATGCACGGCCGTTTAACAATGACTGCGCCGACATGTCGCCACACGAACAGCAGAAGAAGAAAGTAGGCAATGGAGCTCAGAGAAAGTAGAAGCTGCACAGAAAGTTTCAGCAACGCCAACCACGGGGACGGTTCCCTTTCTACAGATATACTGGTCTACTGTGGTTAGTCCCTACATCGTGTTTTTCAGTGTAAAGCAGACTCCCATTACGGTCATAACGGGTCAATTTGATTAATATATTTTAACCTAACATTTATGATACTGAGTCTACAACGCAGCAGCTAGATAACTTTAGAGTGACAAAGTGAACGGACATATGCTGGTTGAGCGGGAGGCTGCAGGGGAACAGCTGTGGTACAATGAGAGCAGACTGCATATTGGGGGGAAAAAGACAGAGGGAAAAAAAAAGAAAAAAAAAAAAAGAGTGCATTATTTCTGTTTAGCTAACACGATATGTGACAGCTTCAGTGTTGCTAATGGAGATCCTCTGGTTGGACCTCGGTGTTAGGGTCGGCTTGTGTGTCCGCAGAGCTGCCGGCTGTGACGTTCCACACACCGGCGTCATGCTCTGGCTCCAGCGAGGGGCTCACAGAGGGCGGGCCGGACACGTTGGCGGCCGTCGGGCCCTGTGAGACGAGGACGGAGGACGGAGGGTGACTGAACGCGGCCTCGGTGAGAGGGTCGGACATATTGTTTGCCGGAGCCTCAGTCGGGAGGACGGCTTCAGGGTCAGAGGGCAGCAGCGAGGAGGAGTTGACGGTTTTGTTTGAGGTCAGGTCAGATGGAGTGAGGTAGGGGGAATCCGACAGCATTTCCGATGGCGAGTCTGCCGGCAAGTGGGTGGGTGTGGGCCGGGGAGTGTGAGCAGGAGTGGGCTCCTGTGGATCTGTGCAAACCGGTTCACCTTCAGCCACGTACCACACCTCGTTATGCCTGTTCACCAGCTTCAAGGGACTGCAAACACACGAGGCAGAGCAAAAAAAAAAAAAAGGAATGGTTGGAAGTGTTTTGAACAGTTTCCAAGGAAGGGTGAACTGAAACGAACAGGAGCAGAGCAGTGTTTCCTACCTGTCATAGCCAACGCCGTAGTGGTAACTGCGGTTGTAGGAAGCGTGAACTCTCTCCAGCTCTTTAGTCAGCAGGTGAGAGTGAAGCCTGGAGGTGACCGACAGCATCCAGCCTCCGTAGCTCCTCACATACACGTCCATCTCCGGCATCTCTGTGAAATATAGCTGAGCAACAGACACAAGGAAAATATCAGCCAGCAGCGAGAACTACATCACTACCGATGCTGACAACCACTGGCACTAAGACTGTTAAAGTGGTTGCCATCCTCTCTAAAGGATGGTCTAAGCCAGTGTCTCACCAACACTTCATGGTTACATAATGACAATAAACACTCTTTCTGTTATTCATTTTCCTGTTCAGTAGCTGGCCCTTAGTTTTCTCTAAGCTATCAACTATGACCCATTTCAGGGGCACTAATGTGCATAAACACAAGTTATGAGATTTGTTTGAGAACATAATGAAGAGCGAGGAACACAGCAGACAGGAAAGCTGGCCAGAGGTTGACGGGTCGACAGCGTGGAGCTGAAGACGGAGCAGAACCGGCTGGAAAAGGCCCGACACTGGAGCACAGGTTCACCTTCCAGCGGGACAATAATCCTAAACACAGCCAGAGCTACAATGGGATGACCTGGCTCAAGGAAAACTCATGGTCCGAGACTTTGTGCCAAGAGTTGAGAGTGAGGAACAGAGACGTTCTCCGTCCTTTCAGACTGAGAATGGCCAAATATTTCCCTCTCTGTGTGCAAAGAGAAATGGAGACACACAGCACAACAAAAGGATTTAGAGCAGTACCTGCAGCGAAACGAGGTTCTGCAAAGTATCGACTCAGAGGGGCCGAAGACACAAGCATGCACCACTAATCAGATTATCTGAATGCCACGAAGCACTTTCTATCCACTCAAAAAATTATGCACTACTCTTTGTTGACCTGTCGCATAAAATCCCATCTAAAGACATTTAATTCTGTGTTTGTGATGTGAGAAAATCAGAAAACGTTCAAGGGCTGTGAAGAACTTTTCACAGCATTGTGTTTTAGGAGATGACCTATTCATGAATCTTTCAGATTAATCTGCGTTACGAGGCTACACCCTTTATTTCTGTTCCTCTGAGAGAAAGCGGGACTGGAGTCAGCCTCAATTTTCTGCCTCGGTGCTCTCTATTGATCTTTAAGCGAAAACCCCCTGATTGAATCATGCACGGCTCCTCAGAGATGCGCAGAGTTTAACCTTCTAACTCGCAAGGACCACAAAGAAACTGCGTCCTCCTGCAGCCACAGGGTCCTTCCCAGCTCACCTTGTCGTTGACGGGTGCTGGCGGCTTGTCCTGATAGGCTGCCGGCAGCGGGAAGTTGAGCGTGTAGACGGCCGGCTCCCACAGCTTGGTTTCCTCTGGGACCTTCACCATGACGGGGGCGGTCATCTCCATCTTCACACCTAACCCGAAAACCCGCGGAATCCAAATAAGCAATCAGGACTCGCCGAGTCACCCAGATCCGTCTCTCCTCCCGTGTCCTCACCTTCGTTGTTTGCTCCGTTGATGTACTGGAACAGCCTCCTGAAAGCCATGGCTGCTCCCACTCCCATGAAATAGGCTTCAGCATCTGTCGTCACCCAGCGAGTGGGGCTGATGTGTCGCACCTCAACACACACAAAATCAGACAGATAAAAAAAAAAAAAAAAGGGTGTGAGCAGGGAAGGTTGGTGTTTGAGCTGCTCGCCGGAGGTTCAGACTCACTTCATATTCGTCCGTTTTGCAGACCAGCTCGTATTCCAGGCACTCCCTAGATTCGGTGCAGAAGCTGGTGTTGGTAGCCGGTCTGCAACAGAGCGACAAGATATGCGTTGATTATCCAGCCCTAGATTTTCATTCCAAGTACGTGGGTAACACGCGGTAATAATCACGGTGCCCCCATTTCTAAACCACAGGACAGATGGAAGACAAAAAGTGCGTCAAAACTCAGATACTGTGCTGATAGAAGTTCAGATATGATAAACCCACAGAATGACAGATAATACAATCTCCAAAAGGGTCAGATATTAAATCCCAAAAAATAGCATCCTCCCCAGAGACGGACTTTAAACAACCAAATCGATTTCCGTCTGCAACGTCATTGATGTCTTACAGAAAATACAGGTCTAGCGTCAAAGACACTGCAGCCTAGGTTGATGGGAAGGTTCTACGTTTTGCAGGGCAGGATCAGAAAACACGGCTATAGACAAACCAAGGATTGTTGGGTTAAAAAAAAGGAAGTTAAAAATGAGTTTATATCTCTAGAGGGGAAGCCTTGTCGATCCAATAGTTTCCGTGGTGCTTTTGTGATCGGTTGTTCCTGTATCAAAACAATTCAGGGGTAAAGTATCATGGTCACAAATTACATGTGGGATCCATGGAGGCAAGATCTGGGCTGAATAATCGGTTCCTAACTACGTATTTGATGTTATGATATAAATAAACTTGCCTCGGTCCCATTTTCATTGCCTATTTAGGTTTGATGCTGGAAACTCTGGATGGAAAAATGGGAGCCATATTTGTCCTAAAAGCGTTCAACAGGTTTTCAATCAATACACATTTATGACCCAGCGAAGATGTACATAAGGTACCCAATTGTTCTTTCTTTAAAGGATTGTATTTAGTCAGCCCAACTGGGTTCCAGACCAGAATCGTACTATAAGCTTACGCCCGCTTAATGAAATCCATATGGAGCCTGAGTAAAAGCTCTGGTTGGATGATAGGCAAGCTACAGTAAGCAAAAACGGGAAAAACTTGAATGGCACAGGGTAAATTAACTTGTGCAGTCTGGCCTGTATGTAATTGTATTGATGATTCATTTTGTTTGTCAAAATCAAACACTGATGGAAGTTATTCAAAGGTAAGTTAGTAAATCTACAGCCGTGGCCGGTGACCTGGATGGATCTGTGTGTGCTGGCTATTGAAGCACTAACTTGTTTTCAATCTGGCCTAAATTCTTATAGCTTTATTTCACAATCCCCACAATGGTACATTTTTCCCTGGTGCCTTTTCACCTCTTTCTACATTACGTTTTCCTTCCACCAAACTTTCCAATAATAGGCTTGGACATAGCACTCTGTAAACAGTTTCTTTTGTATTGACCTTTTTGTGGCTCATCTCTAGAGGGTGGTCAATAATCATCTGCTAGAAAACAAATATCAGTTTCAATTGATATTTGACCTGATTTTTAGCGTTTAGAGATGCACCTGGAAATTACCTATGAAAATTATGTAGCCAAGAAGCTTCTGGCTATTTTCCCTGCTTAATTCAGATTTTAGTTTGAAATTCATATCAAATATGATATGTTGAAATCTGAAGCAATCAACTTACCCCACACTGCCTTCAATCGAAACCACCAGGGCCAAAACAGCTGCGGCTGTGATTAAAGTCCTGGAAAAACACACAGATGACATGTTTCTTTATACAAACACTTTTTTTTTCTTTTTTCTTTATTAAATCAAGTCACACCGAAAAAAGCTTTGAAGAAGTAGCTGCAAATGTTGCAAATAGAGCTCAGAAAGTGGAAAAGCAAAGACAACATGGTGTTTAGTCAAAAAGAGAAAAACAAGAAAGCCAAAAGGTGCAACATGAAAAGATGCTAAAACAGGAGGAGGAGACGCATCCTGGCAGATCAGGTTGCTGCTGCATTCAGGAGAGGGTTTCATCACTGCAGAGATGGAGCAGGACACGTGTTCCTGCTGCTGTCGCGCAGGGGAGAGAGGGAGAGAAATCTGCTGCATCATCAGTCTGCTCTCCAAACCAAAGGCGTTTTAAGGTCAGGGAGGAACGGCGATCAGAACCATGACATCTCCTTCGTCTGAATGTTTGGGAACAGCTTCGGCTAAACACGCAAAGTCTGCCAGGACACTGTTGTTAAAGGCTTTAAATTGCCTATGATAATAAGCAATGTTGCCGGTAAAAGTGCGCTCTGTCCCCCCCAGAATGAACGCAACCCGCCAGAAAATGCGCAGCAATCCGTGGATGTTAAAAAACACCAATAAGTTTAGCTGCGCATCAAGCCGATGTAATTAAATAGTCACTAGAAAGAGGGGTAAAAGTATTCATCATTATCAATGTTTAACATAGCTAACATACTTACATGGTGACGGTGCCGCGTATGTTCCACCTGGAAGGAGCGCGCAGGGCGGAGGACTGATGGAGACTGCAGTGTGCTGCACCCGGACAGGAGCCGCTGCAGAAGAGAGGGATCCAGGGTCCGCCTACAGGCCCACGGGAGGGAGGAGCCCACAGAGTGGACACAGGGCCCTGTCTGGGTTGATTTTCAATGACCACTGAAATAAAAGTCTCCCATCAGTCACAACTGAAAAAACAAAGAAATAATTGTTTTTTTTTCTGGATTTTTTGGTTGCTATTTTGCACCTCTCTACGTTAAAATGAAACTAAAATAAACGTTCATTTTTACATTAGATGATGTTCCATATAATGAAGCCAATAATCCGTTGTTTGTCTACATTTTTACCTAACTTACAAACCCTTAAAGGATAATATTACTCCTTGTTTGATGGCCCTCCATGAACCACAAAAACATGTCATCCTGTTACAAATTATTAAAATCAGTTTTTTTTGGAAATTCTCAGCATTAAACAGGTTTTATTTGCTCATTTCAGATTTATTAATTTGTTTAGTTTTTTTGTCTTACTTAAAGTTTTAGATCACCAGACGAATGTTAATATCAGACAACGATGGCCTCTAAAAAACAAAAACAAAAAAAACGCTAAATGATTTAAAGCAAAAACTTTAGATGAACCAATTCGACCCCATTTGAAAACATAATAATCCACTGTTAAATCCTGAATTAACTGACAATAACCACGGTATTTACAACCCACACCCGGGGTCATCACTGAAAGCGACACGTCATGCCTTAATCTAAAGAAACTCGGTACCAGATGAGAAATCACCGCTGAGCACAGGACCACAAGGGCCCTTCTCACATTTGGAAACTATTCTGAAGGTGAGCGCCCTGTTAAATCGAGGGCAAACTGTATTTAAGGAAAAACAATCTTACGGTAGATCCTAAAGGAGAATGTCCAGGAATCAGTTTGTGACCTTGGCCTAAAAACTCAGTATCAAGTAGAGCAGAAAATCTAATGGGCGAAACAACCAGTTATCAGGTCAAGGCAGTAAATAACTTCTCACAAAAGGAAACGTTTATGTAGATTATTTTGTTGTATCTAATATTTTATGATAATCCAAAACATTTAAATGGGACCAAAAACAAGAGCAAAAAAAAAAAAATTTAAGAAATGTATTTAGGGGTAAATGCTTTCAAAATGACACTAAATCTCACTGCCATAACTTTTGCTTTGCCTGAGAGCTTTTGGTTCGCTTAATTGATTCTGATTGATTGAATTGACCCGCCGGAGAGTAATTGATATTATATTATAATCATGTACTTGATGCTTATCCACAACAGAAAGACCTGAGGGCTTTCAAAAACTTCAACTTTATTGTGACAGTTCATACATACATCCAATAACCTTCTGTAACAATTAAAAAAAAAAAAAAAAAATCTTTAGCCAGCTCAGGTAAATGTTTACTGGCTGACACTTCTCGAGTCCCTGCATGTGGAGACGGGTTACCTGTGTGTAAACACTGCAGATCTGTCCCCTCTGGACAGGAGTGACTGTGGTTAAATATCAGTAGCACTTTCATGTTCTCTCACCTGTGGGTCCATTTAGGAGGAATAAAATTAAAATCGCAATGAAACTGAGCTGTTGGCATCCTGAAACACTATGCGGTTTGAAAAGTGTAATTCACCTCTTCTCGTATGAACAGTCATATTTACAAATAACCTTTTAATAAATGATAATCTACCCTGTCTGGCTGCGCACGCTGCTGAAGTCGACTGTAAATTAATCAAATAAGCTTCACAACAAGAGCAAATATGTTAAAAACCAAAAGCAAGTAAATTCAAACATCAGTTCAGGCCCTTCTCTGCTCAGACTCAGTCGTGCCAAAAAAAATAAATAAAAAGGACACGTGGCCGTTGCTCCAGTTATTTTAGAAGCAGATAACACCATTGCTTTACTTAAAAGGTCCTTGCGTCAATGTGGGGAACAAGCAGGTCGTCTTCAACCACTAAAGCACTAAATTACAGCAGCAATCCAAAATGACACACGGGGAGGAACGCCTAAATCCTTCAACACAGACAATGATACTGCAAAACATTTCAATATGCAAAAACAGCAACATATTGAAATAAACAGCATCCTGCTGTTAAATATTTCAATACATGAACCAAGTCAATGAGAGGAAGAGTGTATGGTGCTGTGTGGCTGGTGGGGAACTGCTGTTGTCCAAATTCTAGATACGACGACGAGCTTTTGAATTCTTCCACCTGAGAATGGGCTATCTGTATCCAAAAGGAAGAAAATCTGTTTAAATTTGTGTCACCTCACAGCCACACACGTCCCCCATAGTACACGAAAAAGATACAGGTGGCCTTTAGAAGTACCGTTTTAAATAGCTGACATAAACACACCCAAAAGCAAGTCTTTGTCTAAAAATAATAATCATCATCTTTGGAGAAAAACAGAGAAGAGGGAAAAAAAACCCGCGAATTTCAGAGCTCTGTTCCATATCTCCGCCCGCCTAAAAAAAAAAAAAAAAAAAGACTTCTGAAACTCTTCGGGCTCTGGGTGGACTGTCTCAAAGAAAATGAAGAATTTCCATCATGTTAGCCATATTTTTTATAATTATAAGTGTTTTTTTTTTTTTTTTTTGCATAGCCAGACAGTGGGCACGAGCTTTGCAACCACTTTGAAGAGTTTTAAACAAAGAGTTGTCAGTGGAAGCGGGGAGCCTTGGTCCATTTGAGCCCCCTGGCTCCCAGCTGGCCTGGGGCTGCTCGGTTGGTCCCTCTGAAAGATGCAGCTTTGTGCTTACAGGGCGGGCTCTTGCTGCCGCTCGCGTCCATTAGACGTCTTCTTCACTTTGGAGATTCCTTCCAGTACACCTGACTCTGTCACTCTACACGGGGGGGATGGAGACATCCTTATTACAAGTCAGATTAACATTGTTTAAAATATGGAATGAATAAAAGCAGGAAGCGGCACGGATTGTAACACTTACACTTCGTCCATCTCCACGTCCTCTTCGTCCTGGGGAAGCGTGAGGTAGGGGTTATTGGATGCTGGTCGGAACTTGTAGCCCGTCAGCACAAAAAAGAACAGAGTTGACACTTCCACCAGAAACTGGGGAAAGAGAAAGGCATGGACTTTAAAGGGGAGAGCTCAATGATTATTTTCCATTTTCATTATACACCAAGAGCTACATTCCAAGCACCTCTTTGATTTTGATGATTGGGTTGTCTTTAGCTGTAAACCAGCTAAAGACAACCCAAAAGTCAGTTTCTCAGAACATTAATAAAACCAATAAAGCTGTTCTTAAAACACAGAAATTCTATTCAAGCCAAAATATTTCATTAATCCCAGAGGAAAATTAAATGTCACAGCTCATTATGCAGGTTTCTTCAACGAGTTGTAACGGTCCGTCTTACAGCAGTTCTGAAGAAGCCTCTGACTGAAGACAGTCGTACGACAGTCTGATCAAGAGGAGGCACAGGATGGCCTGTCATGTTCTTCAATTTATAATAATAATAACAATAATAATAATAATAAGTTTTATTTCAAGAGCCTTTCAAAACACTCAAGGACAATGTACAGGTAAAAACACCAAGTGGTAAAAGCAACATCTTCATAATTAAAAGAAACAACACAAACTAAACACAGGAAAGTAAGAGAAAAATCATATTGAAAAAGCAATCTTGAACATGTGGGTTTTGAGTTTTGATTTGAACAAGAATAAAGACTCAGTATTGCAGATGTCAGGGGGGGGAGTGAACTCCAGAGTGTGGGCGCACACCGAGAAAAAGCTCTGCTCCCCATGGTGCTAAGACGGGCGGAAGGAACGAGGTGAGAGGTAGAAGAAGATCTAAGTGTGCGAGAGGGAGTTGAAATTTGAAGTAAATCAGAGAGGTATGGAGGGGAGAGATTGTGAATAACTTTAAAAGTAAGTAGGAGGATTTTGAAGTGAATTCTGAACTTGACAGGTAGCCAGTGGAGCTGCTGTAGGACTGGGGTGATGCGATGGAAAGAGGGGGTTCTAGAAATGATGCGAGCTGTTCCCAGTAGGAGGATTTCTGTCTTGTTATCATTCAATTTAAGAAAGCTGGAGGTGAACCAGGATTTTATGAAGAATCCTTCTTTGTAAAATCACCTCCAGGGATTCTAGAGGCCAATAACCTTATACAATGTTCATATCTTCTGAGAAAACTTTTTTTCCCTTATTAGCTCCAGGTCAAAAAAATAATCAAAATGAACAGATAAGGTGTTTGAAATATATCCGTCATGTCTAGTGAATCAATACATGAGTTCGTTTTTGAGAACTGAAATCAACTGTTTTACAACATTCTCATATACTCAGTTGTGTTACCAAAAGAGTAGAAATTATCAAGTCACATCTACCTGACATTTTGCCCAACATCCATCAATCAAAACTGACCCACTGTTAGATTTCTTTCGCCACCCCAAACTCTTACGACCTGAGGAAATTAAGAATCTTGACGTGTCAAGAACGGCATTACTGACTATTTGAGATGAAGTAAGACATGATTTAAAAAGGTGAATAGGGTATTATTCAGCCACATGTCAGTGAGTAATGATTCATCATCTATGATTCAGAGAGCGCTCCACAAAACGTTTGACCTTTCAAACACTGGAGCTCTGCAGCAAAGTCAGACCACCGCTGCCGTCTTACCTCATAGCACCACTGCCACTGGAAGGGCATGGTGATCTTCAGCAAAATGGCTATGATCCTCGTGAAGTAGATGTAACACACGATCTGAAATAAGCCAAGAAATTCAGTTAAAAACCAAAGGTGGAAGTCAGACTCTTAAAATGGAAGGAGGGGTTGTAAATGTAACGGGTGGCATTTCATTGAAGATCCTGTTAACTGTCAGAAAGCCTCGCTTTGGAGTGATGCATTATATTCATATCACTGTGATAAGTTTTGTTATAAGTAACGATTACTCTGTCCAAACAGGCATCAACCAAGGCTATAAGTTGATTAGAGTGTTTGGACAAACAGACAAACGGATTAGATAATCATATTTGACTAAAATAGAAAACAAAAACATCCATATCACCAATATTAATAACAATGATGTTTGGCTGATGCAGTTTTACAGTTGACAAAAAAACATGAGGGGTCTCATTATAAAGCTTGCGTACGCAACAAACGGGGACTAAATCTGGCGTAGGTCACTTTCCACGCAAAGGCAGTGACCTACAAACAGAAAGTTGACATCAGGACGCTCAACCATGCGTACGCTCCTTTTGGAAACGGGGGAAACTGGTGAAGCAGATGGTAAAGCAGTGAACTGCAGCCACAGTAAATCAGGACTCCTCTCAGAAGTTCAATTTCGCTCCATAAAAGACTTTATTCATAGATCGACTTTATCACAAGCCATCAAAACCAGTGTTATTCATGCTTGCGCTGGTGAGCCATAACTATGCATTAGGACCTTTTAAATGAATAAAAACAAGGCCCATTAGCCGACCTAAATCTTAAATCTTAGTCCGGACATTTGTTCAGGGTTTTACCATCCCAACCCTCTCCACCCTGCTACCCCTCATCTGGGGGCAGCTGGGTTCTAACCAGCTTTCCAAACCCCAGTGCGCAGAGGAGGCGTGCTTTAATACCGCGCTCAACTGTGGAGTGAGCCTTAAATGCAAGCTGGGGGCATTTTAGGATCGTCCTCCTGGACCAGGGGCCTGCAACCTTTACAGTCTAAAGAGCCATTTTGCCTACAGTCCACTTGAATTAAACCCGTTCAGAGCCCCAAATGTTGCCTGGCCTTTTGAAAAAAAGGCAAGTTATAATTTTTGAGAAAGACTTACTGTAGGAAATATGTTGTCGTCGTTAAAGAAACGCCCTTTTATGTCTATTTTGAGGTTTAAAAAAAAAAAGAGAGGATATTTGTGGATGATGATGTAAAAACAAAAAAAAAAACAGTTTCCAACAAAATGACAAAATGTTGATTTAAAATTAAATATTATTGGCACTTTCAGCATCATTCTGTTGTGAAAATTGTTGTGAAAAGGCAATTATTCAAAAAAAAAAAAAAAAAAAATGATAAGACCTGCATTTATTATTTTTACATTTAAATACCATAATAAAATATAATTTGTAGCCAAAGTTATTAAGAGCCACTGTGGAAGGTCCAAAGAGCCACTCCGTGAGGAAGTAATGCAGTTTCTCAGAACATTAATAAAACCAGTAAAGCATTCAAGTTCCCTTTTTAACAACTTTTAATGTGGACAACATACGAGCTTTTACCTCTGATGTACACCTTTAATGAAGGCCTGTCTGGGACCTTTTGTCAGTTTCTTTGCTATTTTCTCCATGATTGCCATTGCTAACCATGATATAAGATAAGCTGGCTCTTTTAAATACACGTCGACATTTATAAGGTGCTGTGCATTGACCATTTATGGTTAAACAGGACGTGTAGAGAGCAGAACATGAGGTAGAACCTGGTACGCAAACGGACGGCCTTTTCGGATTGTGGCTGTAAGCAAACTGTTGGTATGGATCCAGGGCATGTTTCAGAAATGAGAACCCCGATCTTTTAGGACAATCTGCAAGATCTGTACAGCCGAGAACATCTTTCTTTCTCACCATGACGTAATAATGCCTGAACAGCTTCAGCTTCTCCAGATTCATGGCAGCTGGAAGAAAGCAAGACCAAATTAACAACATTAAGGACAAACATCAACTTATGTTCGCTTGACTGAACATGTTCCAACCTTTCCCGTCTGTGCTTGACGCCTCCTGTAAGTGACGGATTGACCTGTGAAAACAAGGATGATTGACAATTAGAAAAATAGATATATGGTCTACGGCAATCTATGAATATTTAATCAGGTCAATCCTTATGTTAACTAGTGAAGGAGGGATTCCTGGGGTGGAAATTAAACGGTAAACGGATTGGATTTATACAGCACTTTTCTAGTTGTATTAGAAAGTAAAAGCACTTTAAACCACTCAAGCATTTATATGTCAATACGTAGGTCTGTGGGCAACCTGAGATTAACCGCCTCAACAATCAGAGGCCCTGTCCCGATACTCGCTCTTCCACCCACGTGCCCCTCAGATGTGCGTTCCCGCTGACGGTGTGCGTGCGTAATGTGTCCCGATGATCCAGAGGTCTTTAGCACCGCCCCCTTTGCGCCCGCCATCAGTTCACACTTTGTTGAAGTCTGCATTGATGTTGCCAGCTGTTGGCAGCCATTTAGCAACTTTTCAGACCGCTCTTTTTTATTCAAAAGTGACAAGCAATGGATCTATATGTTTTTTTCGGTGCTGTGTTTGAGACTTCGGCAACGAGTAAAAACACTCTGAGTTTACGTCTCTTCAGCAACCATCAGCTGCGAGCCCCTCCCGCTTTGAATGCTGTGACAGGCGGTCAGTCGGCGTCGCCGTGCTGCTGCAGCAAACTCAGCGTGAAATCTGTTTCCCATTGAAAATGAGTCACGCATGAGAAAAGCTTCCACTAGTTTACAAAGCAGGATGAAAGCATATTATCAATCTTTATTTTTTCTTCCTGTAACTGATTCACACCCAACCTCTCATTTATGGACCTCATCCAGTGTGGGTGCCACTGCTATCTTTTGGTTAAAATTGCTAAAAAAAAAAAAATGATACATGTAGTTTCCATTCAGGTAAAAGTATTGTTTAATACTTATAATTATTTTGTTGATTTTTTTTGTTTTGAGGATATTTAGACAGAATTTA
This sequence comes from Fundulus diaphanus, assembly GCA_037039145.1. NCBI lineage: Eukaryota > Metazoa > Chordata > Actinopteri > Cyprinodontiformes > Fundulidae > Fundulus > Fundulus diaphanus. The sequence goes on along the minus strand of CM073123.1, from coordinate 14,899,146 downwards.
CTGATTTTCTGTCTTGTCAATGTAGATATTTCTCTCTCCTACAACATCATTTTTATTCAATATATAGTGTTTTAGCCTTTTTATATATGAAATTATTCATAAAAAAAATTGTATTTCTCCATTTCTGTAAAAAAAATAAAAATATTTTGTACTTTTATTTAGTTTGCTTTTGTTCTAAATGTTTGAAGAAAAAAAAAAAAAACAGTCAGCGATCATGATTTTTTTTGTTTACCTTTTTGCTTGATTAAAAAAGTATCGATAATGGCACCGATAAAACACCGGATCGATAAGGAGCATCGTTAAGAGCATTATCGATAAATCCTTAATGATACCCATCCTTATTTAAAATGTGTGAAAGCAGATATGTCTATTTTTTTACTTTGTTTTATCTGAAAGTGGCTGTTTCAAAAAAAAGTATGCAAGTTTTGTACTGTTAAACACATTAGGAATTATGTGTGTTTTTACAAATATCTATAGATACAGCTAATATTAGCGATTTGGTGGAGTTTAAATCCTCGTTCTCGATAAAGCCAAACTCGATGTAACTGTTGTCATACTTCCTAATTTTAGCTGATTTGGCTTTTACCTTACTTGATGAAGTGGACAGAGTTAAATATTTTTCCATTGTGTTACTCAGCTCAACCCTGACGCGTCCTCAGCAGTGCCTCCTCAGGCCCGACAAGATGCGTTTCAGGGACCCCCAACCGGTGGTTTGTGGACCCCAGCTTGAGGGCCACTGCGATATTGAGCTAACAAACTGTACCACTCCGTTAAATCCCATTTTAGTTCAAAAAAAAATACTGAAAGCTCAGCTCTCTGGCTGTTTTTTTGTCCACATTTCCCATTTTAATCACAAAATCCTCTTAATAATCTAAAACAGAACCCTACAATTAATACAGCTTCTTCATGCCAGAACTGACCAGACGACGGGGAACAGGATGGCTCCGCAGCAGATGAGGTCGACCAGGAAGAGGATCTCCTTCCACAGATAGTAGTCACTGGAGCCTTCCTCTGTAGACTCGATGATGATGTAGGCAACATTAGCCAGGACCTGGGAGGAAAAAAAAAAAAAAAGCAAGTCAGCAAATATCACTGATTCATCGCGAATGTGCGAACATCGCATTAAATGCAGTTTTCCCAGCACACACACACACGCTACCTGCAGAGGGATGACTATCATGAAAATCTTCTTCTCTTTGTCAGAAAGGATGTATTTGACAAAAGCCCAGCCCGTGCCAATCAGCGCCAGCGTGATGAACAGGAGAGCCCCCTTCAGCCTGACAATCGCATAAGTAGAAAAACATTTCGTCAAGAACGTCTACAAAACAAACAAAGCAGAGGAGAAGACTGCAGAAAACAACTTACAGGTGCGTGATGTAATACATGACGGCCCAGCCTTCAATGGGATGTCCCTCGGTGTTGATAAAGTGATAGTTGATCTGTGAAAGACACAAAAGCTACGGTAAATCTTGTGATAAAACAGAAAAGGCCCAACACAGTCATTGTGTGCATGAGGCGATCGTAATTGGCACTGTGTTGGTGTCCTTACACTATGGAAAACCAAAGATGTGGACTTGGTGAATGCCAGCGCAGCCATCAGCCAGTGGATCTTAAACACACTGTACCTGTGAAGAAGAGAAGAAAATGTACTTCATATTCTGAAAACTGCTGATTTTTAATCTCTTCCATCTTTTTATTCCTTTTCAATCATGCGTGGTATATCATTTAAGAAGCAATGTTCATTACGCAATAACAAACATTCTTCAAGAACCACAGCGGACTGGACTTTACGTTAAAGTTAAAGTGAAAAACAGCCCAAGTTGAAAATTCTTTGTGTGTGTTTTGTGTTTCGGTTTTGTCCGCAGTTTTATCCGACGTTACCCACTGCTGGTAGCTAGCCCTGCCCTTTACATGCGTGGTTAACATACTGCCGCTTTCAGACGCGACGTCTCAACAGCTTCCGGGGGGGGGGGGGGGGGGGCGATAAGCCGTCACAACAGTTGCATGGCTGCAGAGACGAGCCGTTCTTTCAGCCTCATCAGACCCTTTGCATATCAAACATGTCAGCCGACCAAATCCGCTGATGGTGACTGCTTTGTTCCATGCAGCCATGCGTGTTTGGTTTGGTGAGGGCGCCCCCCGGTGCCCTACAGGTGGCACTGCACTCCTGCAGGTAAACTGGTTGTCAAGAGCGGAGAATTGTGCAGATTTAATAATAAAATAATGAAGATTTGCTTTTTACGCGAGTTATCCATTAGGCAGACTGGGTCCATGACAACATTTCATTCCTGAAAGTTTTCATTTCAATACGGATACCAAGAAAAATGGAAGCCCAGGGTTATTTTCTTAATAAAGATTAACAAAACAACAATTAATCCCAGTATTCATGTTTTCTGTTGTCCTAATTAGTGCAATCCCTGCGACTAGAAGGAGATTTAGGCTACAGTTAGATAAAAAGATGAAAGATTAACCTATGTAGTAGAAAGGGAAGCATTATATCACTTGATAAATATGTTGGGATGAAATTTGTACTTTGGATTCAGTTGAGCAAGTAGTTGGAAAGTTTCCCAACATTATAATCAGAGATATGGTCTGAAAGAAAAATTAACTCACCAGCAATTATGTTAAATTTTTCTGAATCCAAGACCTATTTTTGACTTGTTTCTTCCAAACACTGAGTCTAAGGTTACAGCTTTTGTTATTAAGCATGGCCACCGAGTCTGACTGAGCAGGGGAAGTGATGGCGCTATTGATAAGTTATTAATAATAAACAGATGACCGAAACTTGTGTCGTCCGACATGTTTAATACTTTGCCGCGGTGCAAACAGAGATTTACGGAAGCCCTAACTGTAGCCTCGCTGTTTAAAACTGCTCACGTTGCCTCCACTTCACACACCACTCAATATGTTCACAGTATGGCCACCTTCCCTTGCAGTGGAGTCTCTGGCATCATGAGTTAAGTGGGACACAAGAACTCAACACCTATTAGCAGCAACTCATTTTCTAGTGATGCATACAACATGACTTTGATCAGTGTTAAACAGATACATTTGCACGAATCAAAACACTAGAGAATCCATTTTATATAAGCTAAATGTGATTTAATTTTTATACATACAGCTATAAACAAAGGCTCACTCATATTGTTCATTTATTGAACAGAAAAGATTCACATCAATCCTTCAATAAGACAGCAAGGACAACCAACACTTGATTAATATTTTAGTTCCCATTTTGCTATGTATTATTACGTTTACTTTTTCCTACATTTTATTCAAACTGCTTTTTTACGTTCCAATGTTTTAATCATGTAAAGCACTTTGCATTGTCCTTGTACTCAAATGTGCCATACAGATACATTTGCCTTGCCTGACCTAGATGGTCGCACACTTTCTGGCAGAACTTAAACGTAACGTGTGCATTTCCAGTATTTTATTGGACGATCCAAGCTTGGGGCCACAGGATTTGTGCCCCACGGTTGTCTACTGAGACCGTGTTGGGCATGCGCACTGCGATTTCAGATATTCTTTATTTAAACAAACATTGGTGGGCCGGACCCATTATCAAGGCGCTTCAAGAGAATTTAGCCCTCTGAGCTTGTCAGTTTTCTGGCAGCCTTAGATAGATAGACACCAATGTTTATAACAGAATTTTATCGGTAAGGGAATCGGTCATTAACGATCATGTCCCACTGGTTATCGCGAACACAGAGCTCCACAGTGACATCTGGTGGGGCCTGGCCCCAAAACGGCAGCCTTGAACCGTCCCGATGCAGCGCCTCAGTTCTTACGCAAGTCCCAACGAGTAACGAGAAGGCACCTCAGGCTTAGCTTGAAAGTGTCGCATGAAAAGTGGCTAATGTGTTCGCAGACGGGAGCTCCTAATCTTTGGAGGACAATCCAAGTCCTGTTAAGTTTTCACAGAGTCCACCTTAATGCTGCAAAACCTCCAAGGATATAAGAGATATGACTAAGAAATTAAGCTGCCAGAAACATAGAAAAAGGAAAGTAAGAAAGGTCCGTGTCACAATTTGAGTGTAATTCATGTCATGTACCTGTGCTTCATAAGAGTGTACACCCAGACCATGGCAGCAGTGAAGAAGACTCCAGCCATACATATGTAAAGGCGAGACAGTGGGATTTCTGCAGCAGACAGGTAGCTCCCTGGATTTCTCTCTATCACGTCCACCTGCGGGGAAACATCAAATTACCTCTTGCAGGCGACTGAGGATACACAGACTGTGTGGAACACACTTAACTTACCGTCAGAGAATAAGGCCGCTTATTCACAGGCGCCTGGTTCTGACAGTTGTGGAACTTTAGGCTGTAAAGACCTTGAGCATTTTGGCCAACCACCAACTGGAACTGTACAGGAGGAGACATGTTTAAATCAGAGAGGACAGCCAATTGAAACCTGCCAAATGATACCTAGGGGTCAGGAAAAGGGCACTTACACTGAAGCTGTAGAGGTCGTTACTTTTGTTCAGGTATAAAACTGGCTGGGTTGTCTTGTTCAGCTACAAGAAATTCCAGTTAAGATGCTGATTTAAAGAGCAAATCAAACAAATATTCAGACACAAAGAAGCACAGCTTACCAGGAATGTGGTTTCCTCCACTTTCTTAGCTTCCCCAACAGGGTTTGGCTTTTCTACTGGCTGCTGTTCCTTATGTTGATCTGCCGCTGCCTCTTCCTTTTCACCTTCCTTTCGCTCGTCTGTATGGGTTAACGTCCCCTTCGATTGGTCATCTGCTTTCGGGGCATTGTCAGGAGCACTTGCTCTAACAACCCTTTCTTCTAAAGATTGTAGATGCAGGTATCAAACACCAAATTTCAGTTAAGTCACTTTAAAGGAGAAGTCCGGTCAACAAGGAAAAATCAGTGGATCATATGCTATACCTAAAACTAATACGTCCGTGGTGATTTAATGAATTTAGCGTTAATCAATAAGAAAATAAAAGCATAAATTGTCGTCTCTATCACTGTGTATGGGGGCGGCCATTATTGCCCAAATATGAGCAATAATGGCCGCCCGACATCACATCCTGTGACGTAATGTCGCGGTGAGGCACTGCGCTCTACAAGCTAATTTATTAGGAACTGTTGTACACAGCTGCGATCAGAAACAATTATTTTGGATTTTGAGAGGACTTCACCATTGAAATTCACGAGGGCTATTGTGGAAGCAACAAAAGCCACGTGCATGGCCTTTGGATGTTCCAATACATCGGGTAAAAGTGATTTTTTTTTTTTTTTTTTCATCCTTTCCGGTTCATGATCCACCACCGGTTCTTTTGTTGGATTGCTTACTTGAAGAGGGAGGATTTACCATCGAGCTTCTGGCCAGAGAGAAAACACGTCGTCTGTAGCCAACATTTGGAAGAAGAATGTCTTCAAGATGACATGAGAGCGAGAATTTTCGGTAGGTTTTTCTTTTTTATAATGTAGAATTTGCCGGAACATTTGTTTACCCGATCAGAGCGGCGGAGGGATACGACACACTTGGAAAGAATGCTCACTGTTGCGAATCCCACTTATTTTCGCTTGTATATTTCATCAGTTGTGGGGTTGCAGTTTTTTTTGGGCTTGTTTCTGAGAGTGAAGTTGATTGTTTGGGCTCTAAACTAAGTGACGCTGAAATATCCCTCTGCCTCATAACGCACTGCAGCTCATCCTGACAGGAGCAGAGAAAACTCAGAAGGAGCCGATCTGCCCGTATTTTCAGCAGTTTACGGTTGCAATAACTGATGATAACTGCTGAAAGTAGATTAGACGGGGCAGATCACCATTTTGAGCCGAGATTGGTTCTAAAGATGAGTTTTATACTCATCTTATAACATTGCAGAACCCAACCCATAAACCGTCCTTTAATGCTTATTTGTTGTCTTTTTATGAATCTTTTTATTAAAATTAGAATTACTTTAAATTTAAATGCTTAATACCATGTCTATCTTTGTTTAAGGGGTTAAAAAAAATATTTTGGCATGAAAACGGATATTTATTTACAAGGGGACAGATAGGGCATTGGGACTTGCTCGACAGCCGATCCCGCGATCTGACGTCACAAACTGGGAGGTGGCAGTACTGTTCTTCGCCAAGATGGCGGCCCCCATAAAAGGACCTTCAAATGAAAATTACTCTTAATTAAAAAAGCTTATCATTTATTGAACAGTATGTAATAATTTTATATTTAAAGTACTTTCAGCAGTTTGAATTCTGATTTTGACCGGACTTCTCCTTTAAAACAGCTGCATTGTTCACTCTGCAGCAGCTGCTTTGAGGAAGTGTACCGCGTCAACAACACAAACCTTTGGCTTCACCCGACTTGGCTTTGGCGATCAGGACATTATCTTGAACACCCTCGGCGTTCACATTGACTCTAGACGAACAGAAATGATAAACTTTACCTTCACATAAAGCTGTGGAACGCCGATAACTGCTGATCCTAAAACATACACACCTCAGATGCTCGATGTCAATGACAAAGCGAATGAGAGGCTCATCATTGGTTGGCTTTGTCGTGAGCGGGCACGTCCCAGTCTCCTCAGCCTACAGAGAACACAGAGTCCAAGTAAAAAAACAACATTAAATAGACAATATATGATCAAGGATCTAAAGGATTACTTGCATTAGAAAATAGGTTTCACTAAACAAGCACTGATGTACCCAACTGATTAAAACCTGGAATAAAACAAATGTTTAGTTATAAAGGTGAGTACTTACTGTGTAGGATAACACTTTATTAACCCGTGACCTGGACAGGCTAAAACCAACCTAAAAAGGGGATAAAAATGCTGGTGGTGAATTTACATGCCACACTTGCAACATACTATAAAATAAACAAGAGCCAGTTTTGTCTGTAATTGGTTTTCACCAACGGCTACATAAATAATGCTAATGAGAACACAAATGGTTAAACTACCCTGACGACAAGATTTGTGATTTTAAACTGTGTGTGTGTGTGCGTGTGTGTGTGTAATATGTTGGAACTTGAAATGCAAAACAAACTTCTACATCAGTGCCGTGGCCGTACTGAGAAGACTTCCCACAATCCACCCTGACTCCTAATACATCAGGGGCGTAATGATGAATCTATTCATACTGGAAATTTCTAGTACGGGTACTTTAGTTCAGCACTCATTTACCAAATGAACAAAGAGGCGGTGTATGCCTGTGCAAATACAGAAGGTTTATGTTCATTTTATGGGTTTTTCTGTGGTGCGACAGTGACGATGGAGAAAGAAACATGGATGAAACAAAAGCTTTGCTGAACAACAATCAAGTATGTCAGCGACTCCACATTAAACTTCACTGTTCGCTTCCGTCAAAAGACAACATAATTGATAATTAAAAAAGACACATAAAAAAAAAAAAAAAAAAACATGGAAGTGCTGACACCAGCTGGATTGAGCAATCATAAATAAAACCAAAAATGTGATTGGGTCAAAGCAAAGAATGAATAACAACAGCAGCAGACATGCTAAAACAGACAGTTGTTGAAAACAAAGGTTTTAAATACAAGCTAAAAAATTAGCAGACTCATGTTCCCAAGTTTCCTCTTTTCAGCATTGAGTAATTGCACATTTCCACAGTGAGTAAATTAAGGCAACTTTAAATAGCAGGAGAAACCGCATCGTTACCTCGACAATATCATAATTTCTCAACCGGGATCTACAAGAAAATACTGCCATCCATTCTAACTCCAAGACTACTGACTGGACCAAAAAAAGAACGACTAACTTTGTTCAGCTTTCCTTTTTCTTTATTTCTTCTAAAAAAAAAGGAAAGAAAGTAAATCAAAAGAGAAAAGACCTTACTGGATTGAGGTTGTAGTTCACAAGTGTTTTGTCGAGCCTCAGAGAAGACAGGGTCACATTCAGAGTTCCGGTTGCAAAGAAACCAAAATTGTTGAGATCAATGGTGAACCGTGTTTCATTCTGAAAAAAACAACAACAGACACAAGTTTAAGAGTTTTGTCATAAAATGCTCATCCCGACAGCAGCTGGTCAGCTTTCAGAGTGAAAATCCAAAACAAACGTGTTAGTGTTCGTCACAGTCAAAGACATTCAAATGAATGTGACCTTTGGGCTGAATAAAAAAAGGGAGGAATACAAGTCAACGAGCACACCGACAATCATTCTAATCGCTGAAATATCGCTTTAAGCTCATTCCTTGAAGGATTCATGGAAATATCTAAATTAATCATTAAGCAATGTTTTGGGATTTTGGGTTACAGCTGTTTAAATAATTTCAAAGGAAATTCACTAACATAAATTGTCCCAAAATCTAAGCTTTCAAAAGACTGTCTTACTTTATAACCTAAACAGGTGATCGTGGCATCATTTAAGGTCCATTTGTGCACCTTTTCAGGTAAAATCGTTGACCCACAACCCTTAGCATGTTGCTAACATGCCTACATTCGTATCTAAGGTGCTCCACGATCCCAAACCAGCCTCAGATTAGCTTTGTTGACCGTGTTTTCACAAATTGTGATTTAAAGGCTCTCTAAAGGTTCGACCCTTCTAAGTATTTGTGAACTTGAGCAGATCGAAGGAAGTTGGGGCTCTCTCTAAAAAAAACAGCAAAACAGACAAATCGGAGGCTGGCTCCTGCAAAGCCTTCTTTGCAAACCAATACATGTTTGACATGATCACAACAGGGTGACACACTGTTAGCACGCTCCGTCGTGTTAGCTTATGCTGCCATGCTAACGCCGACAGAGCTTCACACAGCAGCGGAGTGGCGGACTTACCTTCAGGCTGAGCTTGTGTATCCTGGCGTTGCACCCCGACAGCAGTACCAACAGCGCCATTACTGCCCCGCAGCCGTTCATGTGCGCCACAGCCATCACAACACCCGCTAACGTCAACGGTTAGCCGTCGACAGTTCTGCCAGATGGTCAAACAACAAGCTGGCTAGCAGTCTTTTTTTTGCGCTCCCCTACCTCAAGTAACGGTGAAATGTACCTTCATCTAAAAAAGGAAACACCGCTTAGGCACACAAATAACCTCTTTGGTTGGTATATCACAACCCCGCGTTTTATGTTTCCCAATTTAGAAGTTGTTTCATCGCGTAAACTAAACGGCTAACTCGTAGTTGACGTTGGCAAGCGACCACTTCCTGGTTTCGGAAACGGCGTAACACTGGGAAGGTTCAGACGCAGCCGTCAGCAGCAGCGGAACGAGGTTGCTTTTTTTTTTTACCCCCACCACAGCTGGACTAGATCTGCATCTCAGGCTATAATAAAAATAGAAAAAAAATTATGAAGGCTCTTCAGTCGAAATGTTCTCAATCGCGTCAAGCATTTCTGTCAACAATACCGAGATTTCTATAACCAGGATTTGTCTGCGCCTTGCAGGTATTGCCCCAGGTTAGGTCACGTGGTTTCCATTAGACGTGACGTGGAACTGAACGACCCTCCACGTCGTTCCGGATCTCTGCGAGAGATAATGAATAAACAAATAAAAAAAATGTAACAAACAAGTTTAAAAAAAAACTATGAGTTTTTTTTGAACTCCTAAATAGACACTTTGGGAATCTTAGTGACCCCGAAACCTCAGTGGTTATCCATCCATTTCTGCTCATCCATCAGAGAGATACACAGCTGCTGGAGGAGCAGATCCTAGTTTTCCCTCCGAGATCTCCTCCAAATAGGACGTGCCCTGACCCCCCTCCTAAAGAAAAACACCTAGGGGCATCCTGATCAGATGCACAAACCTCCTTAATTGTCTCCTTTCCATGCAGAGAAGCAGCAGCTCTACTTTGAGCTCGCCCTGGATAAGGGTTACTTTTGAAACGGCCAAGATGGACTAGTGCGAGTGAGATGTTTGTCACAATAAGAGTCAATACCTTACTGTTTTACTAAAGTTAATGCACACGTAGTGCAATGCGATACCAGTCTAAGCTGCTGAAACACTGGTATTCATGTCTTCTTAAAGCTCCTATTGGTCCGATAATGGTACTTGTATTGTGTTTTTATTCTTATCTATTCATTTATGTATTTATTGGACCATGAGTCGGGAAAAAAGTTTATCTATCTATCTATCTATCTATCTATCTATCTATCTATCTATCTATCTATCTATCTATCTATCTATCTATCTATCTATCTATCTATCTATCTATCTATCTATCTATCTATCTATCTATCTATCATATTGAAAGCTTGATCTAATTCTTTTGGTTTGGATTCTTACTTCATGACCATAGTTAAAGGGCAGAACATGAATGAAGACTACTAAAATCATCAGTCTTTGAAGAAAAACTGTGACAAGCTTCCATAAAGCTGGCAAACGTTGCTTAAGACGTTTTGTAAATTAAAGATGCTACCTATCAGGGGCGTGCATACATAGACACTAGGTGGTGCTAAAGCACTAGGAAGTTTGCCCTTTATCAACGAAAATGCCCTTTTGAAACTCGTTTTTTTTTTGTTTTGTTTTTTTTTTTATTAATATTCAGGGCAGTCAAAAGTAGCCGGTCAACATTTCCCTGATTATAAAATGGAGCGATATTTGTGCCTTCTGGGTGAGCGCGGAGCAGACCCTGGACTGGAAGCCGTCTTTTTCTTTTTTTTTTTACCTCGGAGTGGCCATCCTCCTTTTAGTACTATCTTTGATGTGTCAATCATACAATTTAACCAATCAAATCAACGACTGAAGGCAACATGCTAGCCAATCACAGCTGGAGAGGGGCGGGACACTGAGTCATAGCCTTCAGTCGCCGCTGCAGTTCGGCTGTGGTCACCGTTGGTGTCGGTAGAGGGGGATGGAAATTTGGTCTGATTACCAAACAATTGAAAGAAGTGACAACAAAGCAGAGAGCCAGCTGGAAGGAGCGCCATTAATTTCTGTTTGAAATGTCAGCGCTGAAGTCTAAACTGGAGTAAACATTCACGCTAGGAGGGTTAGCGAGGGGACAGCTAGCAGGGTGAGCTAGGACAGCTAGCAGGGTTAGCTAGGGGACAGCTAGCAGCACAAGGAGCAGAACCAAGCACTAAAACTGCCAAACTGAAGAGACTTGAGTTCCTTGCAGGTAGAAGGGAACTCTGCTTTGTTCTGATCCTTGTTCTCATAGCTGCTGTAATTACAGAACCTGTTCTAGTCAGAATTGTTACTTTAGTCAGTGTTCAGCCTTACACCAGCGCTCATGTTTATTAGCGTGTAGCTTATGCTGGACTTTTAAGTTAAGACACAGTGCTACAGGTTACCCTAAGTCACTGTTAGTTTCCAGTAACCCAAACCAGCATAAAACCTGCCCAACTTAAAAGAAAAAACAAGGCCAAATCTTAAACTCTCTCATGTTAAAAGCAAAGAACTATTAAACACAACATGCCATTAGCACACAACTGAGCTGAAGCAAAGAAAAAAAAAAAACGGCGCATATGGGCTCCAAACAAAATGTACAATCAGACAACCAAATAACACACAAGATCTCTTTAACAATCAGGATATTTCACCCAGAAAAAATTATAAATAGCTTCCCAACATGAGTTGTAAATCTACCTTTAATATGAACTTAATTTCTCTCAGTATAGCTCAATTAAACATTTCTCTTACACGCAGTCATGAAATATTTTTAAGTTGATAAGTAGAACTCAACCCCTCTTGGGCGTTTACATTGACCAAACACTTGATTAACCATTATTCTTTTCTTGTTTTATTATAACAATCAATATTATTCATTATAACTAATTTTCATTGACGATGTCAGATCGACAGATTCAACATATTTAAAAAATAAATGACTATTTTGATATATTTTGTTAGTAAATCTTTCTAAAAGCCCAACAAATGTTATGAAAAGCTTCCGAAATTTTTTACAATCTGCCCATAAGCTATTTTTTTTCCACCTCAATGTGTTCAAAAGCCTTATTGGTTGGAAACCTGCCTAATTTGGCAACACCGACTACACTATTGCTATTTGTTTTTTACAGTAGTCACAGAGCCACTGTTTAGTCTGAAGTATAATATATATATATATATATATATATATATATATATATATATATATATATATATATATATAAGTGCACCCTCCTACCTGGTAGTGTGTAGCCTGCTACTGTAAAAAAAGTTTGACTGCCCTGAATATTATTAAGATATTACTGAGGTCGGTTTTGAAATTATCTTTTGAAAACCTGAGCCATTAAAAACGACTGAAACAATGCCCCGAAATGAGCCACCTCCTTGCGCACACCCGACCAGCCTATCTCTCTTCCTTTGTCACGTGAACTCACGCGGTCGCCTGCATCTTCTATGGAGAAGATGAGGAGCAGTTTAAGACAGAACTAAAGGTCTTCCACTCCAGCTTTACTTCAAAGAACCTACAAGAAATATGTTCAATACTGAGGGAAAACAATGGCCAGCTGATCTTTCCTGCCTTTGTCAAAATGATCCAAATATATACAACATTACCAGTGACGACAGCTTCAGTTGAAAGATCATTTTCCAAGCTGAAAATCATCAAAACTAAACTAAGAAGCCTGTGTGGAGAAGAAAGGCTCTCTGACCTTCTTCTGCTTGCCATTGAAAAAGACATTGAGGTAAACCACAGCGAGGTCATCAACATCTTTAAAGACATGGCACCAAGGAGGATGCTGCTTTAAAGTAGTACGCTTTAGTCTGTTCTGTTGGTGGTGTGACTTTTTTCCATTGAAAACTCACATTTAGAGAATGTTACAAATAAAAGTCAAATTTCATTCAACATGCGTGTGTATCTTATTATTATTTTTTTTTATAATTAAGTGTTCCACGTGCGCTAAAAAGTGCCCCCCCCTCCCCCCTGAGCACCTGCCCCCCAAAATGTCTGTGCACGCCACTGCTACCTATAAATAATTTCTGAGGAAACAAAGGGAGGTTTGTGGGCCGAGGTGTTAGCAGTTAGACACCCTCCCCCCCCACCATTGTGCATTTTTAAATGCACAATTAATGCATTTAAAAATGCAATAATTGTAGAAACAGCACAGAAAAACTGCCATGTTTCAATGTTAAGTCAAAACACAAAACTAATTTAATAATTTCTACTGCCTACGTTAGAGTTGGGAAAGCATTTCATGTGTGCCATGTCTACTAACAAATAGATCAGTGAGAAATAACCTCAATTTGTTGTGACATAATTAACAGTTTGCAGAAATATGGTGCACTCACTGTTCCTCCTAAATCTAAATAAGTTCTTCTGCATACACATTTTCAACTCCTAGAGGTTAACAACAACTTTGAATTAATTTTAAATACAATTACTAGCACTTTTTAAATTTCTTTTTAGTTTCCTAATGTAATATAGTGCATTTCTGGGTTAAAGAAATGTATTTAAGCATGCTATTTAATGTTGCTGCTTTGCCTTTCTTTGTATTTTCTTCTCAGAAGTGAGAACGAAATGAATCAAAATGACAAATATCTCCAGAAATATTTTAATTCACTGCTTACTTAAAGAACAAACTGGAAATTATTTCCCTTGTTTTTTTAGCCTGAGAGAACTTTTTTGAATTACTGTGAAAACCGTATAGAAGGAAAATGAAAGCAAAACCATTTAAAATGTGTGATTTATCCCAAGCAATATTTATTCATCAAATAAAGGCACTGAATTGGTTGTCAAGCAATACACATTATGTCATACAGTAAATTTACATCCTTTTTGGGTCACAAGATACAAAAAAAAAAAAACATACTACGTTTAAAACATGATGCAAAAATTATCAAGCATAGACCGTATGAGAAAGGCCTAAAAAGGATATTCTGCTATGGGCCTCATATAATATTGTCTCTTTGAGGCTAACATGTTTACACATTACTGAGCATTTGATACTTCACAGTCCAATAGCTGTAGGAACAACACACCATTAAAACCAATAAAAATATGTAAAATAGTCACAGAAATGGACTGCATGCTGTCTTTAAATTACAAATGCTTCAAGTTTTGATCCTGACATGATGAAACAGATGAAAGCCATAGCGAGATACTTTTTGCTAGATATTTCTTGGGGTTTGACAGCTGCTTTATATGCCACCCAGATGTCAGGTATTCCCATCTTAGAGACCGACAAAATCTAAACTGGCAGTATATTTTCATTTTGGGTGGCTAACTGTGTAATTACAACGATGATATGGCAGCTGCAGATTCAAAATCTTTAATTACTACATTGTCAAACTAAACGATGTAACAAAGGTGTAAAAAAAGGCAGATATTTGGTTGTACTAATTCCTCAAACAGTTATTTATCAGAGGTAAACAAGCAATACGACACACACCGGATGAATGAGTAAAACATCATTATTGTTTTAACAAGGCTTGCACGTATGTTCCAACCTTCAATAAAGTAGCTTTATGACTTCTTAAACAGTAGAACAGTGCTTTCCCATTGAAGCTGCACTTTCATTGCATTTACCGATGCATCAGCATAAAACAAATCCTTCATAATGACCATACCTTTCTGTTAGAGCAGTGGTTGCCAGAGTTGGGGTTACGACTCAAATTGGGGTTAGCAACTGACAAGGGTGGCATTGTTAAATCTTTAAATAAAACAAAAAAACAAAACTGAAATACGCAGCCAAAATGCTGCCGGTAAAACACATTTGTACAATAAATTTTAGAAAAGATGAAAACCGTTTTGTGGACCAGAAACTGAAGGGTTTGTGAACCACTGCTCTAAATGATATGGTTACACGTTTATGATGAAGACCTGTGGAGGGAAAATGTTTCTCCATCTGTAGTCTCTTTGAGCATCATCATTTCAACTGTCTCTGTAGGACAAAGTATCTTTGTAAACAGCTAATTTACAGCCCATCTCCTAAATTTTGTGACAGCCAACCGTTTTGAGGCGGAAACCAAAACAGATCCATCTTTAAACGCTGGGTTAAACTGATGTTGGTTCTACTTTACACGTTAAACAGGAAATTCAATGTACCAAAATGTTAACAACATAGGCTACGTTTCAAGTAACCCTAACGCATGGCATGAGTTTAATCCTTTTTGTTAATATTTATGTTCCATGTTCCAAGGGTGCTACTGTTGAGGACTGGAGCAACGATCACGCTTCCTCCTTGAGCCGACAATGAGGGAGCAGTGGCAGGTTTCACACCAGAGGAGGAGATGGTGGAGGATGCAGAGCTTGACTCTCCTGCACATAGAAAAAAACAAAACAAATTCAGCTGAATTGGGGCACATACATGGCAGAGGACAAAGGTAAACCCTAAGGGGAATAAAGAATCTCATAATCACCTTTATATGCGTTCAACAGTTTCTCTGCAAGATCATTCATGCGTTGTTTCTTCAAGATGCTTACAGCGACCTCCAAAGCGCCCTCTTCCCTGTAGTTCTCGACCATCTTACTCACTGTATCCATCCGGTCGGCATTCTCTAGATGAGACTTGGGGATGGCCTTGCCATCGTTCTGATTCGCGAGAAACCACTTAAACCTTTTGAATTCTTCCGCAATCAGGTCGTCCAGATGGTTGACAAGCAGCTCTTGGACAGACATGTCTGCTCACTTCAACAGAAAACAGAAAAAGTTAGTTTTCAGCTCACTTTATTGGCTCAAACATGCTAAATTGTGCACAATGTTTATAATTAGCGGACATTTTAAACATCAACTGAAAAACTTAATCTGCTGGGCTTTCATGTCAGGATTTTATTGTTCTTTATGCTTTTTAAAACCTCGTTTTCATGCTATGTATAGCTTAGATGTGATTTATGCTACACAGCGCTTTTGACATTGTGAGGGCGCTTTATAAATAAAATTACTTATTCTCTAGTATTATTTTTTGTTATTTTCTAGTCTTTTACATTGACTTGAGGCCCATTTCGATTCATGCGTCAAACAAACAAAAAATAATCAGCCATCTATAATTTTCAAAAACAAGAATACATCACGCAGAGAGCCATTCGAAAACATTCATACTTCTTGAACCCTTTCACATTTTGTCAGTTTACGATCTCAGATTTAAATTTGTTTATTTCTGAATTTTATGCGATAGAGACCAACACAAAGTAGTGCATAAATGTGAAGTGAAAGGTCAAGGACACATGCTTTTTCAAAGCTTTTATATATAAAATGAACTAAATACTTGGTTACTCTTAGTGGAAAGCTGCAGGCAAGATGAGGCTTTACTTGTCTTTCTGTTGTTTATTAAGTTCTCAGTTTAGTCCACCTTACAATTCCTTTGTGTATGGTTCTATAAAGTACACATATAAATAAAGATCACCAATTAGGATATTGCTAAGAACGTCTGAGCAAATTATTAATCAAACCTTTGTAATTAACTTACTGCCAAACAGATAATAAATAGTGAACTACTTCCTAGACAGCAAGATAACTTCAATATCTTGAATAAAGCAGATATTAAACATCTGCATACACAATAGACAACTCTATATAAACATAACATAACATTAACTTCCTTTAACATTTGTCATGCTAACATGCAATACTCTATGATACATTAACTAAATACAACTGACCTTAGGCATTAGTCATTTCAATCCAACTAATAATATTAAACTTTAAATGGTATTTAGAGTTAGCTGCATGCACATACAAAGCTGTCTTGAATAACTTTAAACAACTTTAAACAACTAACGTCTATGGAGGCTTTTCCCCTCTCCCCCCAACGGGGCACCGGGACCAACTAGGTACATCAATGTAACAATAGCAGAATTGGGTGTAACTGATGTTTGGAGAGAATGTCACCTGCTAGAGAGGGATTACACATTCTAATGAGCTCCACATTCAGTTCCCACAACCATAGATTATTTTTTCATGAACATAGAAGACCGCTTTAGGATTGTAGAATGTCAGATAGGGACATCTGATTTGTCAGATCATCGTGCCTTGAAATTAACACTGAACCTCAGAAGGAAACCTAGGATCACAAACTGGAGGTTAAATTTTGGCAGCTAAACAACCAATAACTCTTACAGGATATTAAAAAAAATCCAATAAACACTTACCAAAAAGAAAATGACAACGGAGAGACAGACCCCACATTAGTGTGGAATGCTATGAAGGCAGTAATAAGTAAATTAATCTCATATGCCTCATTTAAGAAGAAAAAAAAAAAGAATTCATGACTTCCAGATGGCTACAGAGGAACTAGAACTATATGAACAACATGAGAAAAATAACGACCTGGAATCCATGTATAAGTTTAAAGAAGCGAGCAGAAAGATAAACAAAATATTAACAGAAGAAGTAAAAAAGAAAATCAAATTGAAGGAGGCTCTAAATGAACTAGTCTCACAAATTGGTTTAGATGGGAAAGATCTGCGAGGCAGGGTTGCTGTTCGTCTCCCACCTTGTTTTCCATTTTTATTGAGCCACTGGCCCAGGCAATTAGACAAGAACAACAAATAGAAGGAATAAAAATTAGAGAGGCAGAAAACAAAATCAGGTTGTTCGCAGATGACGTACTAATATACTTAAGGCAACCAGACAAATGTTTACCTAAATTAATAGCTTTATTGAACTATTAAGGACACCTTTCAGGTTATAAATTTAATATTAAAAAAACTCAGGTGCTCCCCTTTATTATAAGAGGATGCTTAAGGAAAGTGAAAATAATCTGGTCTCTATTACTGGATTCCCCTTGGAGATCTGGGCCGTTTCTCAATATGCGTTCTTGAGCGTTCTCGTGTGCTCGTGACAGGTCATCAGCCTCAGCCCGAGCACTGTTCCAATCCAGAGAACGCCAAACCGAGAACGCGCAGAATTCCCCGGATGTTGTTCTTGCCCGCCCTCTTTATCGAGCATGCATCAGAGCAGACTTGTGCGTTCTTCAGACTGACCGCTTGCCCAGAATGCACCGCGGCAAGATAATTTTTAGGCTTTTTAGAAATTAAAAATGTTGTTTTAAAAAATTTTTCAATAAGATTTATTGTGGTGTAGTATATAAATAGTTTTGAATGTTAAAGAAATGCTAAAGAACTGTGCGTCTCATGACGTCACAAGTACGCTTCTGTTCCAATACACCATACGTGCTGCGTGCTCGCGTTCTTGTCAAGTCCGATCTTCCTGTGTTCTCGCCAAGACCGGACTTGACGAATTGGGAAACTTGTGAATTGAGAAAACGGCCCTGGTTTAAAATTGTAAGAAAATGTAAGATAGATAAATAAATTAAACTATTTAGCTTGTTGGCCTATGGCACAAATTTTAAACCACGTAGTATGACTTCTAAATTTAAGGAATAAACAATTAAAGGATTAAACATTCTAAATGAATTTCTCAAGAAAGGCCAAATTACAAGTTTCATAACTCTGCAGAGGGAGTTTAATTTAAAACATCAAGATTTTTACATGTACCTTCAGGCACAGGACCACTATTTAAAAGAGATAAGTCCAGACCTCCCAGGTGACATGAATGCAGTTACACAAATACTAAGTGATGCATATAAAAACAAAAGTAGTAAAGTGGTATCAAGATTGTATAAAGGACTGTCAGGGTGCAATTCTGCCTGCTGCACCCTTAACCTTTCTAGCACCTTCCTCCTCCTGCCGGCTCCCTCCACTAATCATCTACACCTGTCAGTTTCTAATCAGCACGGACTCATTCCACCTGCTAGCCTCTCCATATAAACCCTCCTCAGTCAGCTCCTCACTGCTGGTCTGTCTTCAATCGTCTGATGCCCTCAGCAGTGACGGACTGGGATTAAAAAACGGCCCTGGCATTTTCACCAACCAGCAGCCCACATGGGGACGCGCACGCACGCACGCGCGCGCACGTGCCCGCAACACACAGATATAACTTCACATGCACGGAAATAACACACAAGTTTGTAGCCCCACTGGTGTTGAGCTCTAACTTTAATATGCATAAAAACTGAACCAAGAGGCATTTCAGTGTTTCCCGCAGGAATTTGCTTAGGCGAGGCGGTGAGTTGGGGGGGGGGGAGACGACAAGTTTTGTGCGGACCGACTGGCGGAGCGGGGGGGGGGGGGGTGGGGACGACGACAAGACAGCGCTGCGGGAGGGTAGGCCTACAATGAACAGGGTGAAAGGGGCCGCGCACACCCGACGATCATGCCGCCTTGTGATTGGCCGGCCCAAACGGCCCACGAGGGCCCGCGGCCCTTCTGGCATCTGCCCAAATGCCAGACCGTCCAGTCCGTCACTGGCCCTTGGTCAGAGATACTACCACGTCTGGCTGAGCGTCAACTCTCCGTAGCAACACACCCAGAGATTTTCCCACGTCTGGCTTCAATAGTTTCTCCACGCCTGTGCCTGTCAGTTGCTGATCCTCCTGCTGCTCTAGTGTTTCTGTGCTCCCGGTGATCCCTCGGCTCTGCTGCTGGTTCTCCCTGCTGTGCTCCTGATCCTCCAGCTACCCCAAGTGTTCATGCGCTTAAAGTGACCTCTCTGTGGAGCTGCTGATTCTACTGCAGCCCCTGCTTTCTGTGGGCCCTCTCTCTGCTGCGCTCCGGGTCCTTCTGCAGCCCCGGCGTCCTGAGAACTCTCTCACCTGCTCTGGAGGCTACCCGGTTCCAGCAGCACACAGCACCCACAGCACTCCAGTGTCCTCCAGTCCCCCAGCTCCTGCCATTTCCATCCTCCTGCTCCAGCCCGGTTACAGTTTCTGGTTCTCTTCATCCACAACCCATCTAACCTTCAATAAACTCTCTAAACTAACCTCCGTGTGTGTGGCGTGTGTTCGGGTTCATCAGGACAAATCCTGACAAGGACTGACTGTTAATAGTAAAACCTCAACACTTTATCAGGAACAAATGGGTGAAATGACTACAGGAGGACATACGTAATGACGTGGTACAGTATTTGTAAATCTCGGGTAACTACTACTAGCTCTAGGAATTGGAAAATTTACTGTTGGAAAAATTTAGTCAGATATTTTATTACTCCAAAGATAAAAAAGACATCGCTGTCCTTTCACCAACCCTGCTGGAGACTGGAGAGCAGGATGTGGGTCATGTACATATCTTCTGGCAGTGTCCCAATGTTGGGAAAAGAAATTGAGAAGATATTGGGGGTACAGCACCCCAAGAACAATACTGACATATTTTGGTTATGTAATGGGAGCAGGGATTCAGAAAAAAGATATTCACCTATTTAAAATTTTGTTGGCAGAAGCAAAAAAAGGCATCACATGCAGATGGCACAAACAAGAACCCCCTACAGTTAAAAACTGGACGGACATTGAAAAAATTCACAGCCCGGAAAGACTTACTTTTATAAAAAGGTTGCAACAAGCAAAACAGGAAGATTTTTGGAAAAAATGGACAATGTATTTTAATTATAACTGACCACCTGTTCTGTGAGCGTTGTTTTGTTTATTTGTATCTTTAAAAACAAAATACAAGTGAAAAAGTCTGTGTTGCTCTCTTACAATCCTCCTGCTCTGTCCTGTGCTGCTACTTTGGAAAGTGCCAGAATATTGGGACTTTTATTTGCTGTCCTTAATTGTGATTGGTCAGTGCTCCTGCCAATGATGGTGCAGAGCAGCTTAAAGGCATACTATGCAAAATTTTTCAGTTAATTAATGTGTTCCATACCGTTTTGGATGATTAAATGAGTCATTTCAGGTTGAACAAAGGTTTTCTCGGCCGCCCTGGTGGTCTGTGGGGGAAATACCGTACTTGCAATTGCAGGAGCCCTCGGCCCGCGCCCACAGGCTCAGAAGTCTGGTGCATCGCGAGAGTCGGTCTTGCTTTACGGCGAGAACTGCTACACGCCCCCAGTGAAAGGCATGCTCGTTGCTAGCGCAGTGGCGATATCTGTGCAGTTATCATGGCGGAACCGGCAATAAAACAGTGAAAGCCCATGTCGGAGCAGACAAGAAAGAGGAAAAGGGCTGCGGACAGAAAGAGGAGTCGTACACGGGTGAACATCGGGCAAGCTTTTTCCGAATGGCGAGAGCTAAAAGAAAGAGAAGGCTGCAAGGCTGACGCGGACCTCGCGTTTCTGCTGATGCGATTGTAAGTAACATTGTAGGGTTTCCCTCACGCTACCGCCTCCCAACATTACAAAAAAACCCCAAAAAAACAACTAACTCGATATGCGCGCAAAGCTTGTCTCCCCCCCGCTCCGCCGGTCGCGCAAAGCTTGTCTCCCCCCCCGCTCCGCTCCGCCGGTGATCGGCGTAAAGCTTGTCTCTCTCTCCCCCCCCCCCCCCCCCCCCCCCGCTCCGCCGGTCGTCCGGTAAGCAAATTCCTAGGGGAAACACTGCATTGGAATGGTTTCTCTCTCTCTGTGTGCATGTTCATACTTTCACTGTGTTAGTCATTGGTTGTACTGCCGTTTTTTTCGACTTTTGTATTCGTTGCGTTCGCCTGTCTGCTAAGCTCAAAACAACCGCGCCTGGCTTGACGGAGAAACCAGGAGAACAGCTGAGCATATTTACGACAGTGCACTTTTACTTTCGCCCTCTGGGGGGAGCCTCGCTGGAAAATCAACCCCGGTTGCATAGTATACCTTTAATGCACAGGCAGGAAAACTTATAGTATTTTCCACATGAAAGGTGTAGAGCTGTATAGGTGATTTACTTTTTTAGCAGGACCCCATATGAGGTGGTCTGATCGCCCTAAAAAGTCCCCTTTGTGTTTCTCACAACTCCAATAGAGGTTTCACAAATCTCAAACTGTGTTTTCTGTAATCTGCAACTGGTGCAAAAATATTTTATTCAGGTTTGAGCTGATTAGTTGATATAGGTTTTAGGCAGGACCCCATGTGAAGTGATATGACACTCAGAAAAGCCCTTAAAATGCCTTTTTTTGTTTGTTTGTTTTCACAAATAAGCGAACTAAGCGGCTGGCCACCAGGGGGCCTCGCAATGTTTTTTTTTTTTTTTCTTTTTTTACAGTTAAATAACTTAAACAAATGATATAAATGAATGAATGATGATGAATTTATTTAATATGTTTTTTGACTGTTTGTATTCAGAAGTTTTAATAAAAAAGTATTTTAAGTATCGTTTATTTGTTTATTTTGTATTAATACATAACCTCACTGTATTCGTGTATAATATTCGCCATAACATTTGTGCCAATAATCTTCTAGCCTAGGTGGTTCTGCTGGTGAGAGCCCCCCCCCCAAATCAAATTCTTCTTAGGGCCCCCAAGAGGCTCGGGCCGGCACTGCAGAGTCCCATAGATGTACACTAATACCACCATAAAATGGTTCGCTGTGTTTTTTATGTTTATTTGTATTAACATTGTATCAACACATTGAAAGAGGCAAATAAACTGTTGGGGCTAAAGGACCACATACACACTATTACAGCAGTAGCGTATTTGCTCGCGATAAAGTAGGCCAGCAAGCTTTGGTAACAGCAGTGGGTACGAAAAGAGAGCGCGGAATGAAGTGGCTCGAAGTCCTGAAAGGTTGGTTGCATGAAAGCCACATCTGGATGGAGATAGTCAGCGCTGCAGTCTAGATTAGTTTACACGCTTCCACTGGGATCACATAAAGTAAAAGCTGTTGATCAAACGTGTTGATTTTAAGAGTCTGATTTTTACGCACCGGAGCGCGGCTGGATTCTGCCTCTGGCAACAGGAGACGGACGCAGCAGCGACAGAGTTTTGAAGCAGTTTCTCAGAGTCTCCTTTCAAAGTTTCCCAGCCTGCAGTCGTAAAAGCTTTTTTACTGTAAAAGGCAGACCCTCTGCGCCTCTTCCCACCAACCACCAGGAATGGCAAAGAAATGGCGGTTTGAGGCTGCTTTTCTCTTCATACTTTCGGTTTTGAGGAACAGGAAGTTACTTAGAGGGTGAGGAGGGCAGCCAGCACTTTTCCGCTGATCCGCTTTTATATAAAATAGCTTGAGGTTAAACAAAAAAATAATAATTCCATAAAATACTGATTAATCAAAAAGTCACTACATGTTTTCTACCCATATGTTAAAAACTAAATCCGTTTTCTTGCTCAAAAGTCCTACATACTGACAGTGGCGGGGGTAGACTTTTATTGAGGGGGGCAAGTCTATCTGTGGGGGTGGAAGACAATGGATGACAATGGATGGATGGATGGAATCCAAAATGGACTGGCCCCTTCCTATTTATCTGAACTGCTCCACCCTATACCTTTGCGTGTTCTTAGATCAGCGGACCAGATGCTTTTCTCTCTCCCTAAATTTCTTTATCAATCCAGAGGAGACAGAGATTTAGCAGTTCTGGCTCCTACGTTGGAGGTGATGGAGCAGGCTCCATCTCTTGATGCTTTTTAAACTCGTCTGAAAACACCCTTATTTTTCTTTGGCTTTTAACCCAGAGTGAGTTTTTTTTAATCTGTGTTTCAATTGTACTTTTTTTTACTTTATAGTGTAAGTTATGTATATATTTTTACGTATTTGTTTTATGTGCAGCACTTTGGTCAGCTTCTATGTTGTTTTTAAAGTGCTCTATAAAATGGTATGGTATGATAAAATATAAAACATGACCTGGCATATGTATGGTAAAATGGCTTGCACTTGTATAGCATTTTATGATGTCCAGAGGACCCTACAGCAAACTCTACATTCAGTCACGAATCCATTCCCTCACACATATTCATGGGCAACTGTGGCTTGATGGGTAAAGTAGTTGTCTTGCAATTGGAAGGTTGTGTGTTTGATTCCAGCTTCCCCCGTCACATGTTGATGTGCCTCTGGCCAAGGCACCTAACCCCAAGTTGCCTACTGATCGGTGTATGAATGTGTGTGAGATTGGGTGAATGTGGCTCTAGTCTGCAGCACTTTGAGTGGTCAGTATGACTGGAAAAGTGTTGTAAAAGTTCACCCCCTTTACTCACTTACAGTGGTGACCTACATTGTAGACACATCTGCCCTGTATTATGCTTTTGTATTGTTTAATATATTTTGTAAGTGAAAAATATTTGTAATATTTTTTATAAGCGTATAATTGAGTCCTGTATGTCCAAATCTTAGTCTTGGTATTAATCCTTCCCCCTTTCTGTTCCTTCCAGTCATCATTTCTCCTGTTCCCCTTTTGATCCTATAAAAAACATCTTTAATTCTGTTTTTGACTCTGTAGTGGCATCAGCCATCTACTATGGTGGTGTTGTCTGTTGGCTGCAGCTTGTTAATTTAGGAAGCAGTTGGATAAGATCATCAGGAAGGTCAACTCTGGTGTACGGTGCCCCCTTGATCCAGCGCAGGTGGTTGGAGACTGGAAAACCAAAAATACCATACTGACCATACAGTACAGCTTTTTATTATTATTATTATTAGTAGTAGTAGTAGTAGTAGTAGTAGTAGTAGTAGTATTACTGATCCTTATGTGTATCTGTGTGCTTCCATTTGCCTGTCGCCTGAATTTCCCCTCTGAGGGACAATAAAGGATATGCCTATTCTATTCTATTTTTGTACTCCATAGAGCATAGGTTAAAGGCTTCTCTTGTTTTATTAAAATGTTTCATCTCATATCCAAAAGGCTTATCCAGTGGTTGGAAAATGGTTGGAAGTAACACGTTTATAGTTTCCATTCAGAGCAAATAGGTTCATTATGATCGATAACGGGTCAATTAGGATATATTTAACAGGTTGTCGTTCTTGTCAGCTTAACTTTCCCTTAACTTCTGTGATATTTTTATTGTCATACTGTGAGGATACAAGGGCTTCTATATTTTTTACTTACAAATCTGAAAATGATGGCATACATCCCTGATCAGTGCACTAGAATGATACTTTTTTTTTAATAAATTAAGTTCAGTTTTAGCTGAAGTTTGTGGGGGATGCTTTTATCAGCTTTGGGTAATCAGATAACATTTTCACCCCTTTCCTTCAATAGCTCAATCTCAGTGAGACTGGATGTAGTTCATCTGGACCTCTATTTTCAGATTTTGGCACAGATTCCCAATAGGATTTAGGTTGGCGCTTTGGCTTGGCTATTCCAGCACATGAATATGGATTATATTTAGAGGCATGAGAATAAAAGGGCCTGGGTACAAATTTCATGAACAATGTATAGTTTTCCGTCCCTCACAGTTTTAGACACCTTCATGTTAGTTAATCAGGTAAAGTGTGACCAGCAGCATTGAAACTTTGCTTTGCACTTGGTGGTGTAAGGTTTAAATGGCGGGGAGTAAAGCACACCAAGACTGGACTCTTAAGTAAGGGAAACATGTCCTCTGCAGTCACACTTCCATCCAATGGAAGAGTGATTGATGATTTCTTCCTTTTTCTGACTGCATTTTCAAAGGATAAAGTTTAGTGGAGGGACGATCATTAGGGGCTGGGCTTGGTCTCTTAAATCCAGTGAAAGGAACCTTTTAGTACTGTAGCACAGAAAGGCATTTTAGACAAAATGGGATGAAGTAGAGCGGAGGCTGAGCCAGGCCATCTAGTCCAGCACCACCGTCTGGCCTAACACATGCTATCCAGGAAGAAAGTTCCCCCAAACCTTGAAGACAGAAAGCTGTTGTACCTGCAAAGGGTGCTCAACACCATTTTAGAGGCTTTGTATTAAGAATGGGATGTCATTGAAGTTCATGTGTCTGCAAAGAACAGCTACCCAGTAGTTTGATGATATGGTGTAAATGCAAGAATAAGTAGACAAAAAGCTATAACCGAGCACGTTTGTCAGAGAACCCCTGTTTCAAAGGAACACGGGTGAAACATTAAACCATAAAAGCTATGTGCTTTAAGAAGGTCAACTTGTAAATGTTGGGTATAATTTCTCTGTTGCTGAAACAGATTCATGTAAATGTGAAAGTAAAAAATCTTAGGGGAATGAGAAAACGTACTTATATCCGCATACTTTGCATGTTTTGTGTTCCTCGGCGCTGAGTCGCAGCCCATCCCTGTTAATCACTAACAAACACACTGGAGTCATATTCAAACTCAATTCTTCCCCTCCATGCTGTAGCATTACTCTGGATTATTCTTGACCCTCCCTTCCTTCCTCTCCTGATATACCAACAGAGAACGCCCAGGGTGGCTTTCAGGGTTTAGACCAAAGGAACTGCCTGATCATCATTGCAGAACAAGCACACACACACACACACACACACACACACCAACATTTCCATAAAAGCCTGAAGTACCCTGTTGTTTTCTCAGAGCTCCAAGCCCGCGTTCCCGGCAGCATCAAGGATCAGACACTCAGAAAAGGTCTGCGTCATTTAATCCAGCTAACAGAAGCCAAAACTCAGGGTGAAAGAAACCGGGGAAGGATGTTTGCAGCTGGATGGATGCTAACGCTTGTGCTGATTTGCCTCATCGGGTCAGGTGAGTTAAATGAACCTTGGGATGAGCTTTACGAGACGGTTTGACAACCTCACAAGGAACAAATCAGATTATGAAAACACAAGATCAGGAACGCCAACATATGTGTTATTTATTGCATCAAAAAGAATAGATAAGAAGCACACCATCACAACAGGGAGGCGATTGGTTGCGAATAAACTGTGATTTCTAACAACCTGTGTTGGTATGTTGATGTTATATGGGTTTTAAGAAGCCTGAAGAAATAAAAGTCACAACTGCATGTACTCAGATCAGAAGTAGATGGATAATGTGTACAGTATCTGCATATTTTGGCCAAACACATGGAAGTATAACCTACTTATCACACTGGTCTCTGCGCTGCAGTTAAGACAAAGTCCAAATTTGTTTGTAAAAGATTAAGAAAATAAAGAAAACAAATGTAATATGCATCATTTAATTCACACTATTGTGGATTTTTAAGACCTATTATAAAATCTAATTGATTTAAAAAATATTTATTATTTTTGTAGAATTGCAAATAGTAGAAATGGATTTATAAATAGTGAATAAAATAAATGAGAATATATTTTAAAAATTTGAGTCGTCTTAGAACCCTAGCCGTAAAACAAATGTATGTAGTGTGTATGTGTAGTAACATTAAATCTCACGCTTTCTGGTACACAAATTCCAAAAGCTTATCTAGAAAACTTATTTTCACTATTTCATCTATCACTAAACATCTGAATTAACTGACAAAACATTTTAATCCATTTTAAATAACAATGGTTTCAACCTTTATTGGCTCTCCATGGGGAGACCTGTAGGCTGGCAAAGGGGGATCCATAACAATAAATTTTGACAGCCAGCACGTCTCCTGCGGGTGAGATCATCAGATAGGAGACCAGCCTCGGGGTTCACTGGAACAATGGTCAATTCAAAAAGAGGAGTAGGTTCTTTTGACTTGGGCTGGGTGTCCTTCCTTCCTCAGAGGAACACGCTGGGTGTATTCAGCTTGTGAAGAAACAATGGTTCACAACAGATCAGCAGAATGGGTAATATTTCACGAGGTGGCAACTTTCAGTTGACCCTGCCCTGCATTTTGCAAAGGCAGGAGATTCATGAGGTCATGCCTGGCAATGCCAAAATAAATAGATGAAGGGATGTGTTGTATTCATAAATAGATATCGTGTTTCGTAAAGGTTTTAACATGTGCTCATGTTAAATATACAACACAGAGAAAAAGACTCAACATGTTTTAGTTTGTTGCTCTCTTGCTTCATTTGAATTTATAATCTCACTTGTTGACTTTAACCAGATTAAGCTTTACCTATTTTAGGTCAATTAAGATGTGTCTTTAAACCATAAGACTTGTGCCAAACATTTTACACATCTTTCCAGTTTGCTGTAGTTTTGGCCTCCTGGCAGGTTTGTAGGCCAACCTGCTCACACACACCTTTTCACTTTTGCCCACACATTTGCTGTGGGACTGGGATCAGGGTTTTTGTTGTCCACTAAAAGCATTTACTTTGTTGTCCCAAAACCTCTTTCTATGTGTGGTAACACTGCTAGTTTAGAAATCCCAGTTTCTCCAAACTTTTGAGGTCTTGAGATGATTTGTGAAGTTCACCAGTCCTTGCTGCAGCAAAACACTCCAACATGATGGTGTTTTCACTTTTACAAGCGTCCCCTTTTTCCTCCAAATGTAAGACAACTCGTTAAAACCTAACACATTATCTTTTCTGTTCCATGAAACCACAGGACGCGTCTCAAGAAATGTACATCTTTGTCCCTGAGAGCTTCTGTAGTCTTACTTTTTAAGCAATGGCTTCTTCCTCTCTGAGTGACTTTTAGTTTTACTGTATGCCAGCACATTCACACAGACTTTTGCTTTTGTTTTGTGGCTGACTCGTATGTTTTACACCAGAACACCTTCATCCCTGGGGAACAGAACCCGTCTGGCACATGAACGTCATGACGTCCCCAGACTGTTACTTGCATATTCATTGTTTGAACAGATAGGACACCTTTAGGACACAGACACCTTTAGACTGGGAATTGTACCCAAGGACAAACCAGACTTGTTGAAGTCTACAAGTCTCTTCCTGACATCATGGCTGATTTCTTTAGATTTATTTCCATGATCTCACTTAATCAAGCAGCATGTTTGAGCTGTTGCCTTTAAATACATCTGCAGGTGTGCCACCAATTAACTAAAATGTTGGAAAGTAACCTATTGGGAGCTGACAACGCCATGACATCATCTTCTGTCTTTTAATAAATTATCTAGTGTATGTAAACTTCTGAATTTGAAGATAGTTTCTCTCTGTCAGTAAATATTGTGTTTCAACTGTACATAACGTATGACGGTAACTTATTTTTTCTTGTTCTTCTCGCTTTCTGTTCCATCAGCTATCTCTTTGGCCTTAATCACTCCTGCTCCACCTCTTCCATCCCAGATATCCCCTCCCTCAACAAACCTCCTGCCCCCCACCTCCATCGGCAGCCCTGCAGAGCTGGTAGCCACAGTGGACTGCAACCTGAAGATTTCACCTTCAGTTCTTGTGGTCAGGTACGGTCTCAAGGACTGGGAGGAAAGCAGTTCTGCAGTTCTAAACCTCTGTCTCATTAGAAATAATCTGGTTAAGGAACATACAAACATGTCAACAAACTCTCCTGTTTTAGGTTTGGGGATCCAGCCAAAGCCAACTGCTCAAATCCAAGCACTGGGTTTTTATTCCTTGGTTGGGAAAATATAAAGGTAAGCAATATATAAATCAATAGGATAGTCTTATTGTGGAGTTCTAATTAAAAGAGAATAAAATATTTGAAATATAAAATTATATAAGAATACACATTTGTGTTTTTTGTTAATATAGAAGGCATGTTTGTATTAAGCCATTTAGGGCAAGGCTGTTTATTAATACAATCTAATGCACCGACGCTGAAAGTATAAACCTGATTCCAATCAACAGATTGTCTCTTTGTGCTGTTGATGCTTAACTCTAACTTGTGGATCCCCATGACTCCAATGCTCAACATCTTTAGTCTTTGGTTCTACGTATCAGCCAAAGTAGCAGGTGTTAGGCTCAGGATTGTCCGGCCTTAGTTCACGAACAAATCAATGATTCACCTGGGAGGTCTCGAAGAACCCTGGTCAGAATCTAAAGCATGGCTGGCCTCACTTGCCTCAGTTAAGATCATGACTCTGGACAAAAATTGCATCCATTAAGATGGTTTGAAGGTATAAATCAGACCAAAACTTGATGATCCACAAAACCTCTGGGAAATATTCTGTACACCTTAAGTAGTTGTCACATTTTTTGTAATCTTAAAAAAAAAGCTCCACATGATTTGCATTTGTGCCTTTGATCAAATACAGGGAGTTTCGCTTCACACAACGGAAAGTTTCCTGGTGTTGAGTGTGGACAATATAACGGAATGGAGCATCAACCCTATATGCTTTTCAATCTCTGACCTGGGAGGGCAGTGCAACATTTCACTCCCTTTAATAGTCTACAGTGAGTAGACAATTAAAATGTTTCCCCCCCCCCCCAACATATGAGAACATCCAAGCGTTTTAAGGTACAAGACGTCTCCTTGCCTCCACAGAGCCACCAGAAAGAGTCTCCATCCAGTTTCTGAATCACACCGGCCCGATGTTTGAGAGCCATGACTACACTCTGCAGTGCACAGTTCAGGACGTCGCACCCGTGGGAAAACTCGTTGTGACCTTCTATAGGGGACAGACCCCACTGGGTCAGCTCCGCTCCAGCGGGATCGCAGAGAAGACGCCAGTGAACGAGACCTTCACTCTGATCGTCACTCCCCACAGAGGGGACAATGGAAGCCAGTACTGGTGTGAGGCCAAACTGGAACTGGGACCTACAGGACCGCAGCATCCTCCGGTGGAGATGTCGCAAAACCTCCCTGTGATGGTCCTCTGTGAGTGAACCCCATCTCTTCCAACCTTTTAACTGTTTTAATGAGAAGATCTTCACCTACACCTCAGAACAAGAATGTTCAGTTTTATTGGGATTTTATGGGACAGAAACACACAAAGTGATGCAGAACAATGAATTTGAAGGAAATAGATTTAAGGTTTTTAAAATCTTTTACTAATTATTTGAATCTAATTAGTAAATACAGTCTGCCCGCATGTTGTTTTATCTTAGCATTGATCCAGAGGTTGTGTAAACACCTTGGTGGTTTCTTTAGAGAGCATTATTGGAAAAAAAACTTAATGAAAACCAAGAACCACAGCAGGAGGTCAGGGAAAAAGCTTTGGACATCAGAATCAGCTTTAATTGGTAAGCTTCTGCACAGAGATGAATATATTTTAAGGTATATAAGAATACCAGAGACATAAGAAGGGAAATAAAAACCTTTTGATAAATATGTAAATACACCGCTCAAAAAATTGAAGATTTTGAAGGCGCATCAAATTTCAATTGAAAATAGAACACTGCTGGATATCCACTCTGATATGGAACAAGAACAAAAGGATGCCACATAATTTGATGAAAATCTTCAACCCACAGAGAAATTAATCCGAAGTCACAGAGAAAGTGAAACTGAAAAAACGATGTGGCAGGTTAGTGCATTTTGCTAAGATGTCATTGCAGTAACTCAAAATGGTCCTCAGCAATTAATATGGCCACCAAGTGCTTGGACAATGCCTGACAATGTCTGGGCACGCTCCTTATGAGGTGAAGGCTGGCGTCCTGGGTTATCTCCTCCTAGATCCTGACCAGGGCATCACTGAGCTCCTGGGCAGTCTGAGGTGCAACCTGATGGTGTTGGATGAACCTAAACATGATGTCCCAGAGATGTTCTGTTGGCTTAAGATCAGAGAAGCATGGAGGCCAGGCAATGGTATCAATTGGTTCATCCTCCAGGAACTGCCTTCTTGCAGCCATTGTTTATCCTGTACAGGTCTGTGAAACCCACCAAGGAATTGGAAATGTTCCTCTGGAAGCTGGTTTTTGCAGATAGCTGTGGTGCCGACCTGAAGATAAAAGTCTAAACTGGTTGTGGGGTCTGCAGTGATGTTAGCAGCACTTTTAACCCTAGACCTTTACAAGTCCTGAATGGAGGGAAGGTCAGCCCAGATGATTCTCTCTGCCGACCTAATTTCTGATTGTAGTTTGGACCCGTCTTGTTTTGTGGAGGAGCCAACTTCTCACAGAGCACCATCCATAATTTGAAAATGGAAAGAGTATGACAAGTGCAAAGCTACCAAGACACAGGGCACGACCCAACTGAAAAGTCGCCGATGACTGTCAATCAGAGAAGGAGGTGGCCCATGAAAACTGGAGTAGCTGGAAAGCTCCTCAGCTCAGATGGGAGAATCTTTTGACAGGGCAGCTGTCATACCGCACTTGCACTCTGCAAATGTGACCTTTATGGATGAGAGGAAAGAAAAAAAGCTACCAGCCATGTAGGGGATACAGGAAACTTGATGTCTGGTTAGATGAGACTAAAGCTGAAGTTTTTGACCTACATGTAAAACATTGTGTGTGGCTAAATCTAACGCTGAACATACAGTAACTCTGAATGCACCTTTCCCATCGAGAAACATGTTAGTGGCAGCAACATGCTGAGGGATGCTTTCCTTCAGCAGGGAGGGGACAGCTGCTTGAAGTTGATGGGAATGGAGCTTAATACAGCGACATCCTGAAAGAAAATTAGACCTGATCACATAAAATCAGAAGACACTAAAGTTTAAAACTTGACAAAAATGGGAAAGTTTAGTGATATGGATACATTTGTAACCACAATGTATATCAAAAACGTCTGCCATTTTTTCCCCCTTTAAGGGAATCCAGAAATTCAGCCGACAAAGCTGCCCATGAAAGAAGAGAAATGTTTAGAGTGTGAAGTGAAAACAACCCAGCCACTAGGAAGGGGTAGGTTCCAAACAAGATTTATTATTTATGTTATTCACCTTATTTACCCTAATTAGTTTCATCATTTTTATGTTCATGATGAATAGAAGGTAAAAAAATGGAAGGCTTTTTAAAATTATGTTTAAATTTTCTTATAGGATCTACAAACAGCTACAGAGGAGGCTTCTTATCGATAGCGCTTCTTGCTCATTTGATTAACGGACTTTGAAACCTGAAGGAAAACAGCTCGATTCCCAAGTGAATTTGGTTTGGATTGGTCCTGATGGGGGGGAAACAACTCAGAAGATCCATTTATTTAAATGAAAGGCTCCCCCCCCCCCCCCCCTTTTTCTTGTTCCTTATAAAGGCCACAAACAGTAGGTTCCAATAAAAGAAACGGCTCTCTTAGAGAGCCATTGTTGAGGTACATGGCGACAGTATTAGATCAACTCTTGCTCAAAAAGTTCAATCCCATTTTTCTGAATGCCGCTTTAAAGAAAATGTTTATTTTGTGCATTATAGCCTTTTGGATGTTGTTAACTAGTGTACATATTTATGTTTCTGTCCAGATTAAATGTTGTGAAATGTGCCTTTAGGCTTAACTTTACACAGCAATTGATAAATTCAATCATTGTTTAAATGTTTGTAGCACTTCTTAAAGTTGAAACAGGTTTGTAAAAATACAGAAGACAGGAAGTGTTTCCTTTGTCTTCATCGACCTTCTCTGGTGAATTTAGGATGTTCAGAATTTAATGCCCAAGATGCCCAACAGTGCTTTGTGCAATTTTGTTCCCTTAGAGATTGTTTTACAAATGTGTTCTCACTTCAAATATATATTTGACTAACCACAAAGCAACCTTCAAAAGGTCTTCATTTAAGGAGAAAACCTGTGCAGTTGTGAAAAAGCAATCACCCCCTGCCTGAATCAGATTATATTTTGATAAAGCCAAGAATAATTTCATAAGCAACACCCAAACCTGCTTATTGCCAGATTTGTAGAATTAAAGAACCACTAGAACCTTTCAGGCCACATGAAGTAGGCTAAAAGAAACAAAACTCAAAAAAGCAGCAAGTCTCAATAACAGAATTCAGCAAGAAAGTGACAAACATACACTCCTGATCAAAATCTTAAGACCAGTCAAAAAATTGCAAGAATTTGCATTTTGCACTATTGGATCTTAAGAAGGTTCTAAGTAGAGCTTCACAATGTTAAAAGGACAAATCAGTGCAAGAGACGAGAACATTTGAGCAGGGAATTGTCTGAAAACTGCATTTATACTCAAACATGATTTTTTCAGCTGATCAAAAGTTTAAGACCATAGCTCAAAAAAACCCGAAAACCCCCCAAAACAGAAATCAAAATGTCAAAAAAAAGGACTCAGTAATGAGTAGCTCCACCATTCTTGTTGATGACTTCAAACAATCGTTTAGGCATGCTCGATGCCAGTGTTTCCAGGAGGCTAGTGGGAACGTTGCTCCAAGTGTTGAAGATGGCTTCACGAAGGGCATCCATTGTCTGGAACTGATGTCCATTTTTGTAAACTTCCCTTGCCATCCATCCCCAAATGTTCTCAATTGGGTTTAGATCCGGGGAACATGCAGGATGGTCCAAAAGAGTGATGTTATTCTCTTGGAAGAACTCCTTTGTCAGGCGGGCATTGTGAACTGCAGCATTGTCCTGTTGAAAAACCCAATCATTACCACACAGACGAGGGCCCTCAGCCATGAGGGATGCCCGCTGCAACATCTCCACATAGCCAGCTGCTGTTTGACGCCCCTGCACAACCTGAAGCTCCATTGTTCCATTGAAGGAAAACGCACCCCAAATCATGATGGCGCCCCCACCACTGTGCCGTGTAGAAAACATCTCAGGTGGGATCTCCCTGTCATGCCAGTAACGTTGGAAGCCATCAGGACCATCAAGGTTAATTTTTTTTCTCATCAGAGAAGACAACTTTCTTCCACCTTTCAATGTCCCATGTTTGGTGCATCCTTGCAAAGTCCAAACGGGCAATTCTGTGGCGTTGAAGAAGACGTGGCCTTTGAAGACGTTTTTTGTTTCTGAAGCCCTTCTCTCGCAGATGCCGTCTGATGGTTATTGGGCTGCAGTCAGCACCAGTAATGGCCTTAATTTGGGTAGAGGATCGTCCCGTGTCTTGACGGACAGCCAATCGGATCCTGCGGCTCAGAGCTGGTGAAATTTTTTTTCATTTAAAAAAAATGCAAAATGACTGTCTTACTGCGTCCAACCTCAGCAGTGATGGCATGTTGTGAGAGGCCTTGCTTACGCAGCTCAACAATCCTACCACGTTCAAAGTCAGTGAGCTTTTTTGCTTTTGCCATCAGGAGGTCTTGACAGTGTAAAGACTTCACAGAAAATGACATGGAATCCAGATGTTTGCACAGCTTTTGGCTTTTAAAGACTATGGTCTTAAACTTTTGATCATCTGAAAAAATCATGTTTGAGTGTAAATGCAGTTTTCAGACAATTCCCTGCTCAAATGTTCTTGTCTCTTGCACTGATTTGTCCTTTTAACATTGTGAAGCTCTACTTAGAACCTTCTTAAGATTCAGTGTTGCAAAATGCCAATTCTTGCAAATTTTTGACTGGTCTTAAGATTTTGATCAGAGTGTATTTCAGTCTGGAAAGGCTCTTAAGTCAACTTCTAAATGCTTTTTGATTCTAGTGTAGAGCCATTATTTTTGTAGGGGGGTTCTTGGCTGGTTTTCTTCCTTTTTACATTGTAAAATAGTTTACAAATGTACCTGGTTTTGTTACCATGAAAGCCTAAGTAATATGGCTATAATTCTTGGCCCTCACACCCCAGCCACCCCCCCCATGCAACATGCTGTTCATCTCTCCGCTTTGCTGAAGCCTTCAACCCTTGGATTATTTTGGCAAACTGCTCATTACAAATGTAATCTTAGCAGAACACATGGTTTTTTGCACAGAAGGCCAGTCAACTGTAGCTCTGTAGTAGGTTTCAACATTCAGCCTGGGATAAAACGTCTTTGCAGCTTTATTTATTTTTAACAAGGCAAAATTAGAAACAGTGCTGGAAGGGACAAACGTGCATAATGTCCAATTTAGGACAGTAAAGCCATTTAACAATCATCTCATCTTTAAGAGCTTTGACTGGGCTCCAATAAACCCTCAGGAATTATTATAGATTAACAGGAGGCTCAGGCATTTTACATTTATATGAACTCTACTGTCCGTTTCGGAGTTGGGAGGCTCCGAAAGATTTCCCGTCTCCAACCTGCAACAGCTGAGGCAAAACGACCTGACTTTCAGGGAAATTGATTGGGCTGGAGTGGGGTGGTGGAGGAGGACTTCTGTCTTCCATCCCAAAGCTCCAGGGCTTGAAAACAGCCGTCGCCAAGTAGTCCCTGGAAAGTGCATGGGGCTGCTCAAGAGCCAGCGCCTGCTCAGCAAGGATATCCAGGAGGGAACGTCCAGGAGCAGATGTGGCGATGGCTGGAGGTTTGTCTGCCTTTGAAGGTGATGAGACAGAAACGCCCGACTCAAACTTCAGTTCTTCGGTTCCCTGAAGACTCCTGCACCCTTCTGTAGCTTTGGAAGCCCCACCAACAGAAGACTGACGCTTTTCAGCTTGAAAACCCTTGGCTTTGTTTACTCTGAACACATGAGAACATGCAGTGTTTGATAGAGATTTCAACTGCAATACAAGTCATATTGCTAGATTTAAAAACGTACTGAAGTGAGAAGAGACCTGACAACTTCCTGCTCTCCCTCATCAGCACTCTGTAACAATGACATAAAGAGACTTGAGATGTGAATAAAAAATAAAAAAAATAAATAAATAAAAAAAAAGCTGCATACCTTAACGGCATCCATCCTTTAGGCCAAAGTGGTTTCACTTCATTGTCGAGCACAGTTTTCAGGTACTCCTCAAGTTCCTGCCTTTCTTTCCCCTCATTTTGACATTTCTCCAATTGCTCTTTCAAAAACAGATCCAAGCAATCCCTGCATGTTACAACAACAAAAAGGATCACAATAAGAAGCCAATAATACACTCTTTTAGTCAGTATTGAACAATTGAATATGGATAATTTTGCACCAACCCACCTGATCTCCTGATTCCACTGGAACAACTTCTTTGGAACACCTTTTCTGCTACTTTTCTCCTCCGTGTTTTCCTCCTCCGTTACCCTGAGGTGGAGTTGGAAATAGAAAGTACTAAGGGCAATGTGCGCCGCTTCCAGTTATACACAGAGTTGTATACATTGTTTTAAGAGTTATTTAAAATATGTGGGGTCAGTCTGATTTAGTTCTTAGATTTGGATGAATGAAAATTGATAACTTGGATAATGCATTTAGATGAAAATTGGATGTAGGCCATCGCAGTTTATGTACTTTAAAAACAACGATATTTCATAACAATGACAAACTTACTTTGAAGACTTGGCCTGCTCATAGGCCTGGCAACTTTCCTGAAAACGCGCCATCTGCTCAGGCATTGATCTTTCAATGGCCTCATTAAGTTTCTGCAGTGGATCTTCTGCACCTAGAAGTTCCTCCTTAAACATTAATTGGTGTTAAAAACACGAGTCACACACTGCTTGTAAAGAAATATAATTCAGACTCCTAAGCACACTGACTTCGTGTGTGACGAGCAGTTTCTTTACTCGTTTCATCAGAGTATCTTTGCTGCAGGGCACGAAGGAGGACAGGTGTTTGTAGAGCTTTGAGCGAAGCTGGCTGCTCTGTTCCTGACACTGCAGCTCAATACTGGAGCGAGACAAACATGAGCTGAACACCACACTCAAAACGATTAAGACAGATAATCTTAAAGTCAACTTCCTAAATCCACTTTAATCTGTCAATTGCTGTCAGAATAATTTAGCTGCTTAATAAAAATGTGTTACAATTGGGAGGACCAGAATTGATTGCATTTGTTTTTAAAAGGAAAACAGGATTAGCTGCTAAGGGGAAACTGCTTCATGTTCAAACCAATAACTTCAACACAACACACTCTTGTGCAGCTTCCATGTTAATTTTTTGGGGGAAGTAGATGTTATAGCTTGAATGAGGGTCACAGCTTTTGAGTAAACTTATTTTATGTTTTTATTGAACACATTTTATTTAGTTGTACACGTTTCTCTACACCAACCAGCAGAGGTAGATATAAGAGCAAGAAACTGCACTCAAGAGTAGGATTACTTATTACTCAGGTAGAAGTAAAAACATGCTGTAAAGCTATTCCTAGAAGTACATTTATTTTTTACAAAACCTTACAAATAAATGTAACTAGTTGCTTCCCACCTCTGGTGACTTGCAACATTAGATAGTCACCTCAGTCTGCCTTTCACTGGAGCATATGATCAACCCTAGCAAGGGGATTTATTTCTGGGGTAGCTTGTAAGAGGTAAAAATTGTATCATGTAGCTTCTAGGCTACACAGTGCACAGTTGCTGGTACCATTGCATTACAGTAAGTAGATCTTTGGTTGTAATCTTGAAAGAGGGCCCTTCTTTATAAAGTTCTCATGTTCTCTGTGTGAATGTCTGTTTTTTTATTCATTTATGGGTGGTCCAGCTTTCTCCCAGAGTCCAAAAACATGACGGTTCGCTTTTATGAAGCTTTCTAAATTGCCCTTAGGTACGAGTGTCTGCATGCATGACTGTCCCTTCTGTGTGTCCCTGTGGTGGACTGGCCATTTTTCTGGGGTGCCTCCCGTCTCTCGCCCACTGGAGATGGGCTCCAGCTCCGATACTGCAAGGATAAACGGGTATATACTGTATATAACGAATGAATACCTCCACCTGAACCTTTCAGGAAATTGGAGTAATGTAATTAACTGGGCTTATTTTTTTTTTTTATATAAAGGATTCTAAATATGAGAATCACCATTAGAACTCCTGGAAATTCAGCAGACTTATTCACATCAGGATACAAAACGTTTGTCTTTTATCCACTTCAGTGGAGCCAGGCTGAAGTGGCAGACTTTGGTCCATTTAAAGTCTTATCTTTTCCATTAAGTGACCAGCAGCTACATAATAGTTTGCCTTGACTAGCGTGTTATTTAAGCACCTAAAAAAAACAACTTGCCTATTTTGAGCTTTTGTTACTTCAGAAGTAGCAGCAACTGTTATACAAACTATGACATCATCCGCTTTACCCAATAAGGAAGTGCAGCCATTTGCAACAATACATGATCAGTGTAAAATCACAAATGGCCCTCACATAATGATTGCATGCCATTTTCTAGTTTCAAAGATGTTTACAGTGAAAAGCTTGTTGTGGGTTAACTTACTCAAGCAGAATTGAGTTGATATCTGGGCTGAAGAACTTGAGTTTTGACTCCCCCTCCAATGTCTTGGCAGCCTGAAAAAAAGTGAGTCTGCTGTACATCTTTACATTCAAATGTCTTTACTCCCACAGTGATACATTTTTAAATTTTTTTGGAGTACTTTAAATTCAAAGGGGTGCAACAAAAAGGGCTTTGAATAGGTTAAAAATAAATATTGACAAAAAAAAAAAGCATAGAAGCAAAACTTTAAAGCAACATATGTTGATTTTCAGTTCTTCCTTTTCACATTGAGATCATTTAGTTATGGTCTGTACAAAGTGGAACTGCAACACTTCAGTCTGAATTCCTCATTAATTTACTCCCACATTCATCCTTTTTCTGGAGGTGTGTCTGAGAGCAACTTGTTTTGGTGCTGTCTCTTTAAATCTAAAGGAAAGCAGCTCTGCATCAGATACTGTGACAATTGTTAAAAAAAAATAAAAAATGTAATAGAGAAACGGAACACTAAACGACTTGAAAGATGACCTAAACAATATAAAGATATCTTTGCAGCACCTAGAGAATAAATTACACTCCCCTGTACACAACAATAAATTTAACAGCTAAAATATGGATTTTGCATGAATGTCCCCTTTAAAAGATGAGGAAACAGAAAAGAAAAACAGCAATGCAAGACTATTTAAAGACTAAAATTTAAACCATAAATAGTAAGAAGAAATATACAAAAAAAAACGTCAATTGATAGCAAGTTCAATATAGTCACTATATCCACAAAAATCACATTCAGCTGCCATCATAAGCAAATCTTACCATCACGAGAGTCCTAACGCTTTCTTCCAGCTCCAAGGGAAGTCCCTCAGGCAGAGGGGCGCTCTGAGACGGTGCCACAGGACCAGCTTCAGCCTGGAGCTGAAGTTGCTCTGTGTGAGGCTTCGGCAGCTGGTTGGTCTTTCCCGTTAAGAGTTGGGGTTCAGCTTCTGACTGAATGTTGTGCTGGATCTGAAGATCTGGTCTGGCTTTGATGAGCTGCGTTTCAGCAGCTGTTTGAGGAAGAGATTTTGGTGACATATTCTCTTCGCTGACTTCTAACAAAGAGTCCAAGTCTATATCAAAATCCACTGTGCTGGCTGCTTGGATCAGAGCGTGGTCGTTAGTAGAGCCGATCAAACTGAGGAGCGGGTCTGTTAGACCAGAACCCCCTCCCCCAGCGGCATCTGCCTGGAACAGGGAGGCCGGGGTTGCGTCACGAACGGCAGACAGCATCTGATTTGCCTTCTGCCGCTCCGTTTCCTTCTCTCGCTGAAACTTTTTCAGCATGCTGGTGACGCTCAACATCTTCGCAGCCTTTTTCTTCTGTTTGTTTCTGTGGATGACCTTCAAGTCATCCACCCCTGTTTTGGACACAGTGCTACAAAGCGAACAATCACGTGAGTGAATGAAGTCAAATGTTTTCAAATCCCATCATACAGACTTCAGTCAGGAGTGTCTTTTTTCCCCCCTTCTCTGGGCAAGTGTACCTCAATTTTGAGTTGCTCTTCATCTCCCCAATTGCTTTGCACCGTTTCTTTGGCTTATCGTGCTCCTCATCGAGTTTACGTTTCTAACAATGTACAGCGAAATATGGTATTAACATAAAATCCAAAATGAAGAGAGTTTGACTATTAAATCTCACACAAAGTGGTACTGGACAGTTAAAAAAAAAAATCCAAGAGTGAGAATGCACCAGTTCGATAACTTAGTTCCATGCTGTGGAAGTTTTAGTACCACTAAAAGCATGCAAGAATAAAATCAGAGAGCTGTGATGTAAAAATATAAGTGCTGAGACATTTGGGCTAATTGGACTGAAAAAGAGCCAGAAATCCATCTGACAACAGGAAGGTAAAACAGACAAAAGCGTGTTCAAGGGGACCAAATACAGCTAATTTTTTTGCCCTCTAATTGAAACATGTTGGAGATGGAAATGTTGGCAACCTTTTGCAAATCTCAGAGTTAAAAAGGCAAATCATGACGTTCTGCAGGAAACACACCCAGAATCTACAGTGTAGGTGATGCTAGCCACACTAACCTTTACTAGGAGGTACCATATGCCGTAAGATGGTGTGTGCCATCCTTTTGTCTTGTTTTAGTACAGCTCTCACACAGATTACATACGCCCCTAATATAAATGACCACCTCGATCATTACTGTTATTAAACACCAAGTCAAAAGGCTTTACAAAAACAGGAGCTGCATTTAAAATAATATAAAGTTGAAAATCGGCTTACACCGCCTGCATTTGCTGGCTCAAATATTCCCTCCTCTGTTGAGCAGTCATCAGTGTCTGTGTCAGAGGTCTGACGAAAGTGCAGCATCCCTGAATTCACGTAGAATCCACCAAATTTAGTTGTAAGGGAGAATGGCACAAACTCGTCATACTGGAGCAGAACCACAAAGGAAATGCCTGTTAATTTTGCAGTTAAAAACCAGTGAGAAGAACTGATTAACAGGGCCAGAAATTAAACTTAAACTACGACAAAGTTACTCAGAAAACAATTTCTCTACTTAACTTTACCAGACTTGTCACATAAATTGGGTTGACAATCTGAGAAAATAAAAATCCATAGCTATGGCAATTTGATTTGAAATGGATAAAAAAACAAAAAAAAAAAAAATGTTCTCACCGCCTCAGAGTTGTCGATGAAAGAATCATCATCGTCATATCCAAACCCAATGTCAACAAGGTCCTGAATGCGGTCCTTTTTCTTACGTTTGTCACCCTGGAACAACATTAAGTAACTCAGTCCTAAAATGATAAAAAGGATAATATTTACTGTTCACTCATGGCTGCTCACATATTTTTCCTCCAACTTTCTGGCGATGTCAGCAACTTCATCCTGTTCCCTCTTTCCTTCCAGTTCAAGTCGGGTCAGAGGGACTTCATCTTCTGTTTGCTTTAACTGGCAACGTCAAGCGTCACATTAAATGTTATGGTCCAAACTAAGTAAAACGTTCTGCTTTCCATTATATGGAGCTAATTTTATTTTATTTTTTTACATTCATAGCACTTCAAAAAGGGTAGAGATCTAAATCTTTCTGGTGCAACTTCACCGACCCCAAGGTGCATGGAGAAGGTCAAATATCTTGTGAGCTGGAGACTCCAGCAACAGTACTGGGTACTGGGAAACAATTTTATCAGGTGTAATGACATTTCCTAGCATCTCAAGTGTTACTGGAGTCTTCACCTCACCAGCTCTCCAAAAGTATACAGCAACAGACAGTAAATATGTATTAAGCTGCATAATAAGTCTTGTGAAGATCATCTATAACCCTCGTGATATTTTTTCAAGTGAGCTCCCCAGGTCAACAGATTACTAAAAAGAAAAGTTATATTAGATCATATAAGCTAAATCCTTCAGTTATCTTCAATCCAAAACAGACTTGTACAATAAACATTAACTTGAAAGACTGTTGGTGCATTAGGTTTAAAGAATAAAATGCAAAGTAGTAGAGATCTGGTATACGCAAACTGGAGCAGTACTGACGGAGCTTTTTTTTAAAAAAAAATAAAACATTAAACCTAATAAAAAACATTTTAGGCTGCTGTAATTTAAGTCCATGTTTTTTTTTCCACATTTCATGCAAACATGGCAACAGATGAACCTTATTGTAAACATAGGCTTCTGTTCTTCCCAACAATTAGTTCACCCATAATTAGTTGGCCAGGTAGTTTGTTTTGATTTTCAGATAGAAGCAAATGAATCCAATTCAAATCCAGATACACGTTGCTTGATTCGATCCATATCACCACAACACAATCCAATAGCTCAAGACTCAATTTGTTGTTCCCATAAATCATTAAAATAAAAGATTCTTAATTAAAAGCACCAGATATCATAATATTGTGAGTTTTCTGTTGAAATACACAAATATTTGCAACAGAGTTCTGGTCCAGAAAGGTCTAGAACATGATCACGGTACGGCAACAGCAGAAGAAGGGTCCGTTTTAAACTAAACAGTAAATAAATGGTCAGGATTGAGTACATCCATAGTCTTCCACTAATCTGAGCATAGGTCACAAGGGAAACCTCAACCTCCCACTCCTCGATGAGTCTCCTTTCTGTTGGGTCTGGAAAACCACTAAAAAAAGGGGGCTACCCAGAAGGCATCCTGGTCCCAAAACCAGACAACTCCTTTTGATGCAGAGCAGCAATGGCTTTAGTCTGAGCTCCCCACCTCACATATGACTGCATCACTACGTGCAACAACACTGAAGTAGGCTATTGCAACGAGCGGTTATAATGTTGGAGCAGGATTTGTAGGACTCTGGCTACATGTTGTGACAGATGCATTTCCAAGGAGATGATGAAATTAGTACTTCATTATAGCAATAAATTAAATATCTTGACAAAACTCTTTGCGACAAATGTTTATCTTTTTTTTGGTAAACTTGAAGAATGCAGGACCTGCAGTCACTGCTTATTAATAACGATCAGTGTGGAACCCTGGTTAAAAGATAAAATAAATCTTAAAACAAGGGCTTCACATCCTCGTTTTTAAAAATACAACTAATGCTGAATTAAACCGTCTGGCATAGTTTCGGCTATACACTAGAAAATGCAGCAGTTCAGTCTGATTTTGATAGGCAGATCGATAATTTTTGCCACCATTACCTGCGCACGGGGTGGGCGTGGTTTGACCGCTATTCCCAACAATGCATTGTTCCGACACGCGTAATAGTTGAAGTCAAAACGCTGTGTGTATGCATCGTTCTCTCCCTTGCTTGTCCTCTTTTTACCTTTTCTCCTACCCCCTCTTCCATCTTCTTGTTTTAGTGTCCATATAACATGAAATATTCCCTGCATAAATCATAATAAAGCTACTTGCACATATAAATCAAGCGGAGCACTACGGCAAAAGCAGTAAGGCTCCACTTGTGAAAGTAAAAATGTTGAGCTCTTTTTTGGCATTAAGACAACAATTCTTATTGCCACATTGCCAGACAGCACACAATTAATAAAAGAAAACAACATCGCTAAAATAGTTTACTACTGCTACTTTATATGGACAGCAGCTGATGACAATAAACTCGGATTGGTCTGGCAGGCCTTCTCTGACCTCACTCCTCCAGCTTTGCTCTCCAGGCTATCTCCTCCCTCACCCCCTGGAAGGCGCCCACTGGTTTCCATGGTGACAATCACAAGACAACACCTACCTTTCTCTCCACCAGCTCACAGTAGTTAAACTCAGGAAAGCTCTTCTTGTCAGGCTCAAATAAGGCGACAACCAGCCGCACAGTCTCGACGACAGACAGCCGCTCTGACCCGGCTGCCTTGTCCTCCAGAACACCCGTAGGACCCTGCAGGGCAGACCGTGGTGGGTTGGAACTAAACGAAGCGACACCGCAGCTTAGAGTGGTGAGATGAACTCTCCGAGACTCAGCCATTATCTCTGACGCACGGACGGCAGCGCCGGTTTTGATGCGAAGGTTGCTGCTGCTGGAAGGGTTCAATTAACAACAAGTGGAGGCAGGTGCGCGCCTCTGGTTCTAGACACGTGCTCAGCCTCACTGTCAGCCAATGACGTAGCTGCACAGGTGTAAGGAGTAGTAAATATTCAGCAGAATGAATAGTATTTTTTTTTTTACCACAGCAGCATATTAGTATTATTAGTATTATTATTAGATCTATTTTTATTAGGCTATATAAATAAACCAAAACGTTTTAAAAAAAATAACCTGATTTAGCGCACAAGGTTCAAGGAATCTTTTTTGTCCTCATAGGACAATTTGTTTTACAGCTCGCAATAGCAGGCAAACAATTAAACAACAATCACTCGGACAAAAAATAAAAAATAAAACAAAAACAGGTTAATCGCTTATTCAGGAGAGCAACAGCTGCAGGGACAAATTCATATTTTTCTCTACTAGTCCTACAAGGCTAAAACATATTATGTTTTATGCCGCTGATATTAAATTGCTGTTATAACCTCTCTGAGTGTTACAGAGTGCCTGCTGTGTTACTGGTCTTTTAAATGAATTGCTGCATCAGTACCACCCAGGCAGCAGGCGATCATGCTGGGACTCTGCTGAGGTGTTAAGAAAGACATAGTGGGTGTAGCAGCGGCCTTCAGCTTGCCTGCATTGTTGGCTCTAGTGTTTGTCGTATTCTTGGTGACAAGACTCCACAGACTCTCTATCAGGTTCACTTCACTTAAAAATTTAATGTCAGGTGGGGGTTGGGTGAGTATGCAGGCCAATCAAGCCCAGTGCCATGGATATTGTAGAGGGTCGTTTTTGGATGTGTGGGCAGGTGTCAAGGTTTGTTGGAAATTTAGTCAGCATGAAGCTTGCTAGAAGAAGAAACTTTATTTATATAGCCCCTTTCACAGATAAAATCACACCAAAGGCATAGAGAACCAAGAAGTGACAGACTTGTCTCTGGATCAGAAGCGGCAGAATACGAGGACAATATTACTGTAAAACACACTAGTTACCACAAGAGGGCGCCAATGATCTTTCAACGCAAGTGAAGCCAAGGCAGAATTTCTGTTCAAATTGTTTATTCACATTTTGACCTTCAGCTTTTTTGTAAAACTATTCAAAGTCACTGGGAATACTGTACTCTCTCTATAACTATGTGTCATGGTCAGTTATTTTGAATTTATTTAGCTCTTTAGTTTAAATTTGTAT
This sequence comes from Fundulus diaphanus, assembly GCA_037039145.1. NCBI lineage: Eukaryota > Metazoa > Chordata > Actinopteri > Cyprinodontiformes > Fundulidae > Fundulus > Fundulus diaphanus. The sequence continues at coordinate 14,854,182 of CM073123.1, read as the reverse complement.
TTAATCAAGATAAAATTTGCCCTCTTCCACACAAATATGCCTCTGGTGACATCACGAAAGGCACGAGGCAACTCATCACATGTCTTTTAGGGTGCATCCATTTGTACTTTTCCTTTTCTTTCCTTTTTATTCACAAGTTAATCCAATTCCTACTTCACACGAGTTTAATTTTCTGCACAGCTGAAGAAAAACATTCGAGCCACATGTTAGAGCGATGCATGGATTTAAAAAAATATATTATCAATGAAAATCATGGAAGCTGACTGGGTAGAGGACCACGGCCTACTTAAATTCCTAGATTTCACCATCTCAGATCATTTTAATTCAGTTCAATTCTATTTTATTTATATAGCATTTATTCACAACACGTCATCTCAAGGCACTTTACAAAGTCAAATTCAATCAAATCATACAGATTTGTCCAAATGTTCCTATATAAGGAAACCCAGCAGATTGCATCAAGCCTTGTCAAGCAGCATTCACTCCTCCTGAAACAGTGTAGAGCCACAGAGGACAGCTGTTTGCATTGTTGATGGCTTTGCAGCAATCCCTCATACTGAGCATGCATGAAGCGACAGTGGAGAGGAAAACTCCCCTTTAACGGGAAGGAAAAACCTTCAACAGAACCAGGTTCAGTGTGAACAGTCCTCTGCCTTGACTGACAGGGGGTTAGAGAAGACAGAGCAGAGACACAAAAAGCACAGAAGCACATATTGATCCAGGAACCCTTTCTAAGTCAGAAAGGGTAATGGCAGGAGATCGTCCCCCCTGGATGATGTCACTGCTAAAAGAACTATGAAGAGAAAAAAAAAACAAGCAAGGCAAGTTTATTTATATAGCACTTTTCAGTAACAAGATGATTCAAAACATTGTGACAGAACATAAAGTTAAAACCTGAAATAACAACAAACAATTTAAATCGGAGAACAGTAGGAGAACTCAGCAGAGTGAGAAAAATAGGCCCTGATGTCCTCCAGTAGCCTAAGCCTATAGCAGCATAACTATAGAGGTAGCTCAGGGTAACATGAGCCACTCTAACTATAAGCTTTGTCAAAAAAGAAAGTTTTAAGATTAGTCTTAAAAGTAGACAGGGTGTCTGCCTCACGGACCAAAACTGGGAGTTGGTTTCACAGGAGAGGAGCCTGATAGCTAAAGGATCTGCCTCCCATTCTACTTTTAGAGACTCAAGGAACAACCAGCAGACCTGCAGTCTGAGAGCGAAGTGCTCTGTTAGGAACATACGGGGTAATCAGAGCTCTGATATATGATGGAGCTTGATTATTAAGGGCTTTATACGTTAGAAGAAGAATTTTAAATTCTATTCTTGATTTAACAGGAAGCCAATGAAGGGAAGCTAAAATAGGAGAAATATGATCCCTCTTGTTGATTTTCATGAGAACTTTTAAGCAAAGCTGTTATAAAAACATGATCATGATCATTTGCTTGACGTTTTCATTTAAGACTATTTTCAGGCCTTTATGTTTCATTTATGTTTGCTGCAGCAAATGCTACTTTTGCACAAAGACAGACTTTTACTCAGTCCAATCCTACCAGTCATGCATTGACCTGCAGTACATCCTTAATTACAGACAATACCAGACAGAAAACGTAAGAAAAACATCCCATGGGTCAGCGATTAGGAGGACAGCAGTCCTTAGATAAACTATGGTTCAGATGGCATGGAGTGCTTATGTTTTGGCAAATCACAGCATTTACTCCAATTACAAGTAGCAAAGAACCCACCCGAATGTAAAAGCTGAAAAAGGAATATAAATCATTGTCACCGTCACCTTTGTCATCCACATTAAGAGCTGTCATAGTTGGAAGGTTATGTGCTTTACCCTCAAACACGTAAGGTTGAACTCTTTGCAAATCAAATGTAACTCTAAAGCTTTTCAATCTTTGTGAAATTCTGTCAAAACTCACTCAAAAGCCACAATGGTGAGCTGATAAACTTACACATCTTGTGATGTCACCGACCTCTAGATGGTATCTTTATTTTGTCGATTGCTGTAACGATTATGGTTAACAAGGTTAATGAATACAAGGTAAAATAAAACTACTTGCCACTTAACTTGATCTGTGTCTATTTTTTACTGCTTGTTGGTATAAACCCAGACTCCAGTGTTATTATTTTTTTTTAAGGAAGAATTTTAAAGGCTGGGAAAAGGATCAAAACAGCGACTTCTCAACTTTTTCAGCCTGCAGTGAATTGATTTTGACAATCACAATAACGAGATAATTGCAATCTGTCACCATACATTCGGTGTTAGCGTATCACAAAATAACCAGTCCAAACCTAATTCCCTACACGCACACACACACACACACACACACACACACACACACACACACACACACACACACACACACACACACACACACACACACACACACATCCCTGATATGCATAACACACACGGTTCCCCACTTTGTAATTATAAATGAATTTCACGGTGTGAAGCTTTTAATGCAAATAATATGGATCTTTTTTTTTTTCAGCCTCTCGCCAACAGGACTGAGTGTGTTGCTCCGAGTTTGAGCGTGTGTGTGTGTGTGTGTGTGTGTGTGTGTGCGTGTGCGTGGGGGGTGGGGGTGGGGGGATCGGATTGTTTGACTAGCCTTCCCTCTCAAACGAGTTAATGGGATGGAAGCTATTTGCCTCCATAAGCTTGAAGACGCGAGGCTGAACAGAAGTGTTGAATTAAAAAAGAAGGAGAAGGCGTCAATAAATTTGCACGACACAATGAACTAAACACACCAGGCCAGAACAAAGACAGACAGATGGAGGCGGCAGGGGTATCATGGGTCTGTGTGTGTGTGTTTGTGTGTGTGTGTGTGTGTGTGTGTGTGTGTGTGGTGGTCTGGTTGGTGACAGGGACCCCATCAGTGCAGGATCAGAGCAGGAAAATTGGAGGACAAAGTTGGAAGAGGGGTGTGGGGGATAATTTATCCCGATCGGGGAGGTGGTGTCCCAGAGGTGCATAATTTACTCATTCATTAACTAGACCAAACAAGAGCCAATATTAATTAACTCCATCCTCTGTGCCCCTCGCCCTGTGAAGCGCGCGCTTTGTTGTCAAAGGGCCACCGCATTCTTGGAAGCGAAGGCTTTAAAATGAAGGCCTGGCAGGCCAGAGGGTGAAGTAGGCTGCAAGGATCTATTATGTTTCTGAAAGTGATGCTTTTTTTAGACAGAAAAATTACAAATACCTTTTAGCCAGATTTAGATTTTTGGAATTGCTTTTATTGTGCTTACATTTTTTTTGCATGTTTACACACATACGACATATTTTAGAGGAAACTATTTGTACATAACTCCCTTATTTATAACTTTACATAAAACTGAGACCATAAAATCCACATAATCTGTTTTAATACCATTCCAAAAGTAGTTAAAATTATTATTTTAAGATAATTTTTGTGTAATTGATATTCTGTGCAGTGCTATGCAAAAGTATTCACACACCTTTGAAATTTTTTCCATCTTGTCCACTACAACTTCAGACTACAGGCGCTCTGGTCAGATGAAATAAAATTGAAAAAAATAAATAATTAAACTACATGGAAAAAATTTGTGTAGTGGAAACCTAACACAGCACATCACCCTGAAAAGACCATCCTCCATGGTCAAACATGGCGGTGGAAGCATCATGCTGTGGCGTGATGAAAGCTGGTCTTAGTTAAGGCCAAGATGGTCGAAGCTAAACACAGAGAAATGCTGGAAGAAAACCTGTTAGCGGCTTCAAAGCATTGGGGGCGGAGGTTCGCCTTCCACCAGGACACATATAGGCAGAGCTACACTGGAATCGTTTAGTGCAAAGCGCTGTTGTCTGTGTTTTAGACTGTTCTATTTAAAGTGGACCTTCACCTAATGGAGAATATGTGGCAAGACTTGAAACATCCTCAGATACTTTCCATTCAATCTGACCGAGATGGACCTTTTATTTATTTTGTTCTACAAGCAATAACGTACAGAAATCTCAGTGTCTAGATGTGCGAAGCTGGTAGAGAGATGCCCTGGAAGATATGCTGCTGTAAATGTCATGAAAGGTGTTTTAACCCAGTATTGAAATCTTCCACATCGTAAATACGGACCAAACGATGTTGGTCTCACATGAAAAAATATTATTCCACTTATTAAACTTTCTGGTTGTAATACTAACAAAATGTGGAAAAATCCAAGGGTGTATGAATACTTTTGCAAGGGACTGTGAGTTATTACAAATAACTGACCCGCATGCTTTAGTAATACATGAGGCACTACTGCTGTCTTACTTTAAATAACAACTACTGCCGCTCATCATTTCCATCTCTCTAAAACAAACATTGGCTGCTCTTCTCAAAGTTCCTTATACTGAATGTTTGGAAGCCCGAGTTTTTCTTTTCCATTAGAAGCACTCTTGGTGTACTTTAGTGTTTTAGAAGCTTTGGTTTATTTCTAAAGGACTGGACAGCTTATCACGCTCCAGAAATGAAACAATCCCACATTTAAATTTCTCCAGAAGCCATGACCAGGTCAACCAGAACGCGCTGCACTTTCACTTCCAGTCTGCATTTTTGGTAATTTGTCCTTTTTTTTTCTCGAAACTTTTAAATTGTTGAAATACTGCTTTGATACTTAGCCGTGCAAACAAAATGTATTATTAAAGTTTTGCCTTAATGAGTTACGTAAAAATCCATCTGATAATGATCAGAACTCAGAGACACTAAATGTGGAAAATCCAAATCTCTCATAAAATGTTTTCTTCCATCATCCACCACTTGGGGGCGCTCCTCCACTGACTCTGCCTCCTGCTGTCAGGCCCTGCTAACTTTGATTAAGGTTTAAATTGGCTGAATTTAATGAACGTTGCCTAATTAGGCAGGATAACAGCTTTAATTGATAAGTAATTATTTGCCACAAATTGTTAATAATTCTACAGCTCTGTCATGTAGTGCTCTAACTCTAATCTCTCCTCTATCTCCCCTGCCCCTCCTCCAGCAGCCCCCCCCCCCCACCCCCCTACCCCTCACCCCCCAGCAGCATTTTTCTATTTATGTAAACAAGCAGGAGTAAACAATTAAACATATGCTGGGATGGGATACTCCGGAGGGCCTCATCAGGCTGCGCTGGGCGGAAAGCGCAGTTTAAGGGAAATGATTTGCTCTCATTTGTAAATTTGAACAATAATTGTTTTAACTGTCCTGACGTGTTGGTTCTGTGCCACCTGCTGCAGGCTGTCACATCTAACAGGCAGACATGCAGGGAAATAAGCAAATTGGTCCATAAGTAAACAGGTTTGTAGCATCATTTTGGGGTTTCCTGGGAGGTTCTGACCATCCAAAGTCGTGCAAATCGATTAGGTTCTTTGTTGTTTTTATATGTGTGTGTTCTAGAAAATCAAGGTGATAAATTAATTCAATTCAATTTTATTTATATAGCGCCAATTCACGATACATGTCATCTCAAGGCACTTTACAAAGTCAAATTCAATCAAATCATACAGATTGGTCAACAAGTTTCCTATCTAAGGAAACCCAGCAGATTGCATTGTCTTTACAAGCAGCAATCACTCCTCCTGAAACAGCGTAGAGCCACAGAGGACAGCTGTCTGCATTGTTGATGGCTTTGCAGCAATCCCTCATACTGAGCATGCATGAAGCGACAGTGGAGAGGAAAACTCCCCTTTAACATGGAGGAAAACCTCCAGCAGAACCAGAACCAGGCTCCGTGTGAACGGTCATCTGCCACGACCGACTGGGGTCAGAGAAGACAGAGCAGAGAGAAATTAGATTATGATATGTACGGTTCAACATGATTTCTTATCTTCTATCCACGTTTGTAAGGTCGTTCCTCTCGGGTTTATAAACTCTTCTGCTCCAGTTGTTGAAATATTTTGGAGATATTTAAAAAAAAATATCAAAAGTGTCAAATACAGGAATTTAAATGGATTTAGTTAATTGGGGGTTCCAGAGGCAATGGCCTTTGGAAACCAATAATAACTGAAGGGGTTCTTCTAAGAGTGTTTGCAAATACAGGAAAACCCATGGTGCTGATTCTCTCTGGTTGATCGTCATTCTAACTATACAATAACTTAAAGGGTAAATTACGCAATTTAACAAAAACAATAAACAAAACCCCAGGTTCAAATACCAGGGGTTTGTGCTTCAAAAATCTTGAAATCAAGAGAAATAATTTCAAACATTTTCCCACCTTTAGTGCAACATAAAGTCAAAACCAGAAGTTTACATACGTTAAAGACAAACACATGTTTTTCACTCCCCTCACAGTCGGACATTTAATCAGGCTAAACTTTCTGTTATTTAGGATGATTAAATCTGCTAAATGTGAGAATGAGAGATATGCTGTTTAAATTTAATGTTGTATTACTTTAAAGTCAGTTTCTGTGCATTTACATACATACATACATACTCAGTATTTGGTAGAATTGGTTAACTGTGTGATTAGGGTCGAACGTCTGGTTTTTCTGTAATAAGCCATGCACAACAGTTTGCTGTGATTTTGGCCCATTCCTCTTGACAGAACTGGCTGAATTGGGCCAGGTTTAGACATTACCTTGCTTACACTCAGCCTTTTTGCTCTCCACTCATCTTTTTTCATGGGCTTGAGATCGGGAAATTTGAAAGACTAGACTGTGTTGCCTAAAGGCACTTTGTAACTAATTTGGGTGATCTGTGTCCATTTAGAAGAGTCATTTGTGTCCAAACTTTAACTTCAAGGCCGATAATTCCTCATAATGCAATCTATTGTGTGAAGTGCACCAGTACCCTCTGCAGGTAAACACTCACACAGCATAATGCTGCCACCACTGTACTTTACATTTGGGATGGATTTCCCAGGCTCTTTATCCTCCAAATAAAACCATAATCAACTATGGTTAAACACTTGGATTTTAGATTAATCACCTCATGTCTCCAAAAAATAAGGCCTTTGTTCAATGAATACACTAGGTAACCTTCTGTTAGTTTTGGGGTAGGGGATTCTTCCCCTTGGAGTGACCATTCATGCAGGTACAGGACTTGTGTCAATGAATGGATGTTTTTTTTTACAGCTTCAGCAGGAAGCAGGGCAGGATTTTAAATTTTGTTTTATAGCTGATTCACACGTCTCACAACAGAAACACAGAACCCGGCTCTTTAATGGACAGTATGATACCAGGACATTTTTTATGGTGTTTGTACTTAGGCGTAATCATTGGTACAAGTGAATATAGTATACTTCAGCTATCTGGAAACTGCACCCAAGGGTGAACCAGAGATGTGGAGCTCTACAATTATCGTCCTGTTGTGGCAGATTTTTTTTTTGTCATGTTGTCACACAAGGAATCTGTGTGTTTGTGGTGTTGCTTCTACATCCGGAGGTTTGTCTCCACCAGTGTTGTGATCTTACACAACCGTGATGTCATGATCTGGGCCATTCCCAAATTCTTTAAAGGCACAGTGATCTTGGCATAAACTACTGAATGTGAACAGCCATACAACTTATTTCCCCTCATTGTTCTGACATTTAGCCAATAGAAATAATGTTAATTGAAATTCTGGACCTAAAACTGGAAACTTTAAGTCTGATTCAATGTCAGACAGTGAGGGGAAATTTTTTACACAGTTTATTCAAACATGTAGTTTCAACTGTGCTTCGTTGTGATTCCATGTGATTGCATCTTGTTGTGTTGTATCGTATCAGGGCTTTTGAGATGATGCTGAGACACGAGAACTTCTGAACAGTGAGTTCAGAAAACAAAATATCGCGTGCACCAAAGAAAATCAGGCTTCAGCTATTCAATGTCAGCACTCGTCACCAATCTGACGGAGCTATTCATCAAAGTGATTTAAATGAGATGCAAAATTTAAATGAACTGACTTCCTAATTAAAACATCCGTCCTCGCTTACAGAGCAGCTTTAAGCTAAGCTCTTTGGTGGTACTGCTGGGTTCCCCAGTCCCCCTCCTTCCTCCTCCATGCCTTCATTCTCAGCAGATGGTTTTGTTGGGCTCCAGTAGCCAGTGGCCAAATAGACTGATCTGTTCTTCCTCTTACATGCACTACAAGCCCATCAGCTTCTAGCGTTGGTTTTAACACCCTTTCCTCTCCGGCACACGTGCATGCACGCGTACACGTAAGCGCACACTTCAGATGATGAAGATAGAAGAAGCGAGGTATTGATTGGGTGGCTTAATGTGCATGCAAATTCTTGGAGCCTGTGCATGAAAAATTGGCATCCCCAGTACTCAAATTATTATATTTTGAAAACGTTAATTTGCATAGCAGATTTCCCCGAGGGGTAGGGGGGTTAATTAGGTCTATTTCCGTGCGGCTTGTGCCAAGACAGCCAAGGAAAAAGGACGGTGGGCAGAAGAAAGAGAAAAGACGGTAAGGGAGGAGGAGGGGGGGGGGGCTCACTTGGTGATAATTAAGGTGGCATTTTGGAAGCTATCAAGCATCAAATTTTGGGGCTTAAAAAGGAAAATTTTATGAGGAGGCAATGAGTCTGTTTTAATTGAAACAGAAGAGAAAGTTTGGGATTTTGCTACTCTTTGGCCTAAATAAAGCCTTTTGTCTGTAACTAAGGTAAATCTGACAGATTATTTAAATGCTATACTTCAGACAATGGGAAACACAAATGAATTTAACCACAGTTTGTATTTCTCTCCAATTTTCTGCCACAAGTATGCTCCCAAATTAGCTGGAGAAGATTTGTAATTGCATGGTGCGAAGGGAAAAAAAACATTCTGAACAAAAGTGGGAAGTTTCTTCTTCTTTTATTATCCAAGTTTCTTTTTTTACTTTGGAAGAGAAGGTTTCTGGCTGGACAAAAAAACACACACACACACACACACACACACACACACACACATTAGGAGTTTGATTTCCAGAACTTTAAGCTGTAGCAGCATCTAGTTTCCAGGTCTATGTTTGCACACAAAAACTGCAGGATCAAAAACGGTTTCCTAACGGCGAATCTAGATTAGACTCTTAATTATCAACCAATCGACCAAATAATGAGCAACTCCATTTCGGCTGGTTTAAAATTAACTCAGAGGTAGTAATTGAGTAATTAATTCTCAACTGCCTCACCTTCGTTTGCTAATTAAAAATAAGCATGACCTAATTCCCCCTCTGAAACAGTCAAACCAAGGGGCTGATGGCTCAGAGATGATTCTCGTGATTTCCAGTCTTGTAGCATGATCAGTGTTCACATTTACAAACAAACAGCTGAGCTTTCAGAGCATTTAAATGTGTTTCTTCAAGTTAGTTTTTAAAAAAATAAAGAACACAAGCAAAAGCAAAGCTGGAAATATTACCAATGTAGATCAAATACATCCTTGACTAAAATTTAAAACTAAATGACCTTTGCTTTATTATAAAATAGGAAGGTGATAAAGTATGTTTGATTATCTTAGCATCTGTGTCAGAGGTTGTTGAAAAGCAATCATATGTGGTTAAAAACAACGGTATAGTCTTCCATTAAGCAGGGATCACCGACATTTTTGAAACTGAGAGCTCCTTCATCGGGACTGTGTCATATGAAGGACTGCCTGTACTGACCTTTGAACTACAAGAGTCCAAGAGTTCACCTTAACTTTACGTAATATAAATCTGTTTTTAATGCTTTTGTCATTTTAAAATATATGTAAATACAAGTATGATTACAAAGGAAGAGCAACTGAATAAAATAGCATTTTAAATTCAGCTCACTGGAGGGTTGTGCTATTTTTCTAACAGGCTTGTGGGCACCACATATGGTCCTTCGGGGCTACCTGGTGCCCGCGGGCACCATGTTGGTGACCCCTGCTTTAGAGGAAACAATAAGACTCAGACACAAACAAACATATTGGGTCTGCAGGAAGATCATGCTTGCTCCTACCGCACTGAGACTTGGTTATTGGTAAGTCTCACATATGAAGGCTGAAAACAGCAGGTGTCCTGATGTTTGGTTGGTTATTGAGCAGCAAACTGTTTTCAAGAATAATTTCATTGATGTAGAGTTTGCGCTACTTGGTCATAAAACGTATTAAAGAGGGTTATATTTAATTATCTCAATTTTAGGCTTAAAAGTCTTAAACCCTGGTTTTCCATAATAATCTTGTCGTTTCATCCATTTAGGAGAAAAGTACCGTTTTTGGAACTACTGATAATGCTCCTTACTGTGTCATGATATACATACAGTCATAGGAAAGACCTAGGATACGCTATGAAAGCCTCTGTGTTTTTCTAACAAATGGATATTTAATGTCAAAATAATGACTTTAAATAATATAGATAAGAAAACATTCACTGAAGAAAATAACTTAAAATAAATACAATTTCTGGTTCAAGGCACCCCCAACAGTTTTTACTTCTTAAAATGGCTGAAATCACACAGTATCACATCAGGGACATATAATTAAAACATTGTTACTCAGCTTTTAGAAGGCAAGGCAAGGCAAGGTAAATTTATTTGTATAGCACATTTCATTACAAGGACAATGCAAAGTACTTTACATGATGAAAACATACGAAAATAAAAACAGAATAAAAGCAAGTTGGAATAAAATGTAAACACAACAAAACATGGGAAAATGGAAACTAAGAGCAAATATTAATGATTTTAAGAACAGTTGGACTACAACTTAAACTATTGATGTTTCAGTAAACAGTTTAACTAAAACAGTCGAAGGCAATCCTAAACAAATAGGTTTTTAATCTTGATTTAAAAGAACTCAGGCTTTCAGGAATTTTACAGTTTTTAGAAGTTTGTTCCAGCTAAGGGGAGCATAGGAACTAAATGCTGCTTCTCCTTGTTTGGTTCTGGTTCTGGGTATGCAGAGTAGGCTGGAGCCAGAAGACCTGAGTGGTCTGGATGGTTGATACACTGATAACAAGTCTGTGATGTATTTTGGTGCTAAGCCATTCAGGGATTTATAAACTAACAGAAGGATTTTAAAGTCTATTCTCTGAGATACAGGGAGCCAGTGTAAGGACTTTAGAACTGGGGTGATGTGCTCTACTTTTTTAGTCTTAGTGAGGACGCGGGCAGCAGCGTTCTGGATAAGCTGCAGCTGTCTGATCCTCTTTTTAGGCAGACCTGTGAAAACACCGTTGCAGTAATCAATTCTACTAAATATAAACGCATGGATTAGTTTTTCCAGATCCTGCTGAGACATTAGTCCTTTAATCCTGGAAATGTTCTTCAGGTGATAGAAAGCCGACCTTGTAATTATCTTTCGATGCTTTTGGAGGTTCAGGTCTGAGTCCGTCACTACTCCCATATTTTGGGACTGATCGGTAGTTACTAGCTGAAGCAACTGAAGCTGTATGCTAATATTTGATCGCTCCTCTATTGGTCCAAAAAAAATTACTTCAGTTTTGTTTTTATTCAATTGAAGAAAATTTTAGCACATCCATGTGAGTATCTTATTACTCCTAAGCATTTACTCAGCGCTTGAATGGGCCGACCCAGTTTTCCAGGAGCTCTAACAGAATGGAGTGATTGACAGTATTGAATGCTGCAAAACAAGGTTTGCCCTGTTTAAACCCCAGTAGCATGATCCTTTGGTGCTGTGTTTTGAATTTCTATTGTGTTTTCTTCATTTCCCTGTTGTTGTATTGTGTTATAACAGGTCTGGCCTCATTGGTTTATTCCTTGTGTTTAGTTTCTTAGTTTTTCCTGGTGTTCTGTTCTTTTCGCATTTGGATTTATTTATCTTACTTCAGTGTTTTTTCCCCTTGATAAGAAGTCTCTATGTGTCTCAGCTCCATCCATGTTAGTCCCCCTCTCTCGGTTTCCCTGTGTCCCTTCTGCTCCAACCGATTCACATTATCTGCTGATTTTCCACTCGCATTCAGTGTCATTCTCCATGTGTCCCTCAGTAAATATACTCAATGTTCATTGCTGGTTTCTCCTGTTGGTTCCTCATAATCTCTTCCACATTTGTCTGCCAGTGATTTATGCCTCCTTGTGTTCCACTATCTGTATGTTTTCCTATTTTGGTTCTTCAAGAACTTTGTTCTTCTTCAAGAACTGGTCCTTCACTTGCCGGCAAACAGGACACTTAGTAATTTTGTTTTGTTTGATCCTGTTTGAAGAAAGGGTGAACAATTTGGTAAGATCTAAAGAGCTGCCTGAGACCATCAGAAAAAAAAATGCTGCAGCTTTTGAGTCTGGAAAAGAATTTTAAAAGGTTTCAAAAGTGCAAAAATGTCCAGGTCTGTCCATCCAAGCAAGTTCACAGTTAACAAAACCATGATGTCATTACTGGACATCAAGCAGGTTCCCGCAACTTGTTCTTGTTACTACATGTCTTGCTGATATAAATGTGAATTTCTGTACTATCAGAAAGAGACTAGACCAATTTAACTTTCATGTAATGTGTGTAATGGGGAAACCTTTGCCCTCTAATAAAAACCCAAATGCCAGACTGAACTTGGTCAAAAAGAACATAGGCAAAGGCCAGGGGCTCTGGAATAATGTTCTTTGCACAGACAAGTCTAAGGTTGAATGACTTGGACTCAGGAAGAGAGGAGATGTTTTGCATTAACCAAATACAGCATTCCAGGAAAATAACATTTTAGCAGCTGTATGGCACAAAGGTTCAAATGTCAAGAGTTGGGTACCCTTGGCTTGATCAAGACCAGGCGGGTCACCATCATTGAATCTACCATAAATTGTCCAGTGCATCAGGGGATGCTTAAAGGAAATTTGAGGCATCTGTAGAAGAAAAAAGAAGTAAATAAAGCTAAAGTGGAACTGGACCCTGCAGCAAGACAATAACCCAAAAATACATTTGAATCCACCAAGGACTGGCTGGAAATTAGGAAATAGAAAGTCCTTTGCCCAGTCAAATGTCAGTTCTTCATTTCATTAAGCATCTGGGTTGACGTGAAACAGGATGCATGCGAGAAAACCCCTCAACCGTCTCACAGCTGAAAGTGAGGATCCTTTCCCTGACTGATACCTTTGTACAGTGATATCCTTCTGATTCGTTGTGACATCTCCGGAAGCTATGGCTTTAGTTGAAGGATGGAGTAAATGCAAGGAACATCTAACTTGGACATGTTTATGTAGTAGATAAACTATGAAATAAAACATTACATTACAACGCAAAAACTCATTACGCCACTTTATTCCCTTTAATCGGGGATCCTTTCCAACACCTCCAGGACCCAAAGCATCTGCTTTGACCAAATTAAATCAGCTGTTTGATGTGTCCTGTCTCTAAAACATTCTGCCTCAGATCTTCAGTGACATCTTTGAGCTGAGTCACCTCAGCCGGGACCACTGTTTTTTTTAATTTTACTTTTTATTTTAACTCCCCCGCCCTGAGTGCCGTTCTCTGCACAGAGATGAAAGAGGGGGGGGAGGAGGGGCTAGACTTGAGCCTCGGCAAGGCGATCCTAGCCTGTGTGTGAGTCGCCCGTCTTATTATCAAGTTAATTAAAGCTAGCATCTGACAATGTCATTCGTGCCCAGCAAAAAAAAAAGGAGGAGGAAGGAAGAAAAGGGAATTTAAATGCTGCGGTCTCTGAGGACCTCATGTCAAGGGCTGCTTTTCATTCTGCGCTGCATGTGTTTGGCTAGCACAGCCACTGGGAAAGAGGAGGGAGTGGGGGCTTTAAAACAGCTTTTATAAGCAAATGACAAGAAAGTGTTGGAGTTTGATGTTCTGAAATGGCAGCAAGAAAATAAATACACATCAGAAAGAGCAGCAAAGAAATAAAGAGTGAACAGAGAGAGTAAAGGAGAGAGATAAAGAAGGGTTGACATGAAAAGCGCCACTCAAGCTGTTCAAAGCTGCTGTAAGATTCTGTTAAAAAAGGGGTTCATAACAGCCCAACGAGAAGCCAACATTAAACAGCCCATTAAAAAAAAAAAAAGCAGACATTGAAATGCAGAAGGCCCGCTCGCATGTGGACTCAGGGTCAAGTAACGGAGGGATTATATGGTTCTTCATAATAATATTAATTAAACAATTTACATGCTAATAAGGTAACAATTATCGAAGCTTCTGGTGAAAGATTCAGGTTATTACAACACGCCAATCCCAGGGCCATGGGTCACAGGCATAACAGCAGAGAGAAATCTCAACTCAAATTAACATTCTGTCAGCTCCAGAAATTGGATAAATAAAGTCGAATTAATTCACAGTAATGGAAGAGGGAGGGGGAGGGAGGGAGGGGGGCACTTATTCAACCAGCTCTGATTACCATTCAGTATTCACCAGCACGAGGGTGGCTCTCTGTCAAGAAATTTAACACAGAATGAAGCAGTCTCCGCCTCGGGGAAGATTTGGCCCCTGCGACACCGTTTACAATTTATATGTATAATCTTTCCTGCCTCCCCCACCTCCCTCCATCCACCGCTTCCCCCCAAAGATGGCCACCTGGACGCACCGTTGCTTCTGGCCCGCACCGTGATTGTGAATCTCAAAACCTTTCATTTTCCATTTTCCAATTCACACTTCAATTCGAGCACCATTCCCCCCCACAATAGGCCAGACACTTCACGCGATAGGATAACTTCAACTTTAATTGGAGCCATTTTCTATTTTCAAATCTCCACTAAACATGCACCCCAGGACTGCTGTAACCTGTCCGTGTGCTTCACTTAGTGTAGCTAAAATGGAAAAGGTGGTTGCTGGTTCACCTAGCCAGAAATATTAAAATTTGTACAATGTAACTTAGAGCAAAGACATCACCGAACCTTTTCTCTAGCGCCACCTTAAGTTCAACATTTGTGATTTGTTCTGTTAAATTTCTTGTAGTTGTAAGCATTGTTGCCTCGCTAAAGTTTGAAGGTTCAAATTCCGTGCCAAAGGCTTCCTATGTGGAATTTGCATATCCTTCTAGTGCAAGTATGGATTCTCTCCGAGTACCTCAGCTTCCTCCAGTAGTACAAAAATATCCATAGTAAGGTTTTTGAACTCTACATTATGAGTTTTAGAAAGCAAAACTTGCAGCTCTCCATTGTGTTGACGATTTGAGAAATCTGTCAGATGTGTATGTTAATCGAACTTGAGTCTGTAAGTCAGAAGTTGAAAAAAAAAGGAATGGATAAAAGGTGGGAAATAAAACATAAAGTTATTCATTGTGTTGACTATTTGGGAATTTGTAAGATTTGATGGACCTTGGATTTGTAAACTCTCAAATTGGCGAGGGTGAAAAGGTGCTAGTATGACATTGGAGCTAAAGAAAAAAACTTATTTGCAGTGACTTTAGAGTTAAATGGTCTTCTTCAAACCAACACAACGTGCAAGAATGGGAATAATAATTTATACACTGCACTTAAGACATAAATCAAATTCTGTGCAAAATATACACATTTTATGGCAAATTACAAAGGACTACTTCCACCGGCGGAAGAAGACAATTTAGCTAATAACGGCTTGTTCAGCAGGCAGAGCATTACAAACCTTGTCTGTACCTGCAAAGAAGACCAGCGTTGTGGAGACTCTGCAGTATCAGTGTTGGGTAAGTTTAATAATCTTCAAGGAACAATAAGTAATAAGGACACTACGTCATGATTTGGGTTTTTGTTTGTTTTGCCTTTAGACTTCAGCTCAGTCTTCCTCCAGCTACCATCCTGCCCTAGATTATCTCCACCTGTTGTCACCAATTAGTCAATCAACACTTGCCATTATTTAAGCTCCTCTCATTGTTTCATTGACCGCTGGTTCCTACTGTTGCTTTATGTCACCTTGCCTGATTGGTTCCTCGTTTGCACCCCAGGTCTATGTATTGTTTTTGCTCTGGCTCCTGCGTCCTCCAGCGTTTTGTAAGTTTTGGATTTTCATTAAATTCACCAATAACGGCTCCCTGCCTCTCTCTCTCTGTTTTTGGGTCCTACAACGAGCTCTACCAAAACATGACACACTAGTGGTTAAAATCGGAACAACACATACACAATGCCTTTTACGGAGACAGACATTTACTTAATGGTCCATTGTTGCTATGAAACTTTTCTTTTATTTACACAGGACAGGTATATGATGTTGTATTCTGGCAGATTGCAAAAAACTTTAAGCCATTGGAACCCATTGGAAAATCTGTGTTGTGTAATGCCTCCCGTTGAGGTAAGGTAAGTTTATTTATATATCACAGGATGCATGCTTGGTGCCCGAAACTGGTAGAAAAAGATTTTGGCTCTAAAACAAACACCAACGTTTGGGTTCACGCCCACAGTACAAGTTCTAGCCCGGCAGCGCTAGTGGTGGAAAAGTAGCAACAGTTTCTCGGCCTGTGTGCTGGATAGATGAGACTGCTGAGCCTTGATGGAGTAATCTGCACACGCTAAATTGCACACATTTTCTTCTTTAAATGTGTGGTGGAAGTCACTACAGTACTTTTTCAGACTGTAAGTCGCACTTTTTTTCATAGTTCCAATCCTGCGACTTATATTCAGGTGCGACTTAGATATCAAATTTAAATGGTAATTCATATTCACCAGTTTGAACCAAGGAGTAAACGTTACCGTCTATAGCCACAAGAGGGCTCGCTAGGCTTGTGAAAACTATCCTGCTTCTGTACCACTTAATAATTAATTGAAACATTAATCTATGGACAACAAATACTGAGCACATGCTTGTATGTTGTTTTGCGGTTTCAGTATGCACTCAGGCAGCGGAGTGTTGCGTGGTGCAGCTCGAAGGGGCCAGACCATGACAGAACCCCATTATTAGGCTGTCCGTGAAGCTAATAACAGCTAGCGCTAGCTTACAGGTCTGTTGTCTGTTGTCAACTTCGCTGATGCACGTGTTAGCTTAGCACATAGCAATGCTACGCTCACGGTCAAATTGTCAAATGTCTTACAGTGTGCATCACGCTGACTGATCGCTGAAGATAGGCACTCTGTGACCTTGTACGGATTAATTATGTGTGAATAGATGTAGATGCATGGATGGATGGAACATCTAGGCCAGTAGTGTCTACACATTTTTGCCAAGCAAGCCAAAAATGTCAATAATTTTAATTAATTAATATTAATTAATAACGCTGATATTAGCATTATAGAAAATTAAAGTTTTGTTTTGACCGCTGTACCAGTCCGTTGTGGTGAAGAGAGAGCTGAGTCAAAAGGCAAAGCTCTCGATTTACCGGTCGATCTACGTTCCTACCCTCATCTATGGTCATGAGCTTTGGGTCATGACCGAAAGAACGAGATCTCATACACAAGCAGCCGAAATGAGCTTTCTCCGTAGTGTGTCTGGGCTCTCCCTTAGAGATAGGGTGAGGAGCTCAGTCATCCGGGGAGGACTCAGAGTAGAGCCGCTGCTCCTCCACGTCGAGAGGAGCCAGTTGAGGTGGCTCGGGCATCTGGTTAGGATGCCTCCTGGACGCCTCCCTGGTGAGGTGTTCCGGGCACGTCCCACCGGTAGGAGGCCCAGGGGAAGACCCAGGACACGCTGGAGGGACTATGTCTCTCGGCTGGCTTGGGAACGCCTTGGGATTCCCCCGGAGGAGCTGGCCCAAGTGGCTGGAGAGAGGGACGTCTGGGCCTCCCTACTGAAGCTGCTACCCCCGCGACCCGACCCCGGATAAACAGAAGACGATGGATGGATGGATGGATGGATGGATGGATGGAAAGTTTTGTTTATTTAATTTTAGCTCTAAGTGTACATTTTGATAAGACAAAGCATTATAAATAGTTCTATTGAAATATATGTCTGAAGATAATGGTTATATTCCTTTCTTAATGTTTCTCAACCCAAAGGGGTATTCAAATAAAATGTATAGGACCTGTCTTACTGTAAATAACATCACCACCTCTAACTGTGCTTCAATACAGATTTGGTGGAATCTGGGAGATGGGGCCAAGTTTAAAAGGTTGAATTCAAAAGCATCAAGATCTATTTCTCTTATCCTGCTGAGTTCTTCTACTGTTCTCCAATTTTGTATCAACATTTTTTGTGTCTTTTACCTTTACATTCTCTGTGTTTTTTTTCTCTTCATAGTACAGTAGGTACACCTCACTTGTTGTTTTGTTTAGCTGTGACACCATCCTTGGGCACAGATTGGCTGAGCTGCTGTCAACAGCTTCATCTTACAGATATAGCTGGTCGTGCTATACAGTCATATCTAAAAGATAGAACATACCTGCTGATGAGGCTTGTTTAAAAGGCTTGTTTTAATAGTACCTGTTGAACATAACCGTCAGGCAGGTAATAAACATACTTTACATTAAGCCAAAATGTCTGTATTAAAATTATTATTTATGTTTTTGTTCTGATGTAATAATCTAAACGTAAATGTAGTATTTTCATTGCCTGTATGCAGAAAATCCACTGAGCTGAGACCTCTGTTTTGGGGCGGACACTTAAATACTTTAAAACATCAGTCTGATTTTAATTTATAAAATGTGGTTGCCATAGTGAATTGTGTTTCTGAAATACATTACATTTTCAAGACTATTCTAATATATCGAATAGGATTGTTTATATCGCCAAAGTGGTAATTCCAGCAAAATGTGGCGTACAAAGCATTGATTCAACTTTGGTAAACAAATGCATACCACAACCTTTTGTAAAGAAAATTAAAAAAAACAATGTATTCTTTTCATTTTAGTTCCAAACTATTCACTGCATGCTCAGTCACATTATTGTCTGATAAATGCAATGTAATTGTGAGGTGATCTTTACAAATCATTGTATTTTTTTCTAAAGGTATTTTGTTGTGATTTATATATTATTTAGCAACTGATTAGGTTATTTTTTCTTTAGTAGTTTGTACAATATGATTTTCACCAGGTTACAGTATTGTTTAACTAAACTTAAATAATGCCTCTAATAATAGGGTTTGCCCACTATGAAGTGTTGTTTTACTTTAGCTTTTTCTCATGGCTGTTTATTTATTTTTTTTGTCCCAATGAGTATTGTCCCATAAATGGACTAACTTACACATGGTATTTCCCTCACTCTGCTGAATTCTCCAATTTTGCATTATCCGTCCGTCCGTCTTCTTCCGCTTATCCGGGGTCGGGTCGCGGGGGTAGCAGCTTCAGTAGGGAGGCCCAGACGTCCCTCTCCCCGGCCACTTGGGCCAGCTCCTCAGGAGGAATCCCAAGGCGTTCCCAGGCCAACCGGGAGACATAGTCCCTCCAGCGTGTCCTGGGTCTTCCCCTGGGCCTCCTCCCGGTGGGACGTGCCCTGAACACCTCTCCAGGGAGGCGTCCAGGAGGCATCCTAACCAGATGCCCGAGCCACCTCAACTGGCTCCTCTCGACGTGGAGGAGCAGCGGCTCTACTCTGAGTCCTCCCCGGATGACTGAGCTCCTCACCCTATCTCTAAGGGAGAGCCCAGACACACTACGGAGAAAACTCATTTCAGCCGCTTGTATCCGGGATCTCGTTCTTTCGGTCACGACCCAAAGCTTGTGACCATAGATGAGGGTAGGAACGTAGATCGACTGGTAAATCGAGAGCTTCGCCTTTTGGCTCAGCTCTCTCTTCACCACAACGGATCGGTACAGCGCCCGCTTCACAGCAGACGCTGCACCAATCCGCCTGTCGATCTCCCGCTCCATCTTCCCCTCATTCGTGAACAAGACCCCAAGATACTTGAACTC
The DNA here is from genome assembly GCA_037039145.1 of Fundulus diaphanus. Taxonomy (NCBI): domain Eukaryota; kingdom Metazoa; phylum Chordata; class Actinopteri; order Cyprinodontiformes; family Fundulidae; genus Fundulus; species Fundulus diaphanus. The sequence continues at coordinate 14,834,642 of CM073123.1, read as the reverse complement.
CTCCACTAGGGGCAGCACATCCTCCCCAACCCGGAGAAGGCACTCTACCCTTTTCCGGTTCAAGACCATGGTCTCGGATTTGGAGGCACTGATTTTCATCCCGGCCGCTTCGCACTCGGCTGCGAACCGCTCCAGTGAGAGCTGTAGATCACGCCCTGATGAAGCCAATAGGACCACGTCATCCGCGAATAGCAGAGACGCAATCCTAAGGCCACCAAAACGGATCCCCTCAAAACCTTGGCTGCGCCTAGAAATTCTGTCCATAAAAGTTATGAACAGATTCGGTGACAAAGGGCAACCTTGGCGGAGTCCAACTCTCACCGGAAACGAGTCCGACTTACTGCCGGCAATGCGGACCAGACTCTGACACCGGTCATACAGAGACCTGACAGCCCTTATTAAAGGGTCCGGTACTCCATACTCCCGGAGTACCCCCCACAGGACCCCCGGGGGACATGGTCGAATGCCTTCTCCAGATCCACAAAGCACATGTAGACTGGTTGGGCAAACTCCCATGCCCCCTCCAGAATCCTGCTGAGGGTAAAAGCACTCTGCTGAATTCTCCAATTTTGCATTATTTGTTACTTAAACTTCTAACTTTATGTTCTCTCTGTTTTTTGTTTTTTTTTTCATAGTAGCTACATCTGGCCTGCTGTTCTGTTTAGCTGTGACAACGTCCTGGGAGGCAGATTGGCTGAGCTTCTGCTGTCAACAACTTCATCTTACAGATGATACACTTGGCCCTGTCTTTCAGAGTCTGGCCCTGTTTCTCTCCTAGACATACGTAGCTATTGGCTAAACTTTTCAGCTGCATTCACACCAGCCCTGTTGAGTCTGCTTTAATCAGGTTCTGGATTGTTTGCTCAGAAAGTTCGGTTTGTTTGGGGAGACGTGAACGCGCAATCAAACTATGATGCGGACCAAAAAAAAGCAAAACTCGGGTCTGCCCCCAAACCTAGGTCTCTGCTCAGTTGAAGTGAACTCTGGAGCAGTTCGAATGGGAATGCCAAGTGGACCGGAAGCCGCTCCAAAAGCAGGAAGCTGACTTCAGGGCAGGGTAATCTGGGTAAATAAAATTTTAATTGAGCAATAATACTAATGAAGTAACTCATATATTGTGTTGACGTCTGTGTAAGAGTGACATCAGTTCAATTAAGCTGTATGCAGACCTGGTCGCATGCCGCCGCCTCATGCAGAGCCGTCTCACCCGCCTTGTGTAAAATAGAACAATCTCCGTGGTCCTCTGCTTCGTCCTCCGCTCATGCAGAGCCCACTGTTGAATCGTGCTTGTCTGGCACAGTTGTCAAAAGAGAGCATTGCAATCACACGGCTAAAATCTGTCCGTTCCATTTTGTTTACATCTTCGCGGAATAGGAAGTTGTGCTGTTTTGTTGATCAACCTCTTTTCTTCTGTGTTTCTTGGTGCAACGCCACCACAGGCGAGGTGTTGAACAGGTTGGCCAAAAGGTTTGGTTCTTTTGACAAAAGTGCAGCGTGAAAGCAAACCACACCAGGTGAAAATTTGCAATTTGGTCCCCAATCAAACCGAGTCTACTGGACTATCAGGTGTGAGGCGACCTTACTGCAGCTACCTGTATGTGCTCTTTTTCATCCTCTTGACCGGAAAACTGGCTTAGAGTTTATCTGCTTTAACTGTGTTTTTCCTAGACACCGTCACCGATGGAGCTAGTCTGCCAGTACCCTCTCTAACATAGAAAGTAGTCATGGATCAGCACTTCTGTGCTCTTTTTGTGTGTGTGCGCTCAGTCTTCTCAAACGCCCAGTGGGTTGTTGCCGATGGCCGTTGACACTGAGTCTGGATCTGGTTCTGCTGGAGGTTTCTTCTTGTTAAGGGGGAATTTTCCTCTCCACTGTCGCTACATGCATGCTCAGTAGGAGGGATATCTGCAAAGACAACGACACAATGCCAGCCACTGTCACTACGCACTCTTTCAGGAAGAGTGAACGCTGCAAGTCAATGACTCGATGCAATCAGCTGGGTTTCCTTAAACAGAAAATGTTTTGACCAGCTGTCTGTATGATTTCATTGAATTGACTTTTAAAGCCCCTTAAAATGACATGTGTTGTGAATCTGCGCTATACAAATAAAACTGAATTGAAGCCGTAAAGAAGTTATAACAGGTAATACATGATACATAATACATGATACGTAATACAACATGATAATAATACAGGCGTTCAAAATGAAAGCACTGCTTCAACCCTGTGTTCAACTGTTCAATATTTCATGTCTGTCATAGGTTTCTGTACTTTATTATTGACATTCAGGATTACTATATCATATATCATTGTACAAAAGACAGTTTTGTTAGAAAATACAGTCTGATGTAAGTTTGTAAATCTCATAGTCTTTTCAAATAAGAGGAACGTTGCAAAAACTGAGCTGGAGCAGCACACAGTCACGTAAAATTAAAGAAGTAATGCTTCCTAATGCCCAGGTTATTTTAATGTTTGAGTTTGCAGAATTGATCTACTTTTACGGATAGTCTTTAAATAAGCACATGAAAGCACCATAAATCACATTTATTTCTATGTTTTGACAGATTAGATTATAGAGTCACTTTAAATAAAACTGTTCATCATTTGCGTACATTCTGCCGTTATTGCACTTAATCCCTAAACCCCAGTTCTGTCTATACCAAATTTGATATTTCTGTTCATTATTGTTCACAAATAATTTAGTTTTTTTCATCCACAATGACACGATTTAGTGCCTCTGTTAAATTGTGAGAGACACCTCATGATTATGAGTCAATGTTCCCTCTTAAGAGAAAGGCGACCATAAATCAATACAAAGTAGTTGTGAGTGATCACCTTTACTCTGTGATGACATTCTCCCCTGATAGGAGCTCATCCTCAGGGGCCAAGGGGTTATAGATGATGAGAAAAATGAAACAATAAAAGACCACAACAGCCACATATGTTCTTTTAAAACTCAGCCTATGATACAGCTTCTTTTCTTTATCTACACAATGCATGGTGTGGGGTAATATCTGTTTACAGGTTGTTGTTTTCCAGAAGTGCTTTTAATCTGACAAACGAGTCTCACCACAACGAATATCCTAAATGATTGAATATGACCAATCTGACTGAAAATTGTTTGAGGATCTAAGACATTTGGGCACTTTAAACTACTCTGTAATTCTTGTAATTTCCGTTAGTGGAATATATTTGTGCATAAAGCCCTTCTGAGTAAGAGTGCTTCTTATAGTCAATTCTGATACAGAAACAAGGAAATTACTATCTCTGTTGAATGTGTATGTTGAAAGCCAATGCTCCAAGAGTAGGAACTGAACTGAGAAAGAGAGGTTTTTTATTTTCATTTTTGGCACATGTCAGGAATAATCCTCACTCTGTATTAGTGCTGCAAAACTTACTGTCATGAAATAACTATGAAACTCTGGAGGAGTCTAGGCTAACTCTGCTAAAGTGCTCAGCTTGTACTCTGTAATTTATTCTGTGATCATTTGCTTTTATTTGTTAGAAAATAGTGAGGAAACTTAAAGGAAAGCTACTTTTTTTGTTATGGCTCCCAAGCATTAGAATATATTGCCTTTAAATATTAGAGAGGCATTTTGTTTGCGTGTTTTAAGTCTCTTTTAAAAACAGCTTTTTCAGGTTTGAAAATAAATGTTTTACAACGTGTAAATCTATTAGTTTTATGTAGGGTTGGACGATATAGAAAAAAAAAACATATCAATAACATATAAATCATATTGATCGATATTGATAATTATCAACAAATTCAAAACATATATTTTAAGTGCAGCTCTGGCCATTTTATGCTGTTACTTAATGACCTATTTTTATATACAGACACACAAACACTGAATTCAAACGCAACAATTTATTCAACCAACATTTTACCAAAACTGCAAGTTTTTAAAAAAAAAAAAAAAACACCTGCTCAATGAACCTTTTGAAGAGGGCGGAGCTTGGTGATGGAGCGTTTCCTGGGTCTGCTTTGTGATTGGTTGGGAGGATGCAATGACTGTAATATTAAACTACATGGCTAAAATGCAAAAGGAAGGAAAAATGTTATTCTATTGAACTTTTTATTGACCCTTTTTTCTATCATCGATATACGTCTATTGATCGATATATGTCGTTATTGAATTATAATCCAGCCCTAGTTTTATGTCTAGATTATCTTACTTTTGTACAGCACTTTGGGCAAACTTGTTTTTTTTATGTGTTTTAAAAATGAATTGGACTTTGTATTTAAACTTTCTTGCTACTGTCCCTACCAAGTCTCTCCTGCAAAGTAGATCTGAGATTATTTACTGGTAATAATAATAATAAAAAAAACGAAATAAATGAACTCTGTAAATGGATGAAATTTTAAAACTCTTTTTTGTCTTTATACTGTTTTCACTCCGGCTTGCTTGTTTCAAGCGTGCATCAGTTTTATAATTCATGAAGATTAGTTAATTTAGCATTGCATCACAGCGGTTAGAGTGAGAGCTTGCTGGATGCTTCAATGACTAATTGGCACGATAAATAACACACTGGATATCGAACGTCTGGCTTCTGGTTTCAGCGATGACGTGACAGCTCAGAGAAAAATGGAGAGAGTAATGGTAAAGTGGTTGTTATTTAATCCTTAATTATCTATAACATTAAAACAGGAGGACATGCTTGTTATGCAAGTTTAAGCAGGTCTCAATAAATCTAATCATCACTGAAAATGTTATTTCAGCAACTCAGATCAAAAAGTGAAGCTCATACATAAAATCACAGGGAGATATAGATTTTCTATGGGTATTTTTGTTTGTTTTGATGATTTTGGTTTACAGCTATAGGTGCATCAACACAGGCACAGAGGATTTTTTGCCAGTGGAAGCCCAGGTTGCGTCGGCCTTCGTCTCATCAGCATTGTTGGTCTGGTGTCGCTCACGTTCCTCTTTATGATACTTCATTGCTTCTTAATGGCTTTTAAGGCAGGACCAATTTATTGGCCAACCAAGCAGAGGGATACCATGATCATTAACCTCATGTGTTACTTCCGGCGGTGTGGACAGCTGCCAAGGAGAGCTGGAAAATGAAATCAGCTTCTCCATAAAGCTTGTCAGCATGGAGTGCTGTAAAAAATTCCTGTTAGGGTAAAACACCGTGGACCAACAGCAGCAGACGACCTGCCACCGCAAACCATCAGTGACTGTGAAAATATCCATAGAACCTTGCTTTCCAAATGAAATGCTAAATGTATTTTCGCCTATAGACCGCTTCCAGTTATTTTCCTCCTGGGCACATTTAAGATGCTGTCTCTGTTTCAGGAGAGGGTTATTACAAAGAATATAACAGTTGTAGTCCATGGATAAATCTGTGTATCGTGAAGCAATGGCTCCAGCTGCAGTACACAGCGCCCTGAATGGGCTTTTCTTCACAATGCTCTCAAGTTTTCAGTTATCTTGTGCACCTTTTAAAGCACAGTCTTCCTTCCACTCAACTTTCTACTAAAATTCTTGAATACAGCCAGCTTCTTCAGCCAGTCTTCTGTGGCTTAAACTCCATAAGTCTGTAGTCCGTTGTAGGCTTAGGCATGCCAATAATCAAACATTTCTTTATCAGGAAATATATTTTTAATAAACTGACCTTGAGTTTTAAGCCAAAATCGTTACAATTAATAGAAATGAATGCTTTAAACACATTACTCTGTGTGTAATGTCTACAAATACGTTTTTTTTACGTTTTAAAAACCAATCACTGAAATAAATAACTTTTTTTTCAATTATATTTTGATTTATGCACCTGTGGTATAGGCTAAGTATAGAAGAAAATTGTGTTTTCTCATTTTAACAAATGCAAGTTTTATTCCGTGGAATTTAATGGAATTGGCTTTTCAGTCACTTGGATATTTTCCGGGCGCCAGATTAGCCACGTCCTCGTTGTTTTGACAGGTCTGAATTAAAGCACTGCGCCAGGTAATTAGCGATTGATCCAAAAAAGTAAGAAAGGGGAAAAACTCCCTCCTCCACCCGTCTCTCGCTCACTCTCACTCTCGTTTTTCCCTTCCGTCACTCCATTAACCGCGTCTCTGACGTCACGGGACGATTAACGCTTCTTATTGGTCCCGGGAGCAGATGGAGGAGTCCTAATGAGCTGGCTCTCTCACAGAAAGAGCAGGGTTACCGTCTGGGCTGGACCGTCAAAGATACAGCCTCCTCAGCAACATTGCGCACCGCTCGGGGGCCGGGGCTCCGCGTGTCTGGCTCCGCTCCCTCGCCTCCTTCTTCTTCTTCTTCTTCATCATCCTCTGCCTCCTGACTTGGTTTTTTTCCCCCATTTATTCTGACTGCATGTTCAGCCACACCGCCTCCCTCTGCAAATTCACTTCGGCTCCGCCGCAGCTCCGCCGAGCATGGACAGCCGGGTTCTCGAGCATCCTCACGCCCAGTTCGGCGGCTCCCTGGGCGGGCTGGTGGGCTTCCCCTACCCGCTCGGTTCCCACCACCACAGCCACCACCACCACCAGCACGTCTACGAGCTGGCGAGCGGACACCAGCTGCAGTCCGCGGCCGCCGTGCCCTTCTCTATAGACGGATTATTAAACGGCTCCTGCTCGGCCTCCGTGGTCACCTCCAGCCCCTTGCTTTCCTCTGACAGCCAGCAGTTCAAACTATCAGGTCGGTCTCCCCATTTCTGTCTTCAGAGTTTTAACTTTAAAGTTTGTCAAACGCAAGTCGTTGGCAGGCTGCAGAGGCGCATCTTGTAGCTGATGAATAAAACTCAAGCTCTGGGTTAATAAAGGAGCCAGAAGTAGAAAACACGGGTTTTGAAAAATTCAGAATTTATATATATAAAAAAAACTGTGATGAGAAAGTTATTAAGCAACCAGTTTGGATAATTTTGATGGACATCTGCAGCTTTTGAAGTAAAAAAAAAAAAACACTTGGCATTACCCGTGAGGTCCCTATCAGTGTGGGGCCCTTCGTCTATGTTCATGTATCTATGCCATATTTTATTTATTTATTTTTTATTTTTATCATTGCAATTAACTAAACAGACGTTTTATGCTATTATCGAACCATTGTTATTATTTGCAGTTGAATAGAAAATGTTACATTTATTTCTCTAAGAAATTGGTTAGAACAAAATATCCAGTCAAACAACAAACTGAAGCTGGTAATTGTACACTAAACTGCCTTTTTATTCACCTTTCGACTCGATTTTTGTAGCATCCGCATCTCTCAATCTCTTTCTCTCCCCCCCTCTCCCTCTTTATGCTGTGCACGAATGTTTGCATGTGCGCACGCACGCACGCTTGCAGATTCTGGAGACCCGGATAAGGACAGTCCAGGCTGCAAAAGAAGGAGAACCAGGACGAATTTCACCGGCTGGCAGCTGGAGGAGCTGGAGAAGGCTTTCAACGAGAGTCACTATCCGGACGTGTTCATGCGGGAGGCGCTGGCGCTCAGGCTTGACCTCGTCGAGTCCAGGGTTCAGGTGAGCTAAAGAAAATCGATCTGATCTCTTTTTTAACATATTTTTCTTCAAATTTGGATCATGCCCTTCCAGATTACCCCAGCTATTACTAAATACAAGAGAAAAAGGAAACCGTCCAGCATGAACACATCTGGAGATAATTGGTGTGTTATGGCCCATAAAACCTGCTCCATCCTGATGAATCTGCTCGTCAATAATGAAAGCACCAGAAAAGAGTCTCATTTGAATTTTGCATGTGGGCAGCCTATTGATTTATGGACTAATTAAAACAAGGCTATTTACAAAGCCAATCAATAGGTGAAAGGATATAGTACACTACATTTATTTTGTTTAATATTTTTACTTTATTAATATTTTTTTACGAATATGTTTCGTATTTCATGTGCTTATATTGTGTGATTGAGTTGCAGCACTCAGATACTTACTAACACTATTTTACATGTTAATTTATAAAGGAAAATGATGATGATGATGATGATTATTATTATTATTATTATTATTATTATTATTATTATTATTATTATTATATTTTTTTAACAATAGCTTAACGTGATTTCAGAAGCTTTCTATTAGAAAATAATTCACATTTCTTTTTGTGATTTTCATTTTTAAACTGTGTATTTTTTTTATACTTATCCATCAGTTTAAAGCCACAAATATAACCTAAAGTGCTTACAACAGCTTACCACGGAGTAAAACAAATGGCAAACATAAATAACGAAAAAATAATAATACATTTAAAAATATGAAACCTGACGACACTAAAAATATATTGCTAAAAAGAAAAAAATATTTTGCCTATGACACTTTGCTACAACATGAACCCTGCATACACTGCAACACAAAATTGTCTTGTTTAATTACTATTATGATTAGCATTTATAGTTGTGCTATTATTAGTTTAAGGAGCTGTGTCTGTTCTGTGGATATTGCAATTGGAGACATGCTTTAGGCTTTTAAGCGCGCCACATCCAGTCCACATGCTGTTTGGAGCAGAAGCGGGCCACTAGCAGGGCTCGCCGTTATCGTATGTTGTTTGGGGATTTCGCTTACTAAACCTCAGATTATTGTTCCATCAAGCTGCTCCTTTATCGCCGCGTTTTTTTTTTTTTGTTTTTTTTTGCCGGGGGAAGATAGAACCGACATTAACAATTCATAAGAAGCGCCATTGTCGCGCACGATGTTGGTGCTCTGCTCTTATTATGCAATGTTTGCGGATCCTACTTGTGCATGCTAAACTCCTGGTGTTATCAGCGCCGAACATGCGGCTGTCAGCGCGCCTAGAGGCCGAGCGGTGGGAGCTTGAAGGCGAGGGAGGCTCCCTGCCTCGGCTCGGTGAAGGAGGTGGTGGCGGTGGGGGAGGAGGAGTGTGTGTGTGGGGGGGGGGGGGTTGCTTTGAGGGAGCAGACGGCTGGGTGTGTGGATGCACAGACGGGATATGGCTGATTTAGCCATAGAACAGTTAAATTTAATTGCCGGATGTGCCTATTACAGCAGCTCATTGGTAATTAACACTGGCACAACTGTGCACCTGCTGGTCTAAGGCTGTGACCTATTAACCTATGAAGTCTTAAGGTGTTGGAGGCGGCATTGCACAAAGATCCAAGGAGATAAACAGTGTGGTTGTCTCAGGATGTTCTGCAAATTGTATGGATTTGTAGTAAATCTGCCTTTTTTTCTCATTGTGTACACTTTTCTCTTGCAGCTGTGAAATCTGTCGAGTCTGATGTTGATGATGTTGATGATTCATTGTGTTTGATAGCTGTTTAAAGTGGAGCCTATAAGTATTCACTTCCTTCGCTGGGACTGGATTTTGTCTCAAATATGTGTAAAGACCTACACAGAAACGAATCCGATTTGTATCTGGCACACTGCTGGAGATAGGAACGTGTCCTAACAATGTAAGGAAAGGCAAGTTTATTTATGTAGCACTACGCATGCATAAGGTCATTTATAGGGCTTTACAGGAAAAAAGAAGAAAAAAATCATCATAATGAAAGAAAAACAAATACATAAGTAGCTAAAGCATGATAAAGATAAACTGCTAACATTAACTTTTTGGTAAGCATCTCCACTCAGTTTAATAAAATATGATCAAAAACTTTCTTTTAATGCTTAATATAGTGTATTAATTTAATGTATATGGTTAATTAATTATGGTTAATTAATTTTATGTATATGGAACAACAACAGATTACATCGAAAGGCACTTTATAAAACAAACAGGGCCAATTCATATGCAGTTATGTGTCTACTTTGATCCAAGCTCAATTTAGATCTTCATAACAATTCAATCCAGTCATATGCAATGCAATGCAGTTTCAACAAAAGACAGTCAGAGTTAAATAATCATATCAATACTAATTATGTTGACATACAATTTCACACTTGTTCTTTTTGGTCAAAAAAGTAAAAACTCATGCCGTTTGATTAGGAAAATTACAGAAATATTGGACACTTAAAATAACCTTTGACATCCAGTGGAATCCAATCAGCTCTAAATAAAAATTGTGGAAAGAGTTGGAAACTTAGCAAGTAAGGCTTAATGTTATTAAGAAGGAAGTGAATGATAGAAGGAGAAGGAGGCCATGCGTTTCCAGGAGAGATTCTCCTCATTCACTGCAGCTAAACGCTGTTGGACCAACGTAACAAAAGTCCAAAGTCATGGCGCTAATAATGCATTCTTCCATGACTTCCCATTTTAAGTCAACTAAAACTAAAATGACTACATATGTCTAAAATGTGAGTCAAAATTACAACTAGGACTCAAATTAAATAAAATATCAGAACTACCACAGGATCATGCAGGTTCCACTGCTGCACTGTTAGTTTTAATCTGTTGATCCACTAACTTAAATCTTTACTTTCTAAAGTTTATGCTTCAAAATCTGTCCTTCGTGGATCTCCAAATCTCACTTTTCTTTCACTAACAAATATAAACGAACAATGAAAATTAACAATTAAGTTAGCATTTCAACTACATCATTATACAAATTACAAAGAATGCTAAATAGAAAAGTTTTTTTTGTGTGTCCTTCAGTTGACATATATAAAAGGACGGCAAGTGACCTGATCGACTGGTGTTAGGAAACAGCAAAAAGCCAGAAAGGGACATAAGTGAACACCTTAGAGGAAGATTTCAGATTAAAAATGAGAAAATAGGGGGGTGGGGGGGGTGAGAAAAATACAATTGTATCTAAAAAAAACTGATGGTTTTCTTCAGCCTTATCTTATGTCAGCAGTCAAACATATGAGTCTGCAAGTTTGTTTTTGGGAGGGTAGATTTTATCCTGATAATACAACGTTTTACAACTAAAACTGTGAAACAAAACAGAAAAACTTGACCCTAGCATGTTGGTTCATAGGTGAAAAGCTGTTGTAAAGTGAGTTTCATTGATTTTCCTGAAAAGTCTGACATGTAGGTTTGGTGCAGCCGAAATGTTCAATGTGTTTTCAAAAAAACTTTCCGATTTTCACCTAAGTGATGGCCATAATAACATCAGCCACATTGACTTTTCAACTTGACTTCATTCGGTTTATTTACATAGTTTCAGCTCCCTAACAAATGTCATCTCAAGGCACTTTACAAAACAAACTTCTCCAATTCATCTTTAACATATATTACCCACCCAATTATCCTGAAAGATTTAAATCCCATTGCATAAATTCAAGTTTGATCCATGTTACAACGCAAAGTAGGTAAATTCAGTTTAAATGCACATTGGTTAGAAGTTTTCTATGTCTTGTCAACAGGAAACAAAATGAACCCCATGTGCCCAGCGGTGTGTGTAAATATTTTACATGTGCTGTCTTTGTGTGTGTGTATAGGTGTGGTTTCAAAACAGACGAGCTAAATGGAGGAAAAAGGAGAACACAAAGAAGGGCCCCGGGCGGCCCGCTCACAACTCCCACCCGACCACCTGCAGCGGCGAGCCCATGGACCCTGAGGAGATCGCGCGGAGGGAGCGCGAGCGGGCCGAGAAGAAGAAACGGAAACAGGAGAGGAAGCTGCTGAAGTCACAGAACAAGCTCCTGACAGGCGAGAGCTTCCACACGCCCGGGGGTTCTGAGAGCGACAGCGGGGTGTCGCAGTTCACCGACAGCGAGCAGCAGCCGCCCTCGAACCTCAACGGGAGCATGTCCGTGGAACTACCGGCGTCGAGAGGCGCGGGAGGCCACCAAACCGAATCCAGCTGCGACCAAACACGACACGACTTCGGTCCGCTGCAAAACCAGCCAAACCAAAGAACCGCCGGGGAACCGGAACAGGTTTCCCCGGGCAGCACGCGCAGCTCCAGTCCTGGAGGTCAGAGGTCGTCCGCCATACAGAAACGAAACCCTTTCAGCGTGGAGAGCCTCCTTTCTGACACCATGCCACGGCGGAAATCCCAACTGGACTATCCCTCTCTGCCCAACCAGAGGACACTGGTGGGTAAGGGGCACTTCCTGCTTTATCCCATCACCCATCAGCCTTTGGGCTTTTTAGTGCCCCAAACCGCCCTTAAGGCCACTCCATGTCAGGAGACCTCTGACAGAATCACCCTGGGACAAAGGTGCGTGCCAAGTGAAGGGAGCCCGGCTCCCTCTGACCTCTCCGCCTTTGGCAGCGCCACCCCCCATTTGAACTCGGACCATACGGAGCATACGCACCACAATCACATTAGCAGCAGAGTGGAGGCGGGTGATACGAGGGACTGTGTCGGTGACTGCAAAAAGGCAGCCTTCCCGGGTTCTCCCATGTCCGACAGCGCGGATCAGACGGTTCTGGTCAGCGAGGATAGGGGGCCGAAAGCCCAAACAGAGGCTGAGGCTGCCCAGCACTGTTCAAAAGAAAGGGGGGCAAGAGAGGAGCGAGGGTCTCCAGACCTCTCCGAGGCAAACACAGACTGTCGAGAAACACCAGGAGCAGATGGAGAGGATGTCGATATGGACTAACACTTTCAAGGAGCAAATACAAACAAAGGACCAGGGACAGCGCTCTGACTAGTTCAAACATTCCCAAAGCTCTGCCGAGACACTCTGAAACATATCAGGAATCAGGAGACTTGATCTTGTCTATTTTTTAATCAGAAGGTGTGATGAGCCCAGCCTTCCAGCCCCGTTTTAGAAGCAGGTTTCGCTCTTCTTTTTCCATCTTCCTTTTGTTTTTGTTCACAGCTTGTACGAAAAACTAGGCTTCAATAAAACATACACAACAAAAATCCTCAGATATTGTAAAAAGACGAGAAAATGCTATTTATATGTAAACATTTTGATAAATAAAGTTATCGTTTTAATTGAATTCAGTTGTCTTGAGGTGGGGAAACGGAACAGAAAAAAACGAGAACGAGAAAACGGTTGACAGAAGCTTTTGGATCCTGGCAGCTGGAGTTTTGTCATGTTACAGCAGACAAATCCCCCCCCCCCCCCCTTTTTGTCTCTCCCCCCCTCTCTCCCCCTCTGTGTCGTGAGCCATGCAAGAGCTGGAGCTCAAGTCCGTCTGGCTGTTTGTATTTATTGCTTTAACAAATTTATTCATTTGAAAGGCCGAGCTGGAATGAGGTTAGTGGCCGCGGGCTATAGGACCCTGCGCCTCCTGCTGAGTTTTGATATGAAAGTAATTATTTTCCCACTGGCTGCCGCAGGTCTCCAGGCAGTCCCCCCCCCTTTCTTTTTTCCTCCCCCCCTCCCTCCTTTCGTTTCAGCCCAAAGGGTTATTAGACATTACCGATTTCCAGTGATATGGAATCACATAAACTTCCTACAATAATAGAATTAGCATGAAAGGCAGGGGTGTCAAATTGAAATGGGAAAATAATAGCCGCGCCAGCTGCATTGCCAGTGTGTGTGTTTGCGCGCGGCTGGTGTGCGTGAGCGTGCATAGTCTATGGAGGAAGAAGAGGAGGAGGAGGAGATGGAGATTGTGGGAGATTCGTGGGGCGGAATTTTCATGAGCTGCCGCGGCTGTCAGACGGCCCTTGTAGTCGGCTATATTAAGATAGATGTTCGATGATATCCCTCATTGTTCTGTCGCTTATATTGATGTTGCTGTGTTATCGCCCTATTGATCATGTGTCGCACATAATAGGACAGGCGCGCGCCCGCCTGTCTGCGCCCTTCTTTTTCTTCTTTTTTTTTTTACAAAAGCGCCTGGGCCCCTCCTCATTTGTTCTAATAGGACTGTGATTCCCTCCGGGCCAAGACAGATAAAGATATAGGAGGGGACACAGAAGAAATGAAGCCCGGTGATGTGCATTAATATTCTTTTTTTTTTTTTTCACTAATTTTTGTTGGAACTTCTAAAACTACACTATAAAAAGTAATTTTGGACAGTATTAGGTTTTAGTCATTAAAAATAATTTCTAAAATTGGCAGATGTTTCAATTGATTGGAATCAAACTAAATTTACGGAACTATTTATCTCAATTGTAATTCCGGCCTAAAACAAACTGTTAGACTTTAGTCATAGAACTTGGCGTAAAAATCTGCCTACATTTGAACTTTTGTTGATTACAAACTAAGTCACAATTTATTTACAAAACTGGATTAGTTCATTTCTAACTAAATGTTGCGTTAATCTTTCTTAACTGATTTGTTCTCTGTGGTAACAAGAATTAGACAATGAGAATTGGTTTATTAAGGCTCACTGTGGCTAATAAACGTTTCTAACAAGGTGACATGTAAACATTTACCTCACCAACTGTTGAGGAAAATGACTGCTGAGTTAAGAAGCTCAGCGTGATGCAAGCTTAACATTAGCTTTATGTACGCAAAATACTTTAGCTGAACACAAATTTAAAATCTGTATAACATGGTGGCACGTTAAACCTTTGTCTTACAATCATAAAGTGTTGTGTTAATTGCCAACCACTGCTTCAGAGTGAAGAAGCTCTGCTTGTTAGCATGTTTGACTTCATCATAAGCGCTGAAGCTAAACTTGCTAAAGTTGGATACAATATTAAATTCTTGCTACAATACGAACTTTCTCGATAAGTCTTATGATAGTTCTTAACTTTAACTCTCATAGACTGTTACTTAAGTAGTGTTATTTTTTCTATATATTCTGAGTTGTTTAAACCTTTTCTTTGACATCCACAGCTAACGTGCTGTTCTTCATGTCCCACTGCCTCAGGGCTTGGAAGCTCAGCTCACTAGCCAGGTTGACTTTTAGCATTGGTGCTAAACTTGCTAAACTAGCTAAACCCGTATACAAGCTTAACATTTTGCTTGAACATAGGAACTTTATAAACCACAAGTCTTATGATATATACTATATATGTTTTGCTTTTACTAAGTCGATATATTAATCATAATATAACACAGTAGCCTTATCGTTTTCTGCTGGACACTGCACACAACTGATGACAATGACAACAATGGTTAACCAATCCAACATCGTCAGTGAAATTTCTATCAAAAAGTTTAATATTATGTTATCAAAGGTGTTGTTAAACTTTAACCATCACCGAGGGTTATGTTTCCAAACAAATAATAAAATAAAATAAAAATTTAAAATGTAAATTTTACCGGATAATTTCTAATCCATAAATTTCCTTTTTATAGTGTACACGACATCCAGCAGAGACCAGCTGCTGATTTGCTTTATAGGGTTTCCAGGATAAATGAACATGTCAACTCAGCAAAAGTTAAGACCTATCCTAAAACCTTTTCTTGGGATTCTGTTCGACCAACAGTTTAAATTTGTAATGTTTGGTAACATTGCTAAATGCTAAAGTCACACTTGTTATCTTCACTTTAAAACATTTCTTGCTATTGATGAGCAAATCTTTGTTGTTGTCTCAAAAAAGCCTATCGTGTTACAATATATTTAGAACATTTATTGCCATTTTGAGCAACGTTTCATGCCTTATTCACAAACCAGTTCAGAGGTTCAGGTGAAAACAGTAAAGCTGATATGTTGTTTTGTGCACATTCACAATGTGAACAAAAGACTGTGTATTTAGTTAAAGCTATGAAACGTCCCAACTCTTGAGTTGGGACGTTTCCTGAGAATTAAAACTTTTATCCAGCATTAACAAGTTTAGCAACAACATTAATCCCAAAATCAAACCTGATAGCAAGCTGACTTTCTAGGTAGTTATTATGAATGTTTCACCTTGTCTGAAGAGATTCCCAAATTGGTATTGGCTAGAATTTCAGTTTATCCAATGCGTCAATCACAAAACAGATCTGTCTTTTTCGTTTTAAACCAAAGTATCCTAATAATTAGTTAGAATTTAATGCATGTAGTTGAGTAAAAACATTTATTTATTTATATATATATATATATATATATATATATATATATATATATATATATATATATATATATATATATATATATATATATATATAAATATATGTATATGTGCCCAAATAGAAGCGCACAATGGACATGTGCAAATGCCCGTTTAAAAAAAGAATGAGACAGAGAGAGAGAGGGTGTGTTTGGCTTATGAAGTGTAAACGCCACCAACTCCCTGGAAACCGAAATCCCAATTATTAAAACCATTAATTCTGGCGAGCCATGCTCGCAGAGGAGCTGTGTTGACAGCCCCGGCTAAATATCCCCTGATCCCTCCCGGTCACCTCGCCTTTATTTGCAAATAAATTGAGGAAAGATCCGAGGGACAGAGCTTTACTTTGCTGCGCCGACCTAAAATGAATTTCCCGTGCCCGAGTCCCTTTAATAATATTTACATAATTTTCGCTCAGTGACTCTGCTATTTGCGCTGTAGGAAGCGGGGGCTCTTACAGGAAAAAAAATAATTAGACAAGAGGACGAGGAGGGAACCAGAGTGAAAAACAGCAGGAGGGAGGATGGGTTAAGACCGAAGCTGAACACTAAATTCCCAGACAGCTAAAATCAATGAAAGTAATAACCCTATTATTTAATTCATAAGGACATTATTTCCCCATAAGGCCTCGGGCAACGTCCCCTTCGACCGAAACAATCACATTAAATCGTTCATTCTGCGTGCGCTGTGTGAAATTCCTGTTTTCATCCGCTGTCTCCCTTCTTTTATTTTATTTTTTTTTAAGGTGAAACGCTTTATTATAATCGGTTAGTTTCAGGAGCACGATTAATTAAAACGTACAGCCAGGTTGATCTGCCTCCTGTCAGGCCTTTATTGCGTCCTGTGTGTTTGAGAACGGGGAGAACTGGCGAATCAAAACATAGCAATAAAACTGAATATTGTTTTAAGTAGTAAACAATTGTAGTAAACGTTGCTACAGTCTGACTAAAGGAGGAGGAGGTTTGGTTAAAAAGTGAAAGGTGAAGAGACGTCCACTGATGTCTACATTAGGTTCAGGCTGGATGAAACCAAGCCTGACTGTCTTTGTCTTTGACTGAATTTGGACTATTTACACGAATTTTATCTGTTCAGAATATCATCTATGTTTCTACTTATAAATTGTGCAAATTTAACATCTTAAAGAGGTAAACTGGTAATAGAATTCCCTAAAAAAAAATTTGATCATTTTACATTTACATAATTTTACATAGTCTACCCATACAAATAATTGTCCAGAAAAAAAAATCTATCTATCTATCTATCTATCTATCTATCTATCTATCTATCTATCTATCTATCTATATATATATATATATATATATATATATATATATATATATATATATATATATATATATATATATATATATATATATATATATATATATATATATATATATATATATATATAGTGCGTGTGTGTGAATTATCATTGATAGCATCAACTAATATGGTGGATACAAACGGGAAGTCTTACTGCCTCTCAAAACTGTAACTTTTACTACTAAGTTGAAACAGTCCTTTATAATACAACCCATAAAACGTAGAGCTTACAATCATCTGCTGGACGACTCACAGTGGTTAACTTAATCAACCTCTCTGGTTAAATCCTAATCAGGATGTCTGTGTAGTTTTCATTAGAGTTTACCATCGTTGAGCGTTGCGTTCACAAACTAATATGCTTATTTTTTTCTTTTTTGTGCCTATACAGTTCAACACTCAATTCCTTATTTTCAGTGTGTACGCAGACCAGCCCGTATATAGTCATACAAAAAGATGACTACGGTCTTAAGGGCAACATAAGGGAGTGCTCGGCCTAAAACACCTTAAGATTCAATAACATGACGATTACTATCTCCAAGTGCGACAGAAAAAGCAGAGGTTTCAACCAAGAGGGGGTATAGGATGGCCCTATACATTTGCTGCTCATGAATTTATTCCTATTTATTTGGTCCTTCATAGCGGGTCAGTAACTCCATGCCAAATATGTGGCACCAGCATAATAAAAGTCCCATAATGTAGTTATGGTTTTTGATTTTGGTGTAAGATTATTCAGTGGGGCCCCATCTAGGAACCCAATTAGAAACTTACTAGAGGCGCCCCTGCATTTCAGTTTAACAGAGATAACTGAGATGCAGGTACAACATAAAAAAATCATCACTTTTTTGAAACGTGGAAAAATCTATCTATCTATCTATCTATCTATCTATCTATCTATCTATCTATCTATCTATCTATCTATCTATTCGTGTGTGTGTGTGTGTGTGGGGGGGGGGGGGGGGTGCTCGGGGGGAGTGGGGGCGGGGTGGTGGGTGTCACCGACTGAAACGACCAATCGATCAAGCTGAGCCCGGACCGGCCAGGCCCTCCTGCTGGGCCTGCCGCCGCTCATGCATCACACTTTATGAATTCAATTTCAACCGGGAGAAATTTTCAATTTGAACGCGCGATCATTACGGCGTGGGGGGATTGCGCAAATTGTTTTTGCTCTATTATGCATTCGGACGCCATCATTTTTCTTTCTAATTACCGAGGTGTCAGCGCGGCCTGTCACCCGGGCGCTGATTTTCAATTTAACTGATCATCATACATTCATTTTCCCATTTGATAAATCTGCTATCTAGACGCGTCCGCCATGCCCGGAATATTAAGCGGCGCCGGGTGCGCGGTAATAGGGGGATGTGTATGCGGCAATGAGCGCGGATCAGCCAGCTAATTTAGCACCTTCCACATTCCCCGTCTCCATCCCCCCATTTCCAATTCTCAAGAGGAGGCAAGGAAGGAAAAAAGAAAACTGGGTAGAGAAGAGAGGCAAGTCCAATATCTAACCTCCTGCAGCGAAGGAGAAACCCCCCCCCCCACCCCCAGAGGTTAAAAAATATCAAAAATGATGTCAGAGGGCAGGACTGTCTTTCAACCGTGCCTGAAAAAAATCCGCACAATTTAGATGATCAATTGACGCTAATTGAGTTCTTCAAAGACATATTTCTTTTTAAAAGAAACACATTTCCTCAATTAATTATAGAGGCAATTTAAGAAACCCAATAGACTTTCCACCTCAAACTGACTTATCATTCATCCGGGGCCAGATTTAGGATGATGGTGGGCCCTATGAAACAGAAGCATTGCTAATCTGATTAGAAATAAAGTTCAGATCTCTACTGCTACAGATATATATATATATATATATATATATATATATATATATATATATATATATAGAGAGAGAGAGAGAGAGAGAGAGAGAGAGAGAGAGAGAGAGAAAGAGAGAGAGAGAGAGAGAGAGAGAGAGAGAGGGGGATAGAAAAATTAAGATTTAAGGGCTAGTCCTTTCTTTTCTTTTATATTTGTTATTTTTTGTAATTTCTAGAAGTGTCTTTATACAAAAAGATGACCTAAAATGTATAGTATCTTCGCCAGGCCTGTGTGCTGTGATCTAATGTGGTTGTGGTAATACACCCAAAACAAGGGAAGCTTCCTGTTGCCTGACATGCCTGCTGCCCAGCGTGGGGCTTGAGTTTATAAAATCATTGTTTTGATATTTGTTTTTTTGGTTATCTAAAATCCACCCAATTACACAGTAACGTTGCCTTCTATTTGTTCTCAGCAAACTTGTAAAAATATAATTTCCAAATGATCAGTTCCATTAAAAAAACAATGAAAAACTATTTTGGAGCTCCCAAAACCCTGGTGCCCTGGGCTATACGCCCTTGTCAGCCATTTTTAAGTGTGGCCCAGGGAACCTCCAAGACCACACAACATAACTGAAGGGTCAAAAAGTATAAGCTGATAAAAGAAAACGTACAAGCTTATATTTATTCACGTATTGGGATCTAAAGTGTGAGTTGTGATAGGAGATAAATTTAGTCAATAGAAATTTGCTTATGGTACTTTCATATAGTTTAACAGTCTGCGGCAGTAACAAAAACAGTTCAGTCATAATTTCTTCTCTCTCTTATTTAAATGTTTTAATCATGTTGCCCTTACTGTAAATTACTGTTGTTATAAATTAACCAATCAACTAATTATTGCTGAGAGTTTAGAAGGAAAGTGTGGATAAGAGATGCCTGCAGGTAATCTGTACGTGGATGAATCAAACTGAAACTGAGTTTAACCAATAACACCAGTTTTGATAATATCCATACATATAATGTAGGTGGAATTACATCAATAATTCTGAGTAGAAATGATGCACTAGATGCTAAAAGAGACTTTATTGAGGTAAATTGCCCAAAGTTTTTAAATGTACATGTTTTTAAACCAAATGTAATGTACTAAACTAAGTAAATTATAGACGCTAGTTATTAAAATTATTTTGTTTTGTCTTCCATGTAATTAAAGAAAAACAAAAAATAATAAATATTTTGGGATTATGACATAAAATGTTAATCAAAAAGCCTTTTTAATCTATTTTAAGAAGGTAGCATGGAATCCCTAACAAGCCAAACTAAGACATGTCCTTCATGGGCATGGACTGACTCGAGGGTTCAGAAAGCTTACTATATCACATTTGACCGTAGCCTTAGCGCTGTTGCTAGACTAGCTAAACCCGGAGACAAACAATTCAGGAACTTTCACAAGACTAATGAGTTTCCAAGTTTTACTTAGCTGATTGCCAATATTAGCTCATAGTCGAAATCTAAGTTTGAATCTAGCCTTAGCGACATTCTGGATGGAGTTCGCACGTTCTCCCTGTGCATACATAGGTTCTCTCTGGGTACTCCAGCTTCCTCAGTCCAAAAACATGACTTAGGTTAAATGGTTACTCTAAATAGCCATCAGGACTGAGTGTGTGTGTGCATGGTTGTTTGTCCTGCATGTATCTATGTTGCCCTGTGATGGACTGGCGACTGGGTCCAGGGATTGCCCTGCCTCTCGCCCAGTGACCACAGGAGATAGGCACCAACACCCACCCTGCACAGATAAGCAGTTACAGAAAATCCATTGGTGGAAGGACGGATCTAGTTTTAGTAATTTTAGTGCCAGTACGAATGCTCAAGTGGACGGTGCCAGTCTCCAGCGGTCATCGGACGAGAAACAGACCCTGGACAGCTTGCCAGTGCCTCACAACTATTCCACCATACAGAGCAGTAAATAGATTTTAATGATTGAAATCTCATTGTTTTATCAGTGCATAAACGTATAAGCCTTACTGTTCTCTGACATGGCGTCATTGTTACATTTATCAGCTAAAATGGTTGATTAAAACAAAGACATTTAGTGATTAATATTTAAATAAAAAAAAAAAGTTTTACAGTGTAACCGTTTTGTTTTTGTTTGTTTTTAATATGGCAAATGTATTATATCTGAGGCCAGGATCCACATTTGAAACTTATTTAGAACATAATAAAGATCACTTAGGAGATCTTGATTAAAATTACACCGATGCAGAGTTTACTGTATGGTGATATAACAACATTATTATGTCGAAACAAAGCGTGAAAGGTTGCTGAATAGCGTCTTATAGCTTTTATAAGTATACCCAGAAATAAGAAAAAGAAAGAACACCGCAATGTTGTTTTATTGCTTGCTGTCATTCTAGATTAATTGTTATAGGCATTTCAAATACATAAATGATGAGGCTGAAAGGTAAAAATGCTAAATTAATTGTTTCTTGTCCTCGCTGCTCATACAGTAGGATATCAAACCTGCCCGTTGTGCTCCTGCCTGCTGACTGAAACTCATCCCAATAAGGCCACCATGTTTAACTGCCAATAAGTACAGTCAGGGCTGCTGCGGTGTAATGAGCGTTTATAGGCGCCAAGCAGCTTCGGTTTTTGTCGTGTTCTTTGTTTCATTAGCCCACTGGTTGTAATAAATGCCAACGAGCCAACGGGATAGATTTTAATTAAGTCGGTGAGAGATGAGTGGAGTGACACAGAAAGCAGGGGCAGGGCGGCGAGATGGAAGTGGAGGGGGACAGCTTTTCAATAAATCGGCTCGCTCAGGGGTTACTCGGTGATTTCCTCTGCAAAGTGTTGGGGCCGAGCAGGACTCGCAGTAATTTGGTTGATAAATCAGCTGTGTTAGGGGCACGGAGCTTACCGCTCGGCCGGTTGGTTCTGTGCGTGATTTATGTGTTACCCGGGGGTCGTACACAAGCCCGTGACAGTCCAGGATGAATTAACCAGAAGCCGGGGCGCTCCTAATGAGCGTGTATTATTTCGCACACACCCCTGCTTTAAGGTGTGTGTGTGTGGGGGGGGGGGGGGGGGGGGGGGGGGGAGTGTGAATGAGGAAGCTGGTATGGGCCCTCCCTCCTCATCCCCACCACCTCCGCTGTGCCATCCCCAAGGTGTCGCATTGATTCAGCATCAGAGAGTTAACCCACACACTCACACACACAGAAAGGATCGGTGTGTGCCATTTATCTATAGTAGGCCATCTATGAGATGAATTGTTCAATAACAGTCTGGCACAAGATGATTGGGGTTAACTGAAGCACAAACAGAGACATCTTCTGACAAAAGATTCAAACAATAAAACAATGTTAGTCATCAATATAAAATAAAAAATAGGAAAAATCTGGCAGGGTAAGGAACGACTGAAGTGGAAGGAAAACTAACACCCGTGCAAGCGCCTGCCACCGAACTTTTCAGCCTGCATGCAAATGCCTGTGTTGTGGAAAACTGCTGTGGCTTGTCACCTCTGGAAACACCGTGTCCCACGGTGAAACATGGGGGACAGAGACATTAACTGTCTAAGATGATTGTTGGAGAGCAGAAAATAATATCCCAAGCTTTTACCATGTCATACCTTCAGAAATGGGAAATGCATACCATAGAGCAGTGGTCCTCGAAGGCCGGTGTCCTGCAACCTTTATTTGTGTCTCTGCTTCAACACACCTGAGTCAAATAATCAGGTCATTAGCAGGACTCAGGTGAACTTGACTGCATACTGAGGAGATTATTCAGCCATTTCATTCAGGTGTGTTGGAGCAGGGACCCATAAAAGCTCAAAGAGAGGAATCCTTTTTGTTTCCTTTGTTTCTAGCAGAAGAAGGTCCAGGAGGACATCCAGTGATTGTGTTCAATTCAATTCAATTCAATTTTATTTATATAGCGCCAATTCATGAAACATGTCACCTCAAGGCACTTTACAAAGTCAAATTCAATCATATTATACAGATTTGGTCAGATTACACAGATTGGTCAAAATGTCCTAAATAAGGGAACCCAGTTGATTGCATCAAAGTCCTGACAGCATCATTCACTCCTGGAGAAGCGTAGAGCCACAGGGAGAGTCGTCTGCATTGTCCATGGCTTTGTAGCAATCCCTCATACTGAGCAAGCATGAAGCGACAGGTTGATCTTAAGGTTTTGGGACCTTAAGATCAAGAGCATTGGGTTAAGCACCACGATCCAAAGCACATCAGCAGGCCTACTCCTGAATGGCTCAAAGATAAAGAAAATATGGTTTTGGAGTGGCCTAGTCCCAGTCCAGACTTGAACGTGATAAATACATTTAAATCCTTATCTGAAAACTGCTTTTTAGTTTTAGTTTGTCCAATATTAAAACTTCTTTGATGATCTGAAACATTTAAGTATGACATAAAGCAACCAAAAAAAAAGAAAGTAACATTAGAAGGGTGTAAGGCAGTGGTCTCAAACTCCAGTCCTTGGTGGCCAGTATCCTACAACCTTTAGATGCATCTTTGCTGCAACACATTTGACTCCATTATGAGAACATTAGCAGAGCTCTGGAGACCCTGATTGCATGCTGTGAGGTAGTTTAGCCATTTGGTTCTGGTGCGTAGGTCAAGGGACACATCTAAAACTTGCAGGACACCGGCCCGCAAAGATCTGAGTTTGAGACCAGTGTGAACAGTGTGAGTGTGTGGACAGTATTCAGTTCCTGGGCATTGACATCTCCTCCGACCTCTCTTGGACTGTGAACACCTCTCACCTGGAGAAGAAGGCCCAACAATGGCTCTTCTTTCTCAGGAAACTGAAAGGGACTGGACTATACTCAGCTGCTCATAAACTTTTATAGAGCTACAATTGAAAGCATCTTGTGTCTCAGTGTGACGGTGTGTTATGGGAGCTGCACAGCACAGGAGAGGAAGGATTTAGCCCAGGTTATGAGGTCAGCGCAGAGGATTGTTGGGTGTCCTGTACAAGGCCAGGACATGATTTATGCTGCACGAGTCCAGAAAAGGGCCAGACTGTAATGTTCACAGCTTTTTGATGCGATTCTGTGCCTCTGCTGCTGACTGCTTACGTCACACTCTGCTCCCTGGGCTGATCTAGCGTTTATCTCCTGATGTCCTGCACCTGTGACCGCTCTGATTAGTGGCACTGCCTCCTCCAGAGTGCAGGCACCAGATTCTCGAAAACCTTTGTTTGTGTAGACCTTCCAGAGTTCCTAGACTGCCTTCCTGTGAGTGACTTTGATCGTTTCTGGATTCCAGCCTGTTTGCCTCGCCCCCGTCGGACTCTCCTGTTGGTTGTCAGTTTCTGGACATGGACCTGTGCTCGTTACCTGACTCAGCCTCTCTGCCAAGACCTCCTGTGATTCTGCCTCTAGGTTTACCCTGTGGATTCTCCCTCTGATTTCCCGTGTATGACCGTGGACTGTCCCCGGACCTTCTCCCCAGCAACAAGTTGTGTTTGGGACCCGGCTCTGTGAACTGACTGCTGCTTCTTTTCTTTTTAACTCAAACATCTGATAATAATCTGAATATGCCAGATTGGCTATTAATAACTGTGCAGTACCGCATGTTTCCCCTTCTGATAAATCCTTGTCCTATGCTGTACAGCTTAGTCTTAAATTTAGCTTTTTCCACATTGTGTTTTTGCATTTCTGAGGGACTTCCCTAGGAACCCTAACTCTTAATTTTTCCATGGGTGTTTCTGATCTGTGTATGTGAGCAATCAGATCCCACGTCTCACCAAAATGTCATTATGGCTTCACAATCTCAATAAAAACTCTTGATGTTAAGACTTAAACTACAATGTAAAAAGTGGTGAAGGAGCAAATTGACAAACACTCACTTATATTCAAACAAATGAGTAATTTTTAACTAAAATCGTTGTTATGGTTTGTTTATATTTGTATATTTTGTGAAGCATTCACATTACCATATGCCCTTTGTTTGGAGCATTAGCCAAGAGCTGTGTTCTAATACTTCACCACAATGGAGCTCAGTTTCTTTGAAAGCCATCCTCCAACTAGTTGTGAAAACAATTGGCCTTCTATTGTTGTAGCTCATTGAACTGAATGAGGAACACGGCAATGTTACCGCTCAGTGATGGAAGAGGTGTTTAGAGAAGTAGATGCAGCAATGATTTAAAAGCAGAGTAAAAGTAAACTCATTACTGGTTAATTTTAATATACAAATGTATTTACAGAAATCCATATTTCAGTGTAATAATGCAGAAACATTTTATAAGACACTATCTGAGGAAAGTCTGTGGTATTTTATGCTCTGACATTTCTATCATGTTTGACACAAGCGACCTTAGCAGTTCCTGTTCTAACTCCTGATTGCTATGCCAGCCTGACTGTAAAACATGCATAACTGAGACACCTTTAGATGGATTATCTTTACTGCTCGTGTGACACAACAATTAGTAAAGTGGACAACAGTTTTGATAGGAAATTTACTGAGTTTATAACAATATAAAGCAATATGCACTAGAGCACATTCACTTACAAACATGCACCCCTTCACACACTGATCGGTGGGAAACTTGGGGTTAAGAAACAGCTACTCTTCCTACTTATCCACAGTCACATACACAGTGACTGGTATGCTTTAAGCAATCTGATTACAATGACTATATAGTATTTTCTTTGACACTGTCCACATGTCCATGGCTTTTGGTTAAAAGTGTGTGAAGACCAATCAACATGCTTAGAGAGCAAAGTCCCAGTCTGCCATCCCAGTTTGCTTTCTTGGTAACATCACAAAAGTTGACTTGAATACCAATAGATGTCACACAGGTATTGCAGTTCTAAGCCTTAAAAAAGAATAATTAAGAAATGGAAGATTAAAAAAAGTTTAAATATCATTTATTTAGAAAAAAATGTCAACAGATTTTGTTTCTCTGGAAAGAATGTCTGCTTGTAAGAAAAACCAACACGAGAAATTCA
Source organism: Fundulus diaphanus (assembly GCA_037039145.1). Classification (NCBI taxonomy): domain Eukaryota; kingdom Metazoa; phylum Chordata; class Actinopteri; order Cyprinodontiformes; family Fundulidae; genus Fundulus; species Fundulus diaphanus. Next base: position 14,808,804 of record CM073123.1, on the reverse strand, counting down.
AACTGGTTTGGTCTTGAATTATTAAATACATCAATTATTGGCATAGGGGGTGTGGGCTTTGCTGACTCAGCATGGGAGTGCCGAGGGGTATGCTGAAGCTAACAGGGCAGTGTTAGCTTTGCCAGACTCGGATCGAGTTTGGCTTTAATAAAGTCAATCCCACAATTAGGATCTATCTCCAGATGCCCTGGCACATGTAGGCAGACAGCTTCTGTATATGCTATGCCTGAAATGCCACCACATGACACATGAAAAACAGAAAAAGAAAACAAACAAAAAAAGAATGGTTGAGTATCAAAGCTTTGGGAAGGCCATTCCAGTTCCTCAATGATAGCCTGCTTTATCTATTCCAAAACCTGCTGGAACTGTCAGGCTTTGAGGCAGATAAGGACCCAGATGCAGACAGGAGGAAGGCAGACTCATGTCTAAGTGATTTGTATCAAAAAAAAGGAACTTACATAAATTCATGTTGACATGCATAAAGAAAATCCAACAAGGAGCACCCTCCGAGACAAGGGGATATTATAAACATGATCTTACAGAATCTGAAAAAAATAATTATTGGTGCAAGATACAGTTTTAGAGCACTTAAGTAACTGAATACAGAGCAGCTGAGAGGTAGCATAGAATGGACTGAAGTAGTCATAGACTAGAAAAGACAAAATTAATACAAATAGAGCAGGGAACCTAATTAAAATAAAAAAAATAAAAAGTAAAAACTAGACTCCATACTTAATTTAAGATGTTTCACTTAATAATTTACATAAAAAGGTCAAAGGCAGCTCTTAACAAGTTCACTTGTTTCAGTCTGTCACTGATTCTGGTTTTCAGCTTCAGGCTGTTATTTTGTATTTCTCCTACAGGTGATTTTGTTTCTTTGCTCCTTCCAAATAACTCAAACTCATCCAGATTGGATGGAGAGTATCTGTGAACGACAATTTTCAGGCCTGTCACTGATTCTCAATTAGATTTAGATCTGGACTTTGACTGGACCATTCTGGCTCACGGATATACTGTGTTCTGAACTGTTCCATAGTACCTCTGGTTGGATGTGGCCCAGCCTGAAGTCTTTTGTAGCCTATATTATGTATTCCTTCCAGGATTTGTTGTTATTTTGCTCCCTCTATCTTCCCATCAACTCTAAACAGTTTCCCTTTCCCTGTGGAAGAATAGCATCTCCACTGCATGATGCTGCCACCTCCATCTGTCACAGTGGGAATGATTTGCTCAGGGTCATCTGCAGTGTTGTTCTTTTTCTCCACGATTATCATTTTTGTTGTTGGCCAAGTATTTTATAACCTAATCCTGGTTTCAACTTCTCCACCACCTGACTTTAATGCTGTGTTCCTTGGCCTGCCTCCATGATACTGTTTGTTCATTAATATTTCCTAACAAACCTCTGACAATTTCACAGAACAACCGAATTTATGCTGATAATAACACGCATGCAGATCGTCATTTACTTTTTTATTGAGGGGTTTTAGAGTAAAGATGATTGAACCCATGGGCATGTCCACCTCAGAAGTTTGAAAATAATTTATCTTTTTCCACTTATCCCTTCTTTTTCACAGTTATACACTACTTTGTGTTATTCTGTCACATTAAATTCAAATATATCACATGCCTTAACAGAATCCTATGTTGTTTTATAAAAATAAAATTCACAGAGTAAAACTCTCATTGACAGAGAGAAGACAAACAAAGACCTTTGTGTTTCCGGTGAATTCTGTGTGAGCTAAAGCAGCAGATGCATTTCTCCATTTCCAACAGGGAGCAAAAAAAAAAAAAAAATCAAATAAACTAAAGAATTAAATCCTCCATCTTCCAGATCCAGACGAGCACATGCCAGGAGTTTTGTATTATAAACGCACCGGTAGCTAAAACTTTTTTTTTATTCGCGTGCACTAATCTCTGAGCCTTACCCTAGTTCCTTCAATAATTTTGTTCGACTTTCTCTTCCTTTTTTTGTGGTTATTTAATAAACGCTCCAAATCCAAATTGTGACTTTGTGTGTCGAGAATTAATGGGAAAAGCCCTAACTGTTAAATCGTAAAAAAATTGAATTAGAAAGTTCCCATGTAATGCATATCAAACATTTATTAAAGGCACACAGAATAATTGAATTGTTCTGCTGGTCTGATTTGTTTAACTAAATTCTTTGGCTGTTCAAGTGCGAGACAAGATTTACTGCAGAATCCATTAAAGACGCAGGTATCGTCTGTGTATTTCTGTATTTTCAAATCACACACACACACACACACGCACACACACAGCATATATATATATATATATATATATATATATATATATATATATATATATATATATATATATATATATATATATATATGTATATGCTCTCTTCTCCCATTCTGAGCCCTAGCTCTGTCACTGCTTATCTACATCTTCACTGCTTATCTGCATCGAGCCCCTCAGTGAGATTTCAACCACTGTGACATGCAGTGAAAGCAGAGCCTGTCACTCAGCTGTGCCGGAAAGATTGAAATCAGAGAGGGAAAAGGGAAGAAGAGCAAACTAAAGCAAGAGACAGGGAGGGGAGTAGTGAAAAAAAGAGAAAAGTTAATAATATTTCATTGTTGACCCTGTGTGACGGAAAAGAACCTTGATATAAAGTAAGCTTATGGAACGTGAACGCATTAAATCATTTTCCTTCAGCTCGTGTAAATGTCAGCTTGTGTATCCCTGCAAAGAGAAATATATAAACACATCTGGGAGAAGGTGTGTTCCTTCTTATTGTGCTGATTATTAAGCAAAGCCCATAATGTCAGCTTTTCATGTACACACAATGAAATCATGCTCCCCCCCCCCCCCCAATAAAAACACACACACATATACACACAAAGGGAAGCAGGGTGAAACTTTGTGTTTTAGTAAGCTAAGTTTCACACGTCGACTGGAGGTGTCCTTGCTCTCCATTGGTGTAATTATCACTCTGGGAAAAGTGTTTCATTAGGAAGCTCCTCTCTCAGACACATTACTCACAGTGGGCTGGACAAACACACCCTGGACAGATGCACACAAACTGGTCTAGAATTCAACACCCCTTCCTAGTCAACCCCTATTCATTTTTTTTCTCTTTCTGGACATCCTCACACCTTTTTTCTCTTGTTGTTTGTCTTGGTTTTAGCTGCCAGGAATCATAACGTCAAGTGCTTCAAATTTCCAGCAACCAATTAAATCTGACAAACATTTCTCCCCCCCCCCCCCCCATTCTAGCTGAATCAAGCTTCACCCAAACTCCCTTTCAGACCCTCTTTTGTCATTTCACTCCTTCCTTCCTGTTTTCAGAACATCATCATCCCCCTATCTGTCCGACTTCCTCCTCCTCCTCCTCTTCTCCCTCCTCCTCTGCCCTCTCGCTTTAGGGGAGGCCTGCAGGTTAATGAATCGTGAAGTGTGAAAACTTCCTGAGAGCGAACCAGGAGCTAAATGCAGTTTCCAGATGTGAGGCTGCAAATGTCTGAAGGTCCACTGGAGGAGATGGATTGGAAGCAGGCGGGGCAGGTGTCTATGATGGGTGAACAGGGGGACACGGTGGCTCTGAGAGGGAGTACGATGAGGTCCAGCTATGAGGAAGGAAATTGTGAGAAGAAAGAGGATCATGAATCGCTTTATAATCCTTCATCCAGTCAGGAGTGGGACATATGTCCACCCGCTGGTGGCGCTGTAGGGAAGGTAGAGGGAACTCAAAATTAAGGGGGAAAAAGTTGAACAATAAAAAATGTTATACTTTTGTAAAATTTTACTTTGATGTGTCACAAAGGTCATTAATATGTTCTGTAAAATTTAGGTCTGGACTTTGACTAGGCCATGCAAATGCAAACATGGTTTGATCTAAAGCATTATATTGTAGGTCTTGCTGTATGTTTAGGATCATTGTCCCTCCTAGAGGTTATTTTCTTCCCCAATCTCAAGTCTTGTGCCACCTCTAGCTTCTTAATTGAACTCCATCCATCTTCCCATCTCCTCCCACCAGCTTTTCACCAAAACCAAGAGATCAGAATAACTTTTTTATTTTGATTATTTTGTAAAGCTCAGAGCTTTCAAAACTATGTTCAAAAGACAAAAAATATGACTTCCCCTTCTGTATAAATATGTAAATATGATTCCTGCTCATATTAGTTATACTAAATATGGACAGGATATACATATGAACAAAAATCGCACTACATTTTCTTTTTCTGGAGTAAACAGGATCAGTGACTAGCTGGTCTGAAATCTATAAGTCACACTTTTTCCATAGTTTGGCCGATCCTGCAACTTATATTCAGGTGCAACTTATATATAAAATTTAAATGGTAATTCATATTGACCAGTATGAACCAAGGAGTAAACATTACCGTTTAGAGCAGGGGTCACCAACCTTTCTGAAACTGAGAGCTACTTCATTGGTGTTGTGTCATACGAAGGGCTACCAGAACTGACCTTTGAACTAGAAGAGTCAGAATTCACCTTAACTTTATGTAAAATAAACCTATTTTTCATGCTTTGTTATAGATATTGTTGTTTTCAAATCTATATAAATGCAAATGGGAATAAACAGGAAGAGGAACAGAATAAAATAAAGATTTAGAGGCAGCTCACTGGCGGGTTGTGTTGTTTTTAGAACAGGCTCGTGGGCACCACATGTGGTCCTAGGGGGCTACTCTGTGCCCGCGGGCACCATGTTGATGACCTCTGGTCAATAGCAACAAGAGGGCTCGCTAGGCTTGTGAAAACTATGCTGCTCTTGTACCACTTAAAAATTAATTGAAACATTAATTTATAGACAACAAAGGCTGAACGCATGTTTGTATGTTGTTTCTCTGTTTCAGTATGCGTTCACGCAGGAGAGCGTTGTGTGGTGTAGCTCGAAGATGCAGCTCGAATGGCCCAGACCGCACATAACCCTGCTTGTGGGCTTTCTGTGAAGCTAATAACAGCTAGCGCTAGATTAAAAGGTCTGTTGTTCAGGCGGGTTACAACTTCGCTGATGTATGTGAGCTCTATGTTACTCTGGAACATCGGTCATACTGTTAGCTTAGCACGTAGCACCATTACGCTCACGGTCTAATTTTGACAACTTTCAGCATTACGGCCCGTTAAACTGAAATACGCTGGATAAAACATTGCTGGTTGGAGGTGCTAATTTACCCCATTCATTCTCCCAGGTATGTTTCATGTTTTTCAGCCAGTTGTGGATGCAGCTGTGTAATTTAATAAATTGGCTTACCACAGTAAATGTCAGTTTTTATTCTTGGGTTGTGCGAAATAAATTTCTAAATAAATGCGTATAGTCCTGTGCGACTTATATACAGGACTGTCTCAGAAAATTAGAATATTGTGATAAAGTTCTTTATTTTCTGTAATGCAATTAAAAAACATGAAATGTCATACATTCTGGATTCATTACAAATCAACTGAAATATCGCAAGCCTTTTATTGTTTTAATATCGCTGATTATGACGTACAGCTGAAGAAAACTCAAAAATCCTATCTCAAAATATTTGAATATTTCCTCAGACCAAGTAAAAAAAAATATATAACAGCAAAACAAAATCAAACATTTGAAAATGTCCATTAATGCACTCAGTACTTGGTTGGGAATCCTTTTGCACAGATTACTGCATCAATGCGGCGTGGCATGGAGGCAATCAGCCTGTGGCATTGCTGAGGTGTTATGGATGCCCAGGATGCTTCAATAGCGGCCTTTAGCTCATTTGCATTGTTGGGTCTGGTGTCTTTCAGCTTCTTCTTCACAATACCCCACAAATTCTCGATGCGGTTCAGGTCAGGGGAATTGGCAGGCCAATCAAGGACAGTAATGCCATGGTCAGTACACCAGTTACTGGTGGTTTTGGCACTGTGGGCAGGTGCCAGATCTTGGTTGTGCAGCGTTTCCTGACACATTTCCCCCTTCCAACACACTTTTTGTGAATGTGCTTTGAAACTGCACTCTGTGAACAGCCTGCTCTTTGAGAAATTTCTTTTTGTGTTTTACCCTCCTGATGGAGGGTGTCAATGATGGTCTTCTGGACAGCAGTCAGATCAGCAGTCTTCCCCATACTTGTGATTTAGTTTACTGAACCAAGCTGAGTGTTTTTCAAGGCTCAGGAAACCCTTGCAGGTGTTTCGAGTTAATTAGACGATTCAAGTGATTAGTTGAATAGCCTACTAGTATACTTTTTCACGATATTCTAATTTTCTGAGACAGTCCTGTATGTTTTTTTCCCCTCTTCATGACGCATTTTTTGAATGATGCGACTTATATTCCGGAGCGACTTATAGTCTGAAAAATACGGTAATAACCGGCAGAAAATGAGAGTATATATTGGCATAGCTATTATTACAAAACAATTCATGAGGGAGTGGGGATTCAAAACGAATGCGGAGGTTGCCGGCTTTAAGTTGGACAGGTAAGTTAATTCAATATAACAGTGAGGTGTATTTTTGGTGTCGTGTCAGAAACAGGGCAGTGTAGTTCGGCAACTACTCTGTCCTCCCGGCAGAGATGGCTGGTTTGTCCGTCTTCGTCTCCCTCTCACTTCATCAGATGATCTGAGTCTGCAGGTCACCACAAACCATTTCAAACGATGACCGTAGCTATTAACAGTAGCTTGGTACCAAATACACGGACATACTTGTTGACATTGTCACATTTATGACACTCCGCGGCTTCTGTAGTAGTTATTATGCGCTTAACGGTGAGGCACCAGAGCGTGCTTATCGGTCGTTCGTAATTCATTTAGCGCACCGCTAGAAGGGAGTAAATCTTACACACTGGGGCTTTAAAAACTAAGTCCAAGGACCTGCATAGTTGGGGGCCTAATTTCATAGTTGGCAGAGACAGAAGGAAAAATTCACCCAGAGCTGCTTTTAGCCCCCTGGTTTAGCAGAGGTGTGGAGTACAAAGAATAAATAAACTTTTTAAAACATCCATCCTTTCATTTTATTTTAGGAATCTCCTGGTTTTAACGCAGCATGCATGCCACAAGCCACACATACACATGTCCACGGCTACAAATGATTGACTATTTTGCCTGAAAACTAAACCTGCTTATTTAAATCATGAAACACTAACAAGTCTGTGGAACCAACGAGGGGACAACATCCCGAATATAAGGAAAGCTTTTAAATGTCTTCCAATAAATCACCGACTTGGAGGGAAGCTGACTTCACAGACACAGCTGTTCTTCTTGATGTTTTAATGCAGCTGCAAAGTGCTGCTATACAGTTCAGGAGCTTCAGACACACATCATGAACTTTTCTTCATTTTACCTTCTTTTTCTGGATGGATGCCTCGTGTCTGTTGGCTGAGCTGGTATACTTCAGTATGCGTACATTGTTAAGTTACTGCCATGGTAAATAACCGGTTTCAGAGAAGGTACAATGTTTTCAAATGACAATAGTGTGTGAAATCCTCCAGCGCTGGAAAAATAAAATCAAAAACTTTGAATAATTCATTATTAAAATGGAAAGATATTAATGAGGGTATATTTAAAATCTTGTTCACCAATCTTTTCATAGTTTATATTTCTGCGTGAAAATAAAAAGAACGGTCTCACTATGTCTCTATTTTGTACATTTCAGATCATCAATATTTGAGTGGGTAGCTGTAAAAGTCTAAAAAAGTGCTGTGAAAAAAATATAAGCTCCTTTAGAGATCTTTCCTGTTTTTGCTTTTTCATGTCAATCTTCAATGTTTCAGATCATAAACAGATTTCAACATCAGACAAAGACAAATGAGGTTCTTATTTTATACTTATCAAATTTAAGTCTGATCTTTGACTAGGTCTTTCCAAAACATTCATTTGTTTATTGATTTTCCTTTTTCAGCCATTCAGAGTTGCACTTGTTGATATGCTTATCGATTATTTATCTGCTGCATAACCCAAGTGTTTCATTTATCAATGGAAAAAAACTACCAAACCAATGGCAACCTTTGTGAAAAAGTAACACCCTGTTGGTTAAATCGTGAATAATATGGCTTACCCAAATTTTTGGGAAAATTGAGTTCAGTTTAACTTGCAAAACCCGGGTCTGAAGTGTTAGAAAATGGATGGATTAATGGATATATCTTTCACTTGATGATTTTCAAGTTTTGTGAGGGAAAAACTAAAGAAAATGTGTTTTTCTGTGGCTTCTAAATGAACATTTTACACTGGCAGAGAAATACATGAATCGCCCAAAAAATTTGTACAAATCTTTACTTCCACATAATAACATAACACAACATAATTACCAAAGACCAGAGAAGCGACATTAAGGAAGTTTGTTAAATTCTCAGACATTTTCAAATAAAGATGGTTAACATTGAGTATTTTCTGACAGTGTTGATTACGCCAGTTCTCCCAGTCAACTAATGCAAACTCAAGTCACAACTTTTAAGTCAAAGTCTGATCCAAATTGTGGCAAAATGCCTTTAAAGGTAAATAATAATTACATGTCAGTGAATATTTTCTTTCTGCTGCTGCGTGTGCTCTTATGAATAAATGCTTGTGTTTGCATGTGGGTGCAATCTAAGAGACTCTCCATGCTCGTCGATGAGTGGAAGTGATTGAGCTCTGAGGGGTTATGAGGGAAAATAGGCTGAAAACAGGACAGAATCAATACAGTTTACCCAACAGCCTGGTAGCGTGTGTGTGTCCGTGTGTTTGTGTGGGTTTGAGAGCGTCGATGTGTGTTCATCTGAAGTGTGACTGCATTTAACGTGTCAAGTTGAGGAAAAACAACCAATTGCCTCTTGGCACACGCTTTATTGACCAGTGGAAGACACACACACACACAAACACACACACACATTCGAAGTGGGTAATGTAAGTACATCCACACCTACACACACACACGGATTTACACACTCGCTGCAGGGGTATTGACTGATAGGCGGGAGGAACAGGTTTAAGGCAATTACAGCGGTGTACTTTCCACGAGAAAAACCCACCACGATCCTTTTCACTTCACTTAGCTGAGTATCCATAACATTTGACTAGTATTACATAAATTGCAGACAGTTAATAAAAGGACCTTTTTGTTGGACACTTTCCATTACTGTCCTAATCGCAACTGAAATGTACAAGTAAATGAACCATATGAAGGAAGCACATAGACAACTCCATCATACAGCTCTCTCCATGCTTATTTACATTACTGGAAGAAATATGTAAAAAGGCGTACGAATAATGAATCTTTAATTGTTGTAGCATTATTTCACACTGCAAGTTTTAGAAAAATCTAACCTTTAATTTCAGTACATTCTATTAGTGCAGAAAAAAATCTAACATGAACAAAAATCGCCATTCACAAGTTTATTGGTGTCACATCTGGTCATAATTTGGGCTTTTGTTTAGTGTTTTGGACTGATTATTCCCCACTCATCTCAGCCACTTCCCAGGCACCACTCATGCTCCATAACCAGCTCCACCTGCCACACCCTAGTCATCCTCAATCCATTCTACCAGGGACTCAACCTACTTATACCTGCCTCACTCACCACTCCCTGCCAGAACATCTCGTATTGTCTCGTGCCCTGCCAGTGTTTTTCCCAGAGTTTTTTTTGCTCAGCCTGTTGATCCTGAATATTGGATTCCCAGCATACACAATTTTTTACACATCTAGTTCTACCCATAACAATTAATTTCAGTTAATTGTAAGTGAAGTGGTATTCTAATGCTAATCAGAGTGTCTATGAACCTTTATTATTCTACTACTTCCTTTTTAATTGGCATATATACAGGTGCAAGATAAGAAAAGATTAAAATAGAACAGAAATATTCTGCATTGTCCTGCGGTGTGGAAATTTAGGTGTAACAGCAGCAAAGTGAAAGAAAAATTGTGAGCATGTACAATACTGGCAAATTTACAACATAGGATTATGGGATTCTTCCTAAATACAATTGATTCCATTAAAAATAGAATCATTGGCATCCTCCCAAACGTGATTACCTCGTCCTTAGTAAGTGCAGCAGCATCGGGGGAATCTTTAGAACCTGATTGGTGTTTGAACTGTTTAGAAACAGTAGACCTTTCTGAGTTATCTAAAATGTTAACTTCATCTAAACCTTCAACTTGTATGTAAGACCCAATCCAAACCAAGTTATTTAAGGAGGTATTCTCTTTGATTAATGCCTCCATTTTAGACATGATTAATCTATCCTTAGTAAATGGATATTATGTACCACAGGCTTTTAAAGTAGCTGTTATTAAACCTTTACTTGAGAAACTCTCTCTTCATCAAGACAACATAATAAATTACAGACCTATATCTAATCTTCTTTTGCTATCTAAAATTCTTGAGAAAGTAGTTGCTAATCAAGTATGTTTACATTTACAAAGTAATGACCTGTTTGAAGAGTTTCAGTCAGGCTTCAGAGCTCATCATAGCACTGAAACAGCTTTGGTGAAGGTCACTAATGATATTCTCATGGCCTAAGATAATGGACTTGTGTCTATGCTTGTCCTGTTAGATCTCAGTGCTGCATTCGATACAGTTGATCACAATATTCTCCTGGAAAGACTTGAACATACTGTAGGGATTAAGGGGAAAGCATTAGTTTGTCCGTCTAGCTTCAGTAGGGAGGCCCAGACGTCCCTCTCCCCAGCCACTTGGGCCAGCTCCTCCGGGGGAATCCCAAGGCGTTCCCAGGCCAGCCGAGAGACATAGTCCCTCCAGCGTGTCCTGGGTCTCCCTCTGGGCCTCCTCCTGGTGGGACGTGCCCGGAACACCTCACCAGGGAGGCGTCCAGGAGGCATCCTAACCAGATGCCCGAGCCACCTCAACTGGCTCCTCTCGACGTGGAGGAGCAGCGGCTCTACTCTGAGTCCTCCCCGGATGACTGAGCTCCTCACCCTATCTCTAAGGGAGAGCCCAGACACACTATGGAGAAAACTAATTTCAGCCGCTTGTATCCGGGATCTCGTTCTTTCGGTCACGACCCAAAGCTCGTGACCATAGATGAGGGTAGGAACGTAGATCGACCGGTAAATCGAGAGCTTCGCCTTTTGGCTCAGCTCTCTCTTCACCACAACGGATCGGTACAGCGCCCGCTTCATCTTCCCCTCATTCGTGAACAAGACCCCAAGATACCTGAACTCCTCCACTAGGGGCAGCACATCCTCCCCAACCTGGAGAAGGCACTCTACCCTTTTCCGGTTCAAGTCCATGGTCTTGAACCGGAAAAGTCTTGATTTGGAGGCACTGATTTTCATCCCGGCCGCTTCGCACTCGGCTGCGAACCGCTCTAGTGAGAGCTGTAGATCACGCCCTGATGAAGCCAATAGGACCACGTCATCCGCGAATAGCAGAGACGCAATCCTAAGCATTAGGCTGGTTTAAATCTTATCTGCCTGACAGATTCCCGTTTGTTCATGTTAATTATAAATCTTCCTCAAACTCTAGGGTCACCTGTGGAGTACCACAGGGTTCAGTCCTTGGACCAATTCTCTTTACTATATATATGCTTCCGATCGGCAAAATTATCAGACAGCATGGGATTAATTTCCACTGTTATGCTGATGACACTCAGCTATATTTATCCATAAATCCTGATGAATCCAATCAATTACTTCGACTGCAGTCATGTCTTGATGACATCAAAAGCTGGATGACTTTAAATTTTCTTGCATTTAAATTCTGACAAAACAGAAGTTGTAATTTTTGGACCAGAGTCCTCAAAAAATAAACTTCTTAATCAATCACCTAAACTGGATGGCATTAAATTGGCCTCTGGTAAAAAAGTAAAAAAGTGTTATTTTTGACCAAGATAATATTGATAATTTAAATCCAATGTTAAACACGTTTCCATGGTTTCCCTTTTTCACCTCTGGAATATTAGAAATTAGGAATATATTTTCCATGAGTGGCACTGAAAAACTAGTCCATGCATTTGTTACTTCAAGGCTGTACTATTGTAATTCTTTACTATCAGGAAGTCTTATGATGAAAATCAACAAGAGGGATCATATTTCTCCAATTTTAGCTTCCCTTCATTGGCTTCCTGTTAAATCAAGAATAGAATTTAAAATTATCCTTCTCATATATAAATTAATTTATAATCAAGCTCCATCATATATCAGAGATCTGATTACCCCGTATGTTCCTAACAGAGCACTTCGCTCTCAGACTGCAGGTCTATTGGTGGCTCCTACAGTCTCTAAAAGTAGAATGAGAGGCAGATATTTTAGTTATCAGGTACATACAATGCAGACGACTGTCCACTGTGGCTCTACACTCTCTCATGAGGAGCGAATGCTACTTGTCAAGACTCAATGCAATCTATTGGGTTTCCTTATTTAGGAAACCTTTTGACCAATCTGTATGATTTGATTGAATTTAAGATAAGATAATTTTATTGATCTCACAGTGGAGAAATTCACGTGTGTCACATCAGCTCAATAATCAAAAGAAGGTGCCAAAAGGAGGAAAAGATGCATGAGGTATATACAGTGCGGATTTTGACTTTCTAAAGCGCCTTGAGATGGCGCTATATAAATAAAATTTAATTGAATTGAACATCTTTTCCAGGGCTGCCAATGAGTGTGGAAAGCACTGTGATTACACATTGAGCTCCTCCTTAGGTTGAAATGGAGTGTAAATTACCAAAGCATTGCCTCAAAGCCCAAAATGATGTGCTGTTTTGCATTTCACTTAAGAACAAATCATGTCTGATGCTGGCACCTTTAAATCTGCACAACATATTTGTGCAGTGTATAACCATAATTTTATGCAAGCATTTTAAACCACAACAAGCACATTTATTCTTTGTTTCCAAAGAACCAGAACATGAAATATGGCTCATGCTGAGAACAAAGGCAATTCCTATAAATATCTGTCAGGTTTTCCACAAAAACCTTCTCCACTTCCTTTATTAACTTCACAATCACCCCAGCAAACAATTGCAAGTCAGTTAATGTCCATTTGTAAAATGATTTGTAAAAGGTCTGAAGGTTAACAAGCCTACTGGTTGAGAAACTGAGCATAAGCCAACAGATTTGTGTCTCTAATGTTACAAGCTATAAGCTACCCTACAGCAGGGGTCTTGCATCCTCTCGGGCATCATAGCTGCTCCCACATGTCTGTATCAAAAGGCTGAATTACTTCCTTGGCATGTCAGTAAGAGCAAGGATGCGTCCAAAAGTTGCAGGGCAGTGGCCCCCGAGGACCGGAGCAGACCCCTGCTCCACAGAATAAAATTATGTTTTATTTTTTATTTTTTGATGTATTTAATTTAGTTTATATTCTTCTAATTTGAACTTTATATTATTTTTTTCTTATGTTACACATATATATATAAAACTAAGCTTAGATACCAGATATTTTGTGACATTTGTGCAACTCCTTCTTTTTCATGTTAGGGCAAATCGCTGCCCTTAAAACGCAAACTGCATCAGACAACCCACAGATCCACTCATGCTACCATCAGTCCGTTGATGGTCCCATCGATCATTTTTCTAACATCATGAGTGTGAGCTGAGGAGACAAACATATCAAGAGGGGGACCATGATCCAATACAGAACTATCTAGGGTGCTTGACATGAAACGGTTTTTGGGCCCTTTATATGGAGTACTGCGAGTGGTACACTGTTGCCTCTCTTAACATTTTGTGTCCACCTACCCCACTGTCACCAAGTTCCAGTAGATTAATATTACTCAACAGTGTCCACTGGATAGAGTCAGAAAAAAAGTTAGTCAGACTGATTAGGTGCATGTCAGAAACAATTAATACTTAATTTATTATTTCATACAGTGTTTAAATATATTCAATAAAATGAATGGGTTTCTTTTGTTTGGCCAATATTAATGAAGCAGTTTCTTCTTGTAGATGTTAGGTAATGAAACAGCACTTGTCACATCGGAAAAGCTGCAGAGAGGTTCGCCTCAGAAGACAGGGTAACTTCATGGGAAGCACTAATATTCATCCACTTGTCTGCGCTCGGTTCCCGTGGTAACCAACTCTTTGTAGGGGTCTCAGGTTGGTGGTATCTTTGACTGCTTTCATTACTGCATCAGGTTTGACAGCAGACCTTTACCACAGCACCTCTTCCACAACAAGCCACCCACCACCCTCCATTCATCATTAGAGTTCATCTTTATCAACACAGAAAATAAAAAAAATAAAAATTCCCTCACAGTGCAGGGAGACAAATTGAAACGTTTTCCTGAAGCAAGAGAGGCTGCAGCAAATATGAATGCAGTCCTTTTAAATACTAATGTAAAATTATCAAATGAACAATAATGCCTCTTTGAGGTCCTTTTTGCTGTTTTCTCCCCCCACCCATAATTCCCCCTGGACATAAGTTTAAAAGACTGTTTATCTATAATGGATGATTTAATGGCCTTACAGTTACTTCTTTGTCCTCCATGTTTTAATTTTCCTCTTTCAGCTCACTGCACAGCATCATGTCACTGTAGACCCCCACTGGTCGCTAAAAGCTCAGTTGACGTCTGAAACAAAGCGCTGCCACTAGCTGTTAATGATGCGATACTAACAACATGCAGTAGTTGCATGTGTTTGCTGTGAACCGACATGTTATTTTTTTTCACCAGCACCAGTCATTGGGAGGTAGTTATTTCATTGTTGGCAGCTTTGTATTGGTTAAACATCAGTCATGTCTGTTAGAAACAGTACAAGTTGAAGTCCCATGTGACCGAGCAATGCTTTGCTGGCCAATTTACACATAAGCACTGCAGAACAGTCAGGGTATAGCTGTGATAGAGCCTTCAACGGTGGAACAAAACCAGTAGGAAAAATAAATAAATCACATATAATCTTTAATGATCTGTAGTTTATTTTCCAAATATCCACATATGTTCACTGCACCGGTGGGCAGAAACCAGCACTGGGAAACTCTTTAAAGCAAATTTGCATGTGGAAAGTGTTGCTTTCCAAATATATTGTGATAAATTAATTATTCTGTGTTGTTCGCATCATAAGAAATAAGTGACAGGAAAATGTGATCAGTAGGTGGATAAAATTTGCATCCTGACAGTTCATTATTCTATCCACTATCCGGGACTTCATACACAAGAGGCTATGTGCATAAAAGTCCTTTTTTTTAACCCTCAGGCATGTACAGTGGGTATTATATTTTGAAGGCTCATGTTACTGTTTAATTATTTGTGGACCACAATTTTCACTGTTAATGACATGACAATATTTTAGGTACTAGTGATCCATAAAAATGTAAAGCTGTGGCTTTGTTTAGTTTATGCCACAGAAGCTATATATTGAGACATTTTATTACAGTGTACATCACTTATACTGGGTTGTACTCCTGTTGTCTTTACAACTGGAGTAATTTGTAGCATAGATTCAACAAGATGTTGTAAGCATTTCTCAGAGATTTTGGTCTATATTGACACGAAAGCATCCTACAGCTGCTGCAGAGATAACCTGATCTTAGTAAGATGGGGAATTATCCCAACACACATTTTTGAACCATTCTTTGGGAATTAGGAAGATGGTTCTGCATAACAAATCCCAGCAGATCAGCACTTTCTGAAAAAGCATGACCAACAGGTCTGACATCAACAACTCTTCTGCCTGAAAAATCCTTTAAATCCCCTTTTATCTCAATTCTTAGACTTGATTTGTACTTAAGCATGTTGTTTTCACCACATCTAGTTGACTAAATGCATTTAGTTGCTTTCATGTGATTGGTGGAGTCGCTAGTTTTGTTAACAGGCAATCGAACAGGTTTACCTACTAAAGTGACTCACGAGTGTACAGCTACAGCTGACAAGATTAATAGTTAATGTTTGGGGCATCAGAAAGATGAGAAAATATTTTTATTTCCAGTTGAACCAACTAACCGCACACATTTTGTGTCCAAACCAAGTCCAAATGCTCTGGTTAGGGAGCCGCTTCACGAAGCAGGTGAGGTGGGTAGACAGGAGGTGGCTCACTACAGATAATAATGAAAATCAACAAATGAAAAAAAATGCACATATAGAAAGTGGAATAAACATACAACCTTGATCTGAAGGCTTCCACGGTTTTGCAAATAATTGATAAGGCTGTGCAGAATAACTCATTAGGATAGTGTTGGTGAACCTGGTGAGAGCACAACGGTCCTGTCGTGGCAACCAGAGAAAGGCTTACATTATAAATGTCATAAAATCAGGCTGAGGTGGGCCTATTGAAGTAATTAGAACATGTAAAACATGATCACTCAGAAGGAAAATGATCTTTTCTACTCTTATCTGGGATTTGCTCACATCCTTTTCTGTTTACTGCCTAGTGTGTGTCAGCAGGAGTACTTGGTTCCCTTTGTGTTTCATCAGCATTTGAGAAAGCCCTCATGTGTGGGCGGGTCGCCGTGTCCTCGCCGTGACTCCGTAGACATCTCTATATCTGTGCAGCGCAAACAACTATGGAACATTTACATGCACTCTGGGGCACAAGCCTGTCAGCCTGTTGCTAACAGTGCTTCCATGTAAGTATGGCTGCATCAAACAAACACACACACACACACACACACACACACACACACACACACACCAACCTGTCGGTTGTCAGGAGGAAAGAACAGCCAACTGAGACATGCAAGTGTAGGAAAACATTTCATCCCCATTATCCTGTTATTATCTCCCCCCACACACACTTTGTTTCCTGCATTTAGGCATTATTATCATCCTCACCTTTTCCTCATATTTCTTCGTCATGAGGGGCCTCTCTCCCTTCCTTCCTTCTCTCAGATTAATCTCTCTCTCAGTCTCTTTCTCTTTTCTCCTCCCCAGCACCCGCTCCCCCTACCCAACCCCTGCACCCTCAAGGTGTCTAAGCTGCAAGACATTTAATCGCCGCAGTTACGGTTTCATATCTGGAACTGAAATCAAATAACTGCAGATGATTTACTCCCCCTAGCAACCAGGGAGCGCAGCCCTCGCAACCGACCCAGCCAGCAGGCCAGACCTAATCAGGCCCAAAATATTTCAATTATTCTGTTGATTCTGGGAGGTTACTCCTTACATGTGTGTGTGTATATATATATATTAGGGCTGTCAAAATAACGCGTTAATTTCGATTAATTAATTTAAATAAAATGAATGGATTAAAAAAATTAACGCAAATTAATCGTATAGGGTAGTTCACTGCTATTGTTTTCATCCGGGTTTTTTCGCGCCTGCGCGCTGGACTGGAAGGCAGAAGGCGAGCACAGCGGCAGACGCCAACAGAGCAAACAACAAGTTCTCGACGTATTTTTCTTCTTTACGTAACGTATCACAAGATCGTTTTAAGAGTAAGTTGATGGTTGATGGTATCAGATTGCCAGATACAGTCCAGATAGCGAGTCTGTGAATGCTGGCCAAACGATTTAGTCCGGCCCGGTGGCCAAATGCATTATCATTATTCAACGGCTGTATCTCCTCGCTGCATCCACCGATCTGCACTAGATTTTTTGTGAGTCGTGGGCTAGCGCTGCTCAACGCGTTCATGTGTATCGGCCGGTGGACGGACGGAGAAAATTCGTGACAGCTTCTGCGGTGGCTGACGGCCGGCGGTGCGCGAAGGCGCTTGGCTGCAGGGCCGATTGACGCTGCTTGCGGCTTTAATTATTTAAGCAGAACAATGACCAGTGCAAAATTAAGTTGTATTTATCGGAGATGAAGTGTAGACTGCAAATTCTTTCGGGGTATGATGGCTCCAGTCCATTGGCATAAACTAAAAGCACGCTCTAATTCACCCGTTTTGTCATGGTGTTTGGCGAGAACAGTCCTGCTTTTGCCTACCGGCGTAACCCGGAAGTAGCATGGACGTCACTTTACTGTTGTAAAGTGTTGATATTGAGGGGAGTGTTCATTTATTTTCATTGTGTCCCCTACGTTACTGTGTGCCACATATGCCACAACGACACATGTTAAAACGTCTGAAGGCATGAAATGTGAATAAGAATTTTTGAACTTTAATTTATCTAATGCTGATTATTCATTGAATCATTTGAATTTAAATATTTAAAATACTTTCACAGCAAAAATTATATGCGATTAATTTAGATTAATTAATTACAGAGTATGTAATTAATTAGATAAATTTTTTTAATCGATTGACAGCCCTAATATATATATATATATATATATATATATATATATATATATATATATATATATATATATATACATATCTATCTATCTATCGATAGATAGATAGATAGATAGATAGATAGATAGATAGATAGATAGATAGATAGATAGATAGATAGATAGATAGATAGATAGATATATGCGCGCGTGTGTGTGTGTGTTATACTTTACTGTAATAATATCTACAGTCATTGGTCTGAACACTTGAGGAGTGCAGGAAAGTTAGCAAAGGAAGGAAACTGTGTGTGTCACTGAAGGGCTTTAAGTGCTCCATCTTTGTGATGGAGACATTAGAAGGATACAACAACACATGGTCATTCTGGCTTGGATAGGATAACAGTTGGCATGCACTGTGCGTGTGTATAGAAAGAAAGCACGCCAGAGCTGGCATGGCAGAGGATAGCCAAAGAGCAGGGCACGGATCCAAACTGCAGGGAGCCAAAGGAGCAAATCTAGCTTTACTTCTCCTCACTCTGACAAGCGGATTTACATGACACTTCTGTCTCTTTCTGCTGGAGCTGTGAAAGAAGTACGAGACAGTGGGCATGTTTGTGTGTGTCTGCAGGGACCGGTATACGAATATGGAGCGTCTGTAGTTTAGGTACCCAAGTGTCAACTAGAGAAGGGAACAAGCTTAACTGATGGTCGATTGATTCTGGTACTGTGTGCATCTAATGCTGGAAGACCAGAAAGTGCACGGCTGATGTGCTTCAGACATGCACTTTCTAGTCTTCCAGCCATAGATGCACACGCTACCAGAATCTAAGCTAAACCAAAGTTTTAACGGCAGATACCTGATTTCATTTAGCCATGTTTTACTTTGCCGCTTCCACCCTTTGCCTGAAAAAAACCCCCAAGCATTCTTGTATGCTCGCCTCCAAGGAAAAGTTCTAAAACAGCATGTTTAAAAGTCCAAAGCATTTATGTCATTGACCTGGGGTGACTGTGGCTCAGTGGTTAGAGTAGTTGTCTTGCAATCAGAAGGTTGTGGGTTCCATTCCATCATGTGTTGATGTCACAAGTTCCCTACCAATCTGCATATTGGTGTATGAATGTGAGTGTGATTGGGTGAATGTGGCTATAGTGTAAAGCACTTTGACTTGTCAGTATGATTAGAAAAGTGCTACGGAAATTCAGACCATTTAAAGGAGTTTTATAAAGCAACCATGATGTGGTAACAACACTTCTCAGTCCATACTTAACTGAGACCTATCCTATTACCCTTTCATTTTGTGCTGGTGCCCTAACATACATCATTTCCCTTTTCACAATCCTATTTTCCAAATTATTTTAATTGACTATGTGTACATTTTAGCTCTTTTCTCAATCTGTGATTATAACAAAACTAAAGACAGACAGCAGAGAGAGAATGAAAGAATAGAAAAAGAGCAAAACGGTCTAATCTAATCAGCTTTTTCAACTTCTAATTTTCTGATGGAAATTATGGCTGACAATTGGCCTTTAGGGACGAGACAAGACTCCTTCAGTGGCATTTGCTGTTTGGATGGAGGCAGTGAGGATGAGTGGGAGGAAAGCAGAAAGAGAGACATGCTGCATGGACAGCGAAACAGCGGCACAAGAAAGGGGTGGGATTTCTGCAGAGGGACAGGAAAAAGAATGACAGAGGAAATTATGAGGGGAAAATAAGCTTTTGAAAGATTATTAATTTGCATATCTTAATGGAGAATTTAATATATGCTGTGAATTCCTACCTCAATAAAAGAAGCTGGACTGCTCCTGCTCAGAATCAAATAGAGAAATGCATGGCATTATATGATGTTTTCATAAATACAAAGAAAAAGTTAGTTTGATATTAAAAAAATGGCCCAATAAAAGACTTGATTACTTCTCTTATATAGATGAAGTGATTCAGACCAAATAATTTTGTGTCTAGGCTTTTTTGTTTGTTTGTTTGTTTTTTCCTATCTCTGGGCATCTCTTAAAGATGGTGGGAGGTGAGGTAGCAGCTCAGCACCCTACCAGCTTGTTTTCACCAAACTGTAGAGTGGTGTGGTAAAACATTTACGATTTATTTCCCCTAGTTTACACAGAGTTAAGCTAAAAAAACAACACATTTTCAGATATTGCAAATGTGTTCTGATTTCACAGATTCTATGCCACATTTCTAATTCTGCTGTATTTGAAGAGACATTCAATGACGTTTAGGCTGATTAGAGAAAGAATTTGAGAATTATACATTTATTTATTTTGTAGGTTGAAACATAAATGACAGAAGTAGGTAACTACTGGAACTGCTTCACTGTATTCAGTAACAGTAGTTTGTAGTGACAGCATTTTCAGAAGAAAGAGACTTTTAAGCGCTTTTTGGCAGACAGCTTCAAATGTTATGAGCAGATGGGTTGCCTTTCTCAGCTGAAATTGTGTGAAGCTTAAAATTCTTCTTTTCGTGTTCAGGATCATGTTCAGGATTGTGTTCTTTGACTTTCCCGGTGCTTTCGACACCATCCAACCACGACTCCTGAAGAACAAACTGGAGCGGTCAGGAGTGGACCACCACCTGTCACAGTAGAAACTGGATCACCTCACTGGTCGATGCATTATGTGAGGACAAGGAACTGTGTTTCTCACAGGTTGATCTGCAGGACGTGCTGCCACCCTTTCTGTTCACCCTCTACACTGCAGGCTTCTCCATCAGCTCACCAGGTTGCCACCCACAGAACTTCTCTGATGACTCTGCCACAGTCGGTCTCATCACAGCTGAGGACGAGCCGGAGCGCAGACAGGGGATCCAGAGCTTTGTAGACAGGCGCCAGCAGAACCATCTCAGGTAAAATGCAGGGAAAACAAAGGAGCTGGTGGTGGACTTTCGCAGGTGCAGACCCACCTCACCAACACAGGTGAACATCCAGGGAACAGATGTTAAGATAGTGGACACTTCAAAGTACCTGGGTGTTCACCTGAACAATAAACTGGACTGGAGTCACAACACTGATGCTCTTTACAGGAAGGGTCAGAGCAGACTCTTCCTGCTGAGGAGACTGAGGTCTTTTGGTGTGCAAGGGGGGCTCCTAAAGAGCTTTGATTCTGTGGTGGCGTCCGCCATCTTCTATGGTAGGGTCTGTTGGAGCAGCAGCTTATCTGTAGCTGAGAGGAAGCAGCTAGATAAGCTCATTAGGAGGGCTGGGTCTATCTGGGATGCTCCCTGGACCCAGTGCAGGTGGTGGGAGACAGAAGGACTGTAAGAAAGAAATCTTTCAGTGACAGAGGAAGATCCTCCCTCCCAGCTGCAGTTACGTGTTATAATATCAACAAACTCAGTAACTTTTTACAAACATGATACTAGTTCCAGGGCTTCTTGATCTGATCATCTGATCTCAGATGCTAATGTCCATTTGCACGTGTTTTGGCTTCTGTGTGATGTTTGCTCGTACAATCATTCATATGCATGTTTTTTCTCGCATCGTTCTGTAAACTGGTGCTGTATTTCCTCTGTTTAACTTGAATATTGCATTTTTATCTGAATATGCTCAGTAATCAATTAATAATTGTGCAAGATTCTGTGCCCTTTTTGATGAGTTAATTCACTTCTACTTTACCATGACAAAATAAAAGGAGTCACTTTCTTCAAATTCAATACTTTACATACCTTAAGAAATGTATGTCTTTAAATAACTTTGGGAAGCTCATATAATGATCTCAAGGCTTTGTAAGCTTCAGATTGGTTGGTTCACAAAGCTTGAGTTGAATTATAGACACACTTGTGGATATATTTCAAGGTAACATCTTAAACACGCTCCTTTCTTGTGTGACATCATGGAAAAGAGACGGCGAGTGAAAACCAGCATCTCAAATGGTGTCAAAGGCCAAAGCAAAGCAATTATTTTTAAGAAGTCACTTAAAACAGAGAAGAGCTCTGTCTAATTTATAGTGGCTGGTTATTCAACATCTTAGGAGCTGCAACCCAAACGCCACAGACCCCCCTAAGCTTACGTTTAGTCTTTGGAGCATTGAGGAACAGCTGATATGCTGACCTGGAGCAGTTCAGACGTGTAGGATGAGGCAACACCATGGCATCGTTAAAAAACAAGATTTTATAATGAATCCTAAAATGTTGAGGCAGCCAATGGAGAGACAATAAAATGAGGATAAGGGGATCTTATTTACTTGTGATGTGCTGCCGCATTTTGTACCCTCTGGAGCTGGACAATAGATGCATACAGTGCATTGCAGTAATAAAGATGGGTGATCACAAATGCATGAATTATAATCTCAAAGTGCTTCTGAGAATAAATTGGTTTTATTTTAGCAAACTGCCTTAAGTGATAGAAGCTTCATCTGATGACTTTTCCGATCTGAGTCTCAGATTTAGGCTCCTTATCTGTTTAACTCCAAGATTAATGATGGTTGTCTCAGTGTAGCTGGTCAATGATCCTTTCTCTATAGGGAGGGTTTCCACTGTGAAGCAAAATTCTTTGACTTTAGTCTTACTTTTATTGAGTTTTAGGAAGTTGAGAGGCTCCAGGCCTTTATATCATTAAGACATTGCATCGGTGGTGTAGCACAGAATACATTTTTCTTAGTGGGACATAAATCTGAGTGTCACCTGTGTAACAGTGGCAAGACATATCGGGTTTTCTTAGAATGGAGCGAAGTGGGTGCAAATAAAAAAAAGAAGAAAAGGGGGCCAGAAACTGAGCCCAGTGGGATGCCACACAAAGTCTTCTGTAGGTCCCGTTGTTTTAGGCTTTTTTGGGACTTCTTACTGCATCTTGTTATCTGCTCTTAAATCAAACTTGCTTGAACCTCCAGACCTAAATGTGCTTGACTACTTTCCGTACAGTGTAATGTTTCATTTGAAATTCTTTTGAGATTATCGTTCATTTATGTCAACTAGATTTCTCAGGGTTAAAACTGATTTAATATCCAGATATCCAAATATGCAAAATAACACACATAGGTGTATGTTTCCTACTTTTTTTCAAAATACCTGCTCAGCTAGAGGATTGGGCCGAAAATTTTAAGAATTTAGGGGAACTACCTTTAAAAATATATACAATAAGTATAATACATTTATTTACATTCACCAACCTTACTTCTCTATTAATTTGTAAAATAACTCAATCGGTGGAGAAAAATGTGCACCCAAGACCTGCAGGAGAAAGAGACAAAAAGAGGCAAGGAAAAGTCAGAGTTATATGTCAGGAGGTTTTGGTTGGATAAACGAGAAGTCAAAACGAGAATAAAGTGTTGATGAGAAGAACAGAAAAGACTGAAAAAAATGACTTTCTGCCAATCAGCGCCGTAATCACACTTTTCCAATTTCCTCCATGTTACAAAGACTCCCCACCCAGCTATAGGTAGGACTGCCTCAGTATTTTGAGCGTGTGTGTGTGTGACCCTGTGAGTCAGTGTGTGTGTGTGTCAAAGTGAAGGGCAGCTAAGCGTAAAATTGAGTCCAGATTCATTTGGTTCTGTGAGCTGAGCTGCAGTTGGTTTAAGTGATACATTTCCTCTGGAAGTGGAGGTGTGGAAGTGTGTGGGTGGACGGGTATGTGAGGGGGTCACTCGCATGTTACGGGTCTCTTTCTCTGTCTCACACCTTTGCATTGACTCATGTACACACCCACATAGACAGATACATGCGCACAAAGACAATTTAGAGGCCTTTATTCTATTTTCTCCCCTCTCTGTCTCAGTGGTGAGTGACACTGTAAATCTGAGCCAATTTCCTCCTCTAATCATCATTAAAAAGTGCAAATTACTCCACTCTCCATTAAACACTCCCACATGCCTGCTGCTATTACTAGCTTTGCAGCTTTCCCCCGTATATGCCAGAATGAGGCCAGTGGTGTAGTTTTATTCCTCCCTGACTTAATTCATGAAACAAGGAGGCGGGCACATGTCAACAAACAGCAAACAAGATGCTGGAGGCTGTTTTACCAAACAGAGGGAATATATATTTTACCGCTGTTGTGAATCTTTATTTGCACAACCTAAGCCAGGTGGGGAAAAACTGGCCTAACAAATGAAAACGCACAAGCAGGAGCTACATTTAAATCAGTGTGCATCATGGGATTGGCATTGCTTTATCAAAAAGTGAACTAAAGTACCTCAATAGGACATTTATTCCCCTTGCTTGCATTTACATTAGGCAACCCTACATCCGTACTTTGAAAACCCTCACCTTCGTCCATTTTCCATCCAACTCACACACAGTTTGTTCCCCACAGGATCCCCGCAGCATTATGCCTCCACTACCCTGTGATATTGTGAGGATGGCGTGTTCAGGGTGTTGGTTTTCTTCCACATATAGCATTTTGCATGTAGGCCAGAACTGCTTTGTTCCTACTGTTCCATTAACCCCAGATTTTTTAAATCTACAACAACAGTAATAGTTGTCCTAGCGACAGGATCTCCCACCTTAGCTGTGGATCTCTGCAGCTACTTCAGACTTACCAAGATTAATGTTCTCCTTTAGTTAAGGAGGAGGGACGTTTTTTAGTAGGTTTGCAGTTGTGCCATAGTCTTTTCATAATTCTATGATGGATTGAACAGCAGTCCATGTACAAAGTTTGAGATATTGTTTTATGCTTTTTGTTTGTTTTTGTTTTAATCATCTAAACCTGCTTTACATTTCTCCACAACTTCATCCCTGACCTGCTGTTGGCCCTTGGTGTTCATGATGCTCTTTCTTCAATAATGTTCTCTAAGAAGCCGCTGAGACCTTCAGGACACAGATGAATTTACACACAGATTCAATTAAATTCAAGTCAGTTCGATTTTATTTATATAACGCCAATAAATGATACATGTCATCTCAAGGCAATTTCCAAAGTCAAATTCAATCAGATTATACAGATTGGTCAAAAAGTTTCCTATCTAAGGAAACCCAGCTGAGCATCAAGTCTTGACAAGCAGCATTCACTCCTGCTGAAGAAGCGTAGAGCCACAGGGAGAGTTGTCTGCATTGTCCATGGCTTTGCAGCAATCCCTCATACTGAGCAAGCATGAAGCGACAGTTGAAAGGAAAACTCCCCTTTAACAGGAAGGTAAAAACCTCCAGCAGAACCAGACTCAGAGTGAATGATCATCTGCCTCAACGGGCTGGGGGTTAGAGAAGACGGAGCAGAGACACAAACAAGCACAGAAGCACACATTGATCCAGTAATCTGTTCTACATTATACGGTAATAGCAGGTGATCTGTCTTCCCTGGATGATGTCGCAGCAAACAGAACGCCAGACCAGGTGTACCTTATATGAAGGAAAAAAAATGACTGAAACAAAAAGTTACAGATTGAAATACCAACAAACAATGCAAATTGGAGAACAGTAGGAGAACTCAGCAGAGTGAGAAAAATAGACTCTGAAGTCCTCCAGTAGCCTAAGCCTATAGCAGCATAAGCATAGAGGTAGCTCAGGGTAACATGAGCCACTCTAACTATAAGCTTTGTCAAAAAGGAAGGTTTTAAGATTAGTCTTAAAAGTAGACAGGGTGTCTGCCTCACGGACCAAAACTGGGAGTTGGTTCCACAGGAGAGGAGCCTGATAGCTAAAGGATCTGCCTCCCATTCTACTTTTAGAGACTCTAGGAACCACCAGCAGACCTGCAGTCTGAGAGCGAAGTGCTCTGTTAGGAACATACGGGGTAATCAGAGCTCTGATATATGATGGAACTTGATTATTAAGCCGAAGATCTCTGCTGCTGGGCGTGGCTACCTGCTGCTGTCCTTTTAATTTGTGACTTCTGTATTTGCTTGATTATGCTGTTACTATTTCCCTGCCAAAGTGTACTAATTAAAGAAGCAGGTAAAAATTCTAGTAGAAGTTGTGGACATTCGATTAATCGAGTCACTTTTTTGTTGGGTTCTTTAATGGTTGTAAAATAGACTTGTTGCATGGTTCTAAAAAAATAATTAGGAGGTCTTTAAAGGTTGTCTATAGCCAAACTTAATAAACAACACCCTTGGGACTTTTTAGTCAGTAAAACCTAACCGGTCCAATAACAAGGGCCGTTGCATAACAGTAGGAGCCGCCGTTAACCAAAGCGGTGACAGGAAATAGGTGGCCTTGGGCTACTAGGTTGCCTAATCTGAAAAAGAGTGGGGCCTTAGGAGGAAGGTGGCTAGTAGACCAGACGTGTCCTACTTATCTAGCTAAGAAGGTCTCATAGGAACTCTAAGCAGAGTAATACTCCTTAGGTTCTGAGACCTTTAGAAGCTTAGCTAGTTTGAGCTTTAACCCAAAATAGAGAAGGATGGAGGAGAGTGTCTAGCTCAAGTCCGACTACGACAAGGTGGCGCCCGAACAGGGCTTTATTTTCTACAATTACATCTAATTTTTATTTAGCAATACAGCTCTTCAAACCTCAGGAATACCATTTTATCACACATTGCACAACATTTGATGCTTTAGAAAATATTGCTCTTCATAGCTGTGAATATTAAATTTATGCATAAAATCATATGCATTATAGGAAAAGTCCGCACCAAGAAAACAAATTGAAATACTTCCCCTGTGTGTAAATGATATCTACTTCAGGAAGGGTCAGCGGCTGAATCACTCAGACCTAAAACTGGCCTGCAGTTAAGGATGATTGCATTTTTCTGCTATTCTTATCCAATGCTGTTGGTCTCATACTTTGCCTGTGGCTTGAATACTGCGCCGCAATATTCCTTCCTGCAAATTTAATTTCGCTCTTATGTTTTTGGCTCAAAATAGCACCAGTCTTTTATTGGTGATCCTAGCCTGAAATATTGTCTGACAGGATGCGGTGTTATTCAACCATTCATAGAGGGAACAAACTCAAGTCACTCAATCAGGTCTCAGCAGATATATTTTACAGTTTTGGTACCATGAGCTGGTCTCTCTAGGAGTTTGGCAGAGCAGGGGTGTGGATTTCAAAGGTGTGCAAAATAAAGAAACCCTCATAAATAGCTTCAGAACTTTTTCAACATTTTTGCTATTTAGTTCAAGTGAATAGCTCTGTGAGGGGGGCAATGTGAACAATAAATATGTGCAATTACCTTTGTGCAAATTGTTAAATTAATACTTTATTTAAACAACTTTTTTCAGTTATATAGATTTCCTAAATTCCCACCTAACGGAACCATACACTTCACCTATTCTTCTCATTCCATGTCTGTAGACAGACCAACTGGATTTTAATGTGCACAAGTATCCTTCAGGAGAAGGGTGCAAAATATGTAAAAAAAAAAATGATTCTGTCTCACATGTGGAAACGATTACCTGTATTTTTCAGATAGGATATAAATATATAATTTTCTTTTGAATAAATAATCCAGACCTGATTAAATTAACTTAAAACCTTTTCAAGAGAGTGTTTTATGGTCTGATAAAACCTCTCAACTTAAACATCTTGCCACAATTTCAAAAGGTAAGTTATGCTAAAAAACAAACAAAAAAACAATGATGTGCATCATCAAAAGAACACCATACCCTCAGTTAAACATGGTAGTGGCTGCATCATGCTCTGGGGGTATGTTTCTTCAGATGAAAGTGAAGTATGAGTTGAAGTGGATTAACAGTTCCAAATGTTTCAACCCCAATTCTTCAGGTTTCTGCTGGAAATCTTACGGACTTGTGCACACAACGTTTTTATCATTAAAACTGAAAGGCGTTGTTGCGTTACTACTGTTTGAGAACATTCAACGGTATCCGTTTAAAAACCACAATAGCGGTTTTATAATTCAAAGTCACCTGAAGCAAAAGTTGAACCTCATTTCCTGTCTATGTAATGTTTTGAGTCCCTGCGTTCTGACAGATTATTTTGTGGCAGTTCGCTTTTGAGCACGGAGTGTTTGCACATGTGCCCATGTTGTCGAGTTTCAAAGATTATATTGCCTGCTAGTGGAGTGGCAGGGAAATTACACCGTTTTTAGCTCTTCGGCTAGTGTATTGGGCAGGGAGACCACAGTGAAAATGTTCTCACGTGAGCGCGTTAACAGAAACGGAAAAACAGTCGTGTTTTTAATGAACTGTTGTCGTGTGTACAGGGCATAAGATGAAGAGGGGTTTCATATTTCTGCAGACAGGTGCAACAGTATACATCCAAATCAACAGTAGAAAGGCTCTCAGAGAAGGAAAATTAGTTTGGGATTGACTTAACTAGTGAACTAAAACTGACGAGATTAATCTATAGGGACTGCTAAAGGGGATTGTGGACAAGAGAACCTCTCACAATCTGTCTGATTTGAATAGGATTTTGCTGGGCAGAGTGGGCAAATATTGTCAAATCAAGAGGTAGAGTGCTGATATACGTACTTCAACCAAAGAATACATGGTCAAAACCAGCTTAACAGTGTGCACAGCTATACGACAGCCTGCAGCTTGAGTTGATTTCACTCTACATTTGTCGCGTAAAGATTATTCATCATGCTCTCCTTTTCATCTAAAAAGCATATATTTTAACAGTGTAGGGCGCCCTTTTAATTGCTCTTTCGTGCAAAACTGTTGCTCAACTTAGCTTAGTTTTAGGTAGCTTCTAGCTTCGTCATTTTGCACAGGTGATTTAGTCTATTCCACGCAGATGTTCAGTAAAATTAAAAACAAAGGAGGCAAAAAAAGGAGCATGTTTCATCCTGCAAATGTAAAATGTTTTGCACTAAGTGTTTTCTGAAGGTTGTGTGTAAATGTGTGACATCTTTGAAAAAATATGGAAAAATGATTCTGACTTGTGTCGTGCTGAAGTTGAAGGTGTTGGAACCACATCTTCACCTTCTGCTCCTGACACATCGGCTCCCTCAGGAAAAGCCATAAAGAAGCATTTAAATCTTAATGGAGAGGACCCCATATGAGCACGAGAGCAGCTGTCCCTTCATTAGCCAGTGTTTGTTTTCACAGCTTGTTTGTTTGTTTATTGCCGTGTTTTTGCACCTGCAGTACAGACATTTAGGGTTGCGAGAAAGGTTCCTGGGTTCAGAAGAGGACACGACCACATAATAAGAAACAGGAGACTCTTCCGGAGCAAAAAAAGGATCTTCACAAATGAGGTTCCAACCTAAGTATGCGGCCATTTCCCCATTCTCACACGCCAGTGTTTGAGGCTGGGGTTGTTTGGGTCTCGTGTTGTCCCTGAGAGACCTGAGAGAGTCACCTGTCCAGAATGGAGAACACCTCTCGCTTGGTGACAGCTGCGACACATTTCACTTTGCTCGCACTTTGCTCGTTCCATAAAGATGTTGTTTCCTTTGCTCACTGCCATAGACTCACACATAGATGTTTTAAAATGCTAACATTCATCAGTTGGCAAAACAATCTTCGTAGCTGAACTAATGATGACGTTTTGGTTACAGACAGGGCCATTTCTGCGATAGACTGCCGACCTGTCCAAGGTGTACCCCGCCTCTCGCCCATTGACAGCTGGGCACCCGAACCCCTCGTTACCCCAGCAGGGATATATATATATATATATATATATATATATATATATATATATATATATATATATATATATATATATATATATATATATATATATATATATATATTAGGGCTGTCAAAATAACGCGTTAATTTCGATTAATTAATTTAAATAAAATTAACAGATTAAAAAAATTAACGCAAATTAATCGTATAGGGTAGTTCACTGCTATTGTTTTCATCTGGGTTTTTTCGCGCCTGCGCGCCGGACTGGAAGGCAGAAGGCGAGCACAGCGGCAGACGCCAACAGAGCAAACAACAAGTTCTCGACGTATTTTTCTTCTTTACGTAACGTATCACAAGATCGTTTTAAGAGTAAGTTGATGGTTGATGGTATCAGATTGCCAGATACAGTCCAGATAGCGAGTCTGTGAATGCTGGCCAAACGATTTAGTCCGGCCCGGTGGCCAAATGCATTATCATTATTCAACGGCTGTATCTCCTCGCTGCATCCACCGATCTGCACTAGATTTTTTGTGAGTCGTGGGCTAGCGCTGCTCAACGCGTTCGTGTGTATCGGCCGGTGGACGGACGGAGAAAATGCGTGACAGCTTCTGCGGTGGCTGACGGCCGGCGGTGCGCGAAGGCGCTTGGCTGCAGGGCCGATCGACGCCGCTTGCGGCTTTAATTATTTAAGCAGAACAATGACCAGTGCAAAATTAAGTTGTATTTACCGGAGATGAAGTGTAGACTGCAAATTCTTTCGGGGTATGATGGCTCCCACAGTCCATTGGGATTTTTTTGCCTGGGTCCTTTTTCTCTGAAAATATCCATTTCTTTCTTCGTCCTTCGGTAAACTAAAGAAACATACATCCAACGATTTGGAATGCCTCTGTGTGAATTAAACTAAAAGCACGCTCTAATTCACCCGTTTTGTCACGGTGTTTGGCGAGAACAGTCCTGTTTTTGCCTACCGGCGTAACCCAGAAGTAGCGCGGACGTCACTTTACTGTTGTAAAGTGTTGATATTGAGGGGAGTGTTCATTTATTTTCATAGTGTCCCCTACGTTACTGTGTGCCACATATGCCACAACGACACATGTTAAAACGTCTGAAGGCATGAAATGTGAATAAGAATTTTTGAACTTTAATTTATCTAATGCTGATTATTCATTGAATCATTTGAATTTAAATATTTAAAATACTTTCACAGCAAAAATTATATGCGATTAATTTAGATTAATTAATTACAGAGTATGTAATTAATTAGATTAATTTTTTTAATCGATTGACAGCCCTAATATATATATATATATATATATATATATATATATATATATATATATATATATATATATATATATATATATATGTATATACATACAAGACTGGAAGCAGTTTGAGACTCATTCCCAACACTAGTCGTGGGAAGCCCTGTTTCTTTATATTGCCCAAGGCAAATTAATAATGATGAGACGTCCGGAATAAATATTCCTACTTCCATTGTGAAGGTGTAAAAACAAACATTTTCAGGAAAATATGCAGCTCAACATTAATTAAATCAAATCTTCTTAAAATGTTGAAAATTTTAATTAAATGTTTCTACAGGTCAGACTTTACACCATGAGGGCTTCTGCAGAAGCAAACCTTGAAAGTCGCCTTTATTGGGTAATAAGTCCAAAAAAAGTTCTCCTCTTCTGTTAGTCAAATTAAAATAGTGTTCCTGTAAAGGTTTCATTGTTCGCCATGATGACCTTTCGTGGGTCTGCAATTAAAAATAAACACATTGCATTCTAGCTTGAGTTTGTGCCACACAGGAACTCTGGAGAGAAGATTAAGAAGCTCCAATCTCCCGCAGGTAGGTGGCAGAGCGCAGTGTGTGTTTGTGTGTTTGTGTCCTTTGTGCAACGATAACAGCTACAACCTGATAAGCAGAAGCTTGTCTCTCCGGTGTGTCAAGATCGCTCATGTTACACCACAGTTGAAGCTCACTTTGGCATGTCTGCATGCACAAGTATAACGGAAAACAGCAGGAGAGCTGTCGGGTTCAGGATCGGAGGTTCAGAACTGCCGGCTGATGGAAGGACAGAGGAACTACGAGGCCCGCAAGGAGGTGATGCACAAAAAATGACCTGCTCCTCTCCTGCTTCACCTCCTCTTCCTCCTCTGTGAATCCTACGTATATAATTCAGTAGCAATTTTGTTCTTCTATTACTTCTGTCCTCCTGCCTCATGGGGAGACACAATGAGATATGACATTTCATTTAGGTTTCCCGCCACCTGGCACCCTGACTCCAAGAAATAAATAAATATTTCATTAGCAAGGCTCAGAGAGACAAAATAAAGATGCACATGCACGCTCTCTCTGCACAGGGAAAGCAAAGCACACATTCTACAAAGGCAGACAGAGAGAAGGTATGAGCATTACGCATTTGTGCTCGCAGAGCATCCATTCATTAAGTATTCTGCCTTAAATACCTCTTCTAACCACACGCTTGAATCCAGGTTTGGGCACAAACTAGGACCCGTGCAAACTGTAATATTTGTGTTTTGAAATAGACAAGACAGATAAGAAATGAAGATAGGGTATCTCCCTGTGTACCTCCTATCATCCCGCCTCTCTCGTTAGACTCCTTTATCATCTCCCCCACTCTATTGCTTTTCCCTCACAATCTCTCTCAGGTCTCACCTAGAGACTCTCGGCTTTATTGTCTTAATTAAAACAGAGCCTGTTTAATTATTTTAATCCACACTACTGCACAACAGGGACTCCGGAGGAGATGGAGTGCAGCGGGGGGGGGGGGGGGGGGGGGTTAGGGGGAGGTGGTTGGGGAGGGGGGGGGGGGGGAGGGGGGGGGGGGCCCTGACATTTCAAATTAAACTCTTCAAGTTCAAAAGCAAGAGTTCTTATCGCATTTCCTCTCATTCATTTTCCTATTTCTGCCCTCCTCTCCCTCCATCCTTCCACAAGTCCGGCCTGCTCTCACTGATCTCGTCGTCCGCTGTCGCTCTCCATCCTCCACGTCTCTCCCTCTCTTCATTTCCCCTCGTCGCTCATTCTCATTTCTTTCTTCCTCCTCCTCCTCCTCCTCCTTTTTTTACTACCTTTGAGAGATTAGCAGTTTGAAGAACGGCCTTGTTGAGAGCCCTTTTTCAAGTCTGGGACATCAAAAGAATCTGTGATTATTACAATACCACATGGAGTCATGTGTGTATCTGAAAAAATAATGATTTTTTTAATCCAAGAGCGTAGCCACATGCATACAGATATCCTCACATACTAAACTGTAATTCACACAGTTGCAGTAAACCTAGGCCTTGTTTAAGCGCAAGAAAAACGCTGTCTGTAGATTGTATGGCTACTTCAGCGTGTAATTTTACAATACAGATAAAATGCGTGGTCAAAATGTCCCAATAGGTGCTTGATTGACTGTACTTCCTTTCTTATTAGCTCTAGACATTTGACCCCAGTTGAGCACAAACATATTGGCACAGATGCAATGACAATGAAATCAAACTAACAATCTTCCAGTTGTCAGATGAGCCTACTCAAACCAAACAGAAATAAAAAAAACAATGACAAGACAAAAAAAAAAAGCTAGACTCTGGGTGTGAAGTATTTCAACTCCTGTTTTGACATCCAAAACAATTTACCTAAACTGGATATTATCATATACAAACAGTATATGATAATATTAGGGCTGGGCAAGTTAACGCATTAATTTCGCGTTAATTCATTAGACTATTAACGCCGATATTTACTTTAACGCGCATTAACGCATGTTGCTCACATGCTTTTATTTTGTGAAGGTCTGTTGCTGCGGTGTAGGGGTTTGAATTAGAACAGTAGGTGGCGATAATGCGCCAATAACCTCGCTGTCAGCCCAGCCTCGGATTCAAAGAGGAAGAAAGGTGCTGGCCGGAAAAAAGCAAAGCCGACATGGGGAAGGCGGTGTTTCCCGCAGGAATTTGCTTAGGCGAGGCGGTGAGTTGTCGAACGGAACAAGTTTTGTGCGGAGCGGGGTCTGCATCGACGCTGTCGGTGAAGTCGCTTCTCGCTTCAAAGTATCCATGTGTTTTTGCCTGTTTTTCCCCTGCCATTCACTATATGCACGTGAGAAAGCAACAACAAAAAAACGCATGTTAAAGTTAAATAAACATGCACGCATATCGAGTTAGCAAGCATTTCAGTTTAAAGTTCTTCCAGCAACGAATATGACAGAAACAAGTTAGTTGTAACCACTGCCAAATTAAACTTTGGTATTGAACATAAAATGGTAATGCTGCTCCCTGCGGTTACCTCAGAAATTGCCTGTTTTTGGTAGATTTTTTTCCCATAAAGAGAATTCCCTGTCAGTGGCAATAAGCTTTAATTTATTATTATTGCTATTTTTTGTTTTACATGTTTAAGTTGAGCTTTACACTAAATATGTGTTACTGATAAGTGCTACAAATGTTACAACACTTTTGTTCATATGGCAGCAGAACATTAAAATAAAAGTGCTCTTTACACTACTTTTGAATTCATTCTTGGAGTTTGTAAATACAATGCGATTAATCATGATCAATCAGGCAAATTATGCGATTAATCGCAATTAAATATTTTAATCGTTGCCCAGCCCTAGATAATATACAAACAGTGACACCAAATATCAAAAACAACAAAAAAATGAGAGAGATGGTTTAAGCAGAGGACCTAACATAAAGAAAAACTTCCCTGAGCTGTTTTAAAGACACCAAGATAGCTACAGTGGTGGAGAACAAAAGCTTGTTAGGACTCATATTGGGTCAGTACGTTTATTCTTCTTTTTAATACTGGCAGAGCTCATTTTCTACAATTCTTTCTGCTATGCATTTGTTTGGATTGACCCGATAATCCATCTGAGTTTTGTGACACATCTGAAGACGAGTCTGAGCTGTTTCATCTCTGAGGATGTCCCAACTCAGAAAGCAAACCATCCTTAACTGGCGGGTTGGATGGACGGAGGGTTAATAGGTTGGATGGATAGTTGGATTGCTGGTTAGTGGGTGGGATGGGTGTTGGTGGGGTGGGTGCAACATAATTGATGGTTTCCAAACCTCAGGTTTAGTGGAGTTAGGTTTTCACATAATGCTCTGACCAGATCAAATAAGAGTATATATACTGCGTGGAGCAGAACAGGTAGGGGTTAACACTTGAAACTACGAGTGTCGCTCTACAAAAGACGTCTCTATAAGAGAGAGTGAGGAACAGTGTGAAGAGTTTTGTCCCATGGAGAGGGGAAGAAAGGAAAATGGGCTGTGAGGGTCAGGGAGGAGAAACCAGAGACAGATAGGAGATGGCAGGGATGGCAGGCCTAGAGTAGTGAGAATACATTACATAATTTGCGTTCCCCACTTCTGCTTTTCTTCCTATTCGCCATCTGATTATTGTGACCTTGATACAGCCGCAGCCCAGCCTGCTCCTGTTGAACTCTGGGTAATGAAGCCAGCATTTACAAATTGAGAAATAAACACCTGGCTCCCTGGGAATGGTAATAGGCTTGGTCTCTGCTCAGTGCCCATTCACATTTTCACCGTCCCTCTCCCTTTGTCATCTTCAGTCTTACTCTCTCTCTCTCTTACATCCCCCCCCCACTCCTCCCCTCCCCTTCTTCTTCTCTATCTGTTTCAGCAGGGAGTCTAAATTCCCCAGATTTCCAGTTTACCTTCTGATTAAGGAGTGAGTTGAGCGTTTCTATTCCCTCTGTCTCCCTCCTCCGTTCCATCCCTCATTCATGTGCTGCCACGGTAACTAGCCTATTATCTGACAGTTCCACTCCACTGACCTGCCCAATAACAGCTTTCACATCCCTATAAATGCCCCTGAGAGAGCAAGGGAGAAAGACACAAGACAAGAAAAAAAAAAAGTGTAGCGTGTGTGTGTGCGTGCGTGTGTGTGAACCCAAGAGACTGCCGCGTGTTATAAACATTTACGCCAGGCTAACAGATCATCGCCGAGATCCGGGATTGGTCTGACTCCCCCCCATTCCCCCCGGCGAATTGAAAGCCCAAGATTAGCGAGATGATAGCTTTTCAGATTGGCAAGGAAACACAGAAATGAGTTTCACCTGGTGAGTTTACCGAGGTTAGATTGGGACGGTTAAACGGCAGATAAATTGATGGTTCTCTCATTGTCTCTCCAACAGTATAGTTGCTAAATCTATTAACTATCAGCAAACCATTTCGGCTGCAGTGTGAAGCGGAGATAACGCATGAAGAGGATGAGGAAAGCAGTGGATGATGGAGGAGAGGGGTTTAAACAAACCAGAAATGGTGGAAGGACATGGTGTTGATTTTATTGCTTCTGGATGAAATCTAGACTAATGTCTATACGATCTAAAACTTTATGACTTACAGTGCTGAAAAAGGATCCCCCCCACTATAGATTGTCTGTTTTCTTTGACTTGCCCTCTTCAAAACCTTTTTTTCTCAGAGCCTTTCAAAGGTGGGTGTGCTTCGGGCCATTGTCCTACCATAAGTGTCATGACAGAAGTGCACTTGACCTTAAGGTCACAAACTGGTGGCCTGATATTGTCTATCAGGATTTTCTGCGGGACAACTATATTAATTTTCCTTCAGTTACAGAAAGTTGTCAGAGTGCTGAAGAAGCAAAGCTACCTCAGACCCTAATCCTACTATCACTATGTTTGACTGTCATTATGATGTTCCTTTTTCTGAAATGCAGTAGTAGTTTTATGGCAGCTCTAACTGGACTAACACCTTCTAAACAGTTCCACAAATTTTTTTCTCAAAAGTCTTGGGGACAAACCAGTTGTTGTTTTTTTGGGAAATGTGAGACGGGCATGTGTGTCCTGCTTTGTCAGCAGTGTTTTTTTTTTTTTTTTGCTTTGAAACTCTCCTGCCTCTCTCCTGGACTCCATCTTTGCCCATCCTGTTAATTAATTAATTTTTTTAATCCAAAATACCGACCTTAACTTAGGTAAATGAAGTCTGTAGAGCTTTGGATGTTGTGTGTTTTTTTGTGACCTCCTGGATGAGTTCTTGGAGTAATTTTGGTTGGCCTTCCAAGTCCTGGGAAGGATTACCACTGTTCAATGTTTTCTCCATTAGTAGATAATGGTTGCCACTGTGGCTCACTGGAATATTTTCGACCAAGACATGTCATTTAAATCCCATATTAAACAGGTTTCCAGAGTTTCCTTTTTTCACCTCCGGAATATCGCCAAAATTAGAAACATTCTGTCCAGGAGTGATGCTGAAAAACTAGTCCATGCATTTGTTACTTCAAGGCTGGACTATTGTAATTCTTTACTATCAGGAAGTCCACAAAATGCAGTTCAAAGTCTTCAGCTGATCCAAAATGCTGCAGCAAGAGTTCTGATGAAAATCAACAAGTGGGATCATATTTCTCCAATTTTAGCTTCCCTTCATTGGCTTCCTGTTAAATCAAGAATAGAATTTAAAATTCTTCTTCTAACGTATAAAGCCCTTAATAATCAAGCTCCATCATATATCAGAGCTCTGATTACCCCGTATGTTCCTAACAGAGCACTTCGCTCTCAGACTGCAGGTCTGCTGGTGGTTCCTAGAGTCTCTAAAAGTAGAATGGGAGGCAGATCCTTTAGCTATCAGGCTCCTCTCCTGTGGAACCAACTCCCAGTTTTGGTCCGTGAGGCAGACACCCTGTCTACTTTTAAGACTAATCTTAAAACCTTCCTTTTTGACAAAGCTTATAGTTAGAGTGGCTCATGTTACTCTGAGCTACCTCTATAGTTATGCTGCTATAGGCTTAGGCTACTGGAGGACATCAGGGCCTATTTTTCTCACTCTACTGATTTCTACTGTTCTCCAGTTTTGCATTGCATTACATTGAAATGACTGTTGTCATTTCAGCTTTTAACTTTTTGTTCTCTCTCTTTTTTCTTCATAGTAGGTACACCTGGTCTGGCGTTCTGTTAGCTGTGACATCATCCAGAGAAGACAGATCACCGACTATTACCATCTAATGTAGAACAGATTACTGGATCAATGTGTGCTTCTGTGCTTTTTGTCTGTCTTGTTGTGTCTCTGCTCTGTCTTCTGTAACCCCCAGTCGGTCGAGGCAGATGACCGTTCATACTGAGCCCGGTTCTGCTGGAGGTTTTCCTTCCCCTTAATGGGGAGTTTTTCTTTCCACTGTCGCTTCATGCTTGCTCAGTATGAGGGATTGCTGCAAAGCCATGGACAATGCAGACGACTCTCCCTGTGGCTCTACACTTCTTCAGGAGGAGTGAATGCTGCTTGTCGGGACTTTGAAGCAATCAACTGGTTCCCTTATATAGGAGATTTTTGACCAATCTGTATAATATGATTGATTTTGACTTTGTAAAGTGCCTCGAGATGACATGTTTCATGAATTGGCGCTATATAAATAAAATTGAATTGAATTGAATGACAAAACCTTATGGTGGGTTAACGCTGAACATGTTTTGAGCATCAGGGACATCTGGTTTACATGCCAAGTCTACGGTGGAATGCCTCTGAAAGCGTCAAGGGGTCCGGCGTCACGTTTTGAGCGCCGGGAGCAGCTCGTTTTGAGATTTCAAGTGTCTGAGTGTCCGAAGCACCAGAAGGACGGAAGGACCATGAAAAGCCGGGAAGTCAACAATGGATTTCTCATTGTCGCTGTTGGTGTCCTTCCTATTATCTATGATCAGTCGAAGTGTCACTACAGTCAGTGACAGTAAAGGACCTTACCTGGAGGAGAATTAGCGAGGATGTTGGGATCTCGGATAAGTTATCAAAACCTTTAACACGGTAAATATTTCCCACCCAAGGTGCATCAGACTGTTCAGTCCAAACTTTGCTGACGCTCTGCACAAGCATCCAAGTTGAGGTGTTGGACGCCTTTTTGATGCTCAAATTGTGTTCGGTGTTAACGCACTTCTAGAAATGGATTTGAAACACTTTCCAGACTGATAGATCTCATTAAGTGTGTTTCATCTTGAATTTTGTAAGTTCAGACCATGACGTGGTGATTAAAGTCTTTTGGGCTAATTCATGTCATCAGGCATGTTCTATTTAAGGGTTTCTTGATTACAACTATAGCAGTAATAAGTGCTTAGTGTAGCTTGTCAATGGAGCTCTGCTTTCTAAAGATGTAGTTAATAACAATTATATAATCAATTATCTTTTGCCACTGTGGCAGGTTGGCTTGGAAATATTTTCTCCCTTAGAAATAAAACTGCAGTTTTTATTTACTCAGGTTTCTTCAGTATTTCTGGCTGACATGAACACTTGTTTCATAATATCAAACATGAAAGTATGACAACAAACAAATGAGAGAAAATAAAATCTGGGGGAAGGCAAATACAGCGTGTGTCATCCTGAACACATCATCCCCATGGTCAAAACACGGTGGTGGCAGCATCATGCTGTGAAGATGCTTTTCTTGAATCTAAATCGCAATCTGTGGCGAGATTTGAAAAAGGATGTTCCCAGACATTTCCCATCTGGTCTGTCAAAGAAGAAGAGCAGGCAAACATTTTATTCTAGGTAAGTGTGTAAACCTGGTAGAGATATAAAACTGCAAATCTTCTGGAGCAATTGCAGCAAAAAAGTAGCTCCATAAATTATTGAGTCAGGGTGGCTGAATAAAAATGGATGGCTGACTTTCCTGTGATTTATTTGGAAAATAATCAAAAGCAATGCATAATTATTCTGCAACTTCCCAATTATACTCTGCTTTGTGCTGGTCTATCATATTAAATCCTAATCAAATGTTCAAGGGGTGGGAATTCTTTTGTGAAGGTTTAAGCACCAGCAACAATATTGTTTTTTTGTCATTCTCCCAGAATGAGGTCTTTGTTCCCTTTGGTAAATTTTTTTTTGTTAAATTAGCTGTTGTTTTTTTTCAACAAACAAATAACACATTTTGTCTTGGCTTGAACATAAATTTAGCTGCAGTCCTGTTTAACAGCAAGAAGAGCGTGCTGCAAGATCTAAGGGTTTTATTTCTGAGGAAAAACAGGTGAATGGTTCCGGCAACAGTGTAAAACCGGAAGGCCCATTCATTACACTCAGAAGGGCATATCAACTCAGGCTTTGTGAAGAGAAAAAAAAACATATGAAGTGTATATGTCAGAGTGCTGACAGTGAGGAGGAAAAGGAGAGCAGAGATCCTCGTGTCTGGGATGTTTTTGAGACGCTCTGAGATGAAAAAGGTGAGAAGGGCCACAGGAACAGATTCCCATGATCCCGACTGACCTGACCTGAGCCGTGCTGGTCCTGGGCGGTGGTGACGGTGAGTGTTTCACGTCTGAGTCGGGGTGGGTGGGTGGGGGGGGGGGTGGCTTTTAGTGGGCTAACTGCTGTGAACAGCACGTCTTGAGGGCCACTTTTTTCCTACAAATTAGGTTTCTTTTCCCTCGACTGCTCTCATTTCATCAAGCGTGCAGCATTACAGAGATCGCGTCTTTAATGAAGCAGCATCACAACCCCAAACACAACAATAACAACAACGGCAGAAAGCAGCAGCTCAGGAACACCAAATCTAATCTGTGGCTGTTTATGAGTTTTCGTGTGTGTGCATCTGAGTGTGTTAAAGAGGAGATGATAGCTCGGTGAGCATAATAAACCCTGAACCAATCACATATCACTTTCATCTGGGAATTTTCCAACATCCTTCTCTCTAATTGGCTATCATGTAATCCCCTCTCCCAAAAGACCTCTCTGCCTTCCATTCATTATTCCATCGCTCTCTCTTTCACCATCTCGCCTGATTTTCCGTTCACTTCATCCCACTTCTTCAAACCCTCTTCAAGTTCGATCTCTATTTGAACGGTTACCAGTCTTTCAGTATCACTTCCACTCTCCCCAACAGATGCTCCTCTCTTCTCCTCCACAGATGTCCGACTGTTTCTATGCATTGATCTCCCCTCTAACATCTCCACCCCATATAACTCATCCTCACGTCTGTTTCCCCCTCATCTTCCTCCCTTCTCCCATTCTTCCCTCACGTCAGGGGGAGTCATTGAGTGTGTAATCGCTTGGTTACGGTGTGTCAGTCTGCGTCTGAACTCACCATCTGTCCTCTGGGCTTCCGTCTGGGACCGCAGACACAAACACACTGATACTCTCACGCAGACTCACACAGCAGAGCCAAGCTCATTCACACCAAAATATGATGACAGCTGTATCACCCACCTATTGACATGAGCTGTCAGAAGGGCAGTGACTAACATAACACATTATGACATATCCCACTCGCCCAGGCGGCGAACACAGGGCTCATGCTTTGCTACCAGTTACGATTGTTCCTCCGCCGTAGCCCAATCACAGTTTGATGGCGCCTGATGCTTAGTGACATAGTGACTATGCATGCAAGGTCTTGGATGTGTGACATGATGACAATTATTTCCCTGTGATTTTTCTTACTGAAATGCACCATGGGAGATGTAGTTTAGTTTTGTTTTCTCAAAGGTTTATAGCTACAACTTTTTCAAAACGATACATTTTTCAAAAACAATACATTCACAGAACGTTCAGAGTGGTGCAGCATCAAAGTATTAATTTTACTGGAAAATATATAGTATATACATCATTGTGTAATAAATTTTGACGGTTCCAAAATATCAAAAATATTTACTTCTGGTTATGATGCTAACGCTGACACGAAAAGATTCTGCACCAATAGGAATAGTAGGTTGAAGTCACGTGAGACGGAGCTCAGCTGTTGCCAGATGGTAGCAGCTCCGTGATAGCGCTGAGAAAAGGTTGCTTCTCAGCATTATATTTCTCAGATTCCATCGGAGCAAAACAGAAGCAAAATGAGGGTGTACGTCGGTCAAGATTTTGAGCGTTGGTGCCGAGGAAACAAAGGGTCTCAGAAGCCACGGGAGGTTGCCGTGTTCCTTCTGGACAAGTAAGTTAAATGTTTGCTAATTGTAAACATTATGCTAATGCTAGAGGACCTGGGAGCCACCTGGCAAACAGTACAGTTGAAGGTTGGAACGAGAGCGGGTGAGTGCGATTGCGCCACCTGCTGGCCAGGAGGAGTACAAACTTGTAGCTATCTCTTTTAAGAACAAAAAAAATGTGTGCATGTTTGATTAGTAGAAAAATCATACTTGAGAGGGTTAGGAAAAACTATAGAAGTTATCTGTCCTTCATATAAAACAAAAAAGCTTAGCACAAAAAAGGTCACATTAACACATTTAGCAATATTTCAACCATAATCATTAAAGCATGAATGTACTAAACATTTTGTCATTGCAAACTTTACTGTGGTAAATGCTGGAGGTCTCACCTTTTGGTCATTGAAGAGTCAATTTCAGTGCAGAATTATCAACTGTTTTAAAATCTCTTTGCACTAAATAACCAACTAAGAAGCAAATCATTTAGTCCAGCAGGTCGAGATATTGCAAATGCATGAGATCATTTTCTACCTTTCAGACCCGATACTGCAGCGGAAAACAAATCAAGACCACCATTAAGATCTTTGAGACTCAATTAAAACCCCCTTTGGTCTCAGTCATTCATGTCTTTACCCTTTTTTACACTATTGTACTACTAAGAGAAGAACACAAGAACAATATGGGCTAAAACTATTTTAAAAGAAATTAATTTTCTTCATTACTCAACCAAAACGGATCTGGCCAAATAAAAACAAAACAACTTAAGATAAGATAAGATAAGATAGTCTTTATTGATCTCACAATGGAGAAATTCACTCGTCACATCGGCTCATACAAGAAGGTGCAGAGTAGGGAAGGTGCATTCAGTTATATACAATGAATCTTCATATCTACAATGGATCAAAAGAATACCAAAAACAAAAAATACAAAAAAGGAAATAGGAATGTAAATGTCTCATTTACATTCTTAGTGGTCTATATATATATATATATATATATATATATATATAAACATATCTATATACTTAAATATATACATATATCTATGCGCCTACTTACATACGCACCTACGCGTATGTAAGTGCATATACATTGTATACATTTGTACATACATACATACATGTGTACTGACTTACTTACTTGACACAACTTGGAGCTGTCAGCTCTCTTAACTTGAGAATTTTTTTTTTTAACTTATAGAATACTACTGAACCTTTGTGGCACACACTGATATGGTGCTGGGTATGACAGAAAAATAAACGCAAAATCCTTTTAAAATGATGTTATCTCTCTCTGTAATGAAAATAAATAAATAAAACGGATCAAATGAATGCTTGACCCAAACAATCCGGGTTCTTAAACATGTCTTGGCTAATTAAATCCATTAAGTTATTCAGCATTAGTTAAGACTGAAAAGATTCTGCACAAGAAAATCAAAAAGTAATTAAAATATTATGTTAATAAATATAAAAAGATAAAACAGCCTTCACTCTTCGATTTGTTAGGATCTTTAATGCGTGTTTAATGCTTTCAGTAATTTCCATGCAGCCTTCACACCTTACCACTGAGTGAGCAATTACTGGCTGACAGACTCATCAACAGAGAAACCAAAAGACATCATCTTCCTGCAAGTGAGCATGTGCTGACTTTTAGTTTAAGATTAGAGGAGACAGCTGTTTCGCTTCAGTGAACAATTATCAGGGATTGTCACCACTGCAGCAACTATTAACCTTCGCCGTACGTGCGCCTGTCTGTGTCCGTGGGCAGGAACAAGGGTGTTTGAAGACGTCGCGCCACAGAAGTGGGCCGGTGCCGGCGTCTCGACAGAAGTGAAAGTACAAAAGAAAAGAAAAGGCAACAAGAGGAAACACAATAAAATTCTGTCCGCTGCACTGATAGGCAATCTGAGAATATGTGCATAACAAACCAATTATACCTCATCACAGCTGCATGGGAGTAAAAAGGCATCGGTGCATGAAATAGTCTATTATGATAAGAATTAAAATAGTCTATCAGCATCAGATCTGGAATAGTGTGGCGTGATAAGAGCTAAACAGTCAGAATGCGAATGCTGTACTCAATTGCATCCTTTGATTTATCCGTAAGGTTTCACATCAGAGGAAATGCCTGCCAGCGTGGCTCATTTAAAGCAGCTAAAACACCGCTTTGATCACATTACTCTGAGAAGAAAGGCATAACTTTTACTGTTTAGTTTCCAAACGAATATTTCCACAGATTACATTTTTGAAGCGTTTAACATAGAAGCCAAGGGAAACTTCTCAGATGAAGAGACCCAAAGAAACATTTCCAAAAAAACACTCATGTAATGCTGTTTTAATCCAAACTTTATCCAAACTAAATGAGGGTTTTCAGAGAGATTCAATTTCACTTTGAGTTTGATTTAACGGGATTTAAAATAAACTGTGATTTAAAGTATTGATTCGTAGGTTATGT
Organism: Fundulus diaphanus; assembly: GCA_037039145.1. Taxonomy (NCBI): domain Eukaryota; kingdom Metazoa; phylum Chordata; class Actinopteri; order Cyprinodontiformes; family Fundulidae; genus Fundulus; species Fundulus diaphanus. Next base: position 14,765,053 of record CM073123.1, on the reverse strand, counting down.
TTTTACTCAGTATAACATAGCTTTTAAACATTTTGACGCATATCAGCCAACTTGCTTTAACGTGTTTAACTGGGATTTCATGTGATAGAAAAAGTGGTATATAATTTTCAGAGGAATATAGTGTTCAAGGTTTTTAGCAAGCAACAATAAAAAAAATTGCAGTATGCATTAATTTTGAACTCTGACCCTTAAAAAGTTCTGGTACAATCAAAAGCCTTGGGAAATCATCCAAGTCATCCAGTCCACCTTTGTGTGATTTCATCACCATAATGTAAGCCATTATGAGGTAAAATTAACGTGGCAAAAAAAAATTAATTCTTACATACCCAAAAGTGCCCGACAAAACAAGTCATGACTCTTAAACCTTTTCACATTTTGGCACATTATAACCATAACCTTTAGTGTGTTTTACTGGAATTTTATGCAATCAGCCGACATAAAGTAGATCGTAAATGTAAAGCTTAAAGAAAAGGATACGTGGTTTAGCATGTTTTACCAAGTAAAAGTCTAAAAATTGCTTCTTGCATTTGAATTAAGCCCCCTTCACTCTGATGTTCCTTAGAAAAACATTGCAAACATCAGCCTTAATAAGTCTTCTAATTTGTGAAGTCCACCTTTGTGCAATTCAGTGTAAGTATTACACAAGCCAGGCAAAGGACACAGCAGATAAAAAAGAAGGTGTTCTTCAGATGAATTTTGCCCTTCATATAAAAAATGTTATGAATGGCAAAAGACACTACGCACCACTCTGAACTCACCTGAGGGTAAAGGCATCAATCTGTGGCAATGTTGTTGTTTTTTCAGTAGACAAAATAAAGCTGACCGGAGTTGCTCAGAGACAGCAAGATATTTGAGAATGGCGCAGAGGTTCACCTTCCAGCAGGACAAATGACCCTAAACATATAGCCAGAGCTGCAATGAAATGGTTGGGTTCAAATGTATTTATGTGTTGAAATGGTCTTGTCAAAACCAAAACCAAAATTCACCTGACAATCAAAGGTGAGAATTGAAAATTAATGTTTATAGAACCTCTCTATCCAGTTGGAAGGGTGGTTCTATAGTCTCATGGGGGCTGAATGCAAAAAGCATGCCACACTTTTCAGCTTCTGATTTGAAAAAAAGTTTTGGCAAGCGTGTATAATTTTTCTTACTCCTAACAATCATAACAATAAAATTCTGTTCATTGAAACTGTAGCTGAAATGAGACAAAAAGTGAAAAACTTCTGATTGTATAACTACTTTTCAGGGTACCGTATCATAATAAATATGATTTTCCTCCACAAAAAGGATTTTGGTTAACAAAAAACAGTTTAAATCCATACTATATAAATAGCTGATGTCTATGCAGCAAGCTTTTGCATATATTGTTGCAACAATCCCTAACTGACTACACTACAGAGTCAAATTTTGCCATTTTCATACATGAACATCAACTTTATGGAAAATGAGCAAACAATGTGGTCAATTTTTTTTCCCGAAAGCTGTTCTTTTCTCCAGCTGCAGTCTCTTGCTGGGGTGATCTGGACAGAAAACAGGGGGGGAAATGAGTAGATGGGGCAAAAGGCATGGTGAGAAATCATCTGGTGTTGTACATGCACATCCATCTTTACATTTGTCAGTCAACACAGGCCTGGCAGCTTAACTGATCCCAACGGTTTACTTGGAGAATAGACATCTCTATTATATCCTAGCGTTAGTCCAAGCTAAACAGTACTTCTTTGTTGGTGGTTCATAGCATGTTTTGAGAAGTAAAGTTTCATGACCTGGAATGGGCTTCACTCTATAAAACACTCCCACACTGCAGACCATTCTGTAAAGCTGGAATATGTTGATGCTGTTTCATAGGGGCATCTTTTTCAGTCAGATTTAAACTCATAGATGTAACCTAGAATGTCATTAAATACACATTCCATATGTGTTGTATGCATATTTATTCACTTCTGAGTATGCTATTACCGTAAATACTTTCTGTTCTGTCTCTCTTCGAGGTCGGTCATGTTTTTTCTCTCCTCTCTCCTCTCCAGCTTTCACCCCCCCCTCCCCCTTTCCTGCTTCTGCTGCTATGTCTTGTCTTTCTGAGCACTTTCTTCATATCAACCGAACTCTGAAAAACATGGATGTGGTAAGCTGGTCTCTCATTGCTATTGACCCGTCTGGTCCTGATTGACTCATTTTGTGGGATACACCCTATATTCTTGGATGGAAAACGGTGTGTCTTTCGACTTTGTCATTCCTGAACGTTTGAAACGTTTGCATGTTTGGATTCAGGATACTTGGATTTCTACTTATTGGATTTGGTGGATTTTTGATGTATCAGCAAATACAGCGGATGTCGGTAGCCATTTGGCCTTGATCAGGCTGCCGGCTGCATATGACGCGCTCACTAAAGGCCCATTCATACCTCACGTAAAAGACGGATACGGATACGTGTGGAGTGTTTCATACGTTCTAACCGTCGATTTCGTCCGTACTTTGACACGAAAATTGGGAGCTTACGATTACGGACTCAACGGATCAATACGGAGCAATACTACCGGAAACGGTGGGGGCGCTATTGAGTTTGTAGTACAAAATGTCAACAAAACCACGAAGAAGGTTGTAATTCTGGCCTTTAAACAATGGCGGGATTCGAGGAACAACTTGCGGAGCTTGTCCGCAACTACCCGCACATATGATGTGTCGTGTCCGGGGCATAGTGACAAACAAAAAGTTTACTTAAGGAGCAAATACAACAAAATCACGTCTTGGACCGTCGCCATGTTTGATCAGTGACGAATCATTGGCGCCCAGCACTGCCACCTAGAGGACATATTGGTTATTGCGCACCTCAACGGACGGAGGTATGAAGGAGTCAACGGATAGAACGTACGGACAGAAATACGGACGTGCAGGCCAAACGTAGGGTATGAATGGGCCTTTAAGGCGGTGAACGGAGAAACCTGGAAGGTGGAGGAGCAGAGCCAAAAAGCTGGATGCGCTGGTACGCAGACTGGCTTCGGTGGTTTGAACTCAAGGGGAATTTGGGATAAAGTGATGCGCGGAAAAGCCCAACAATTTGGAATATTGGATTTCGCCATTTGGAGCCAGCAAAAGACTTAAAGCTGACAGGAAAGTCAGGGCAGCTGTATCATAACAAATTACATATTTAGACTATGCCTTCCCTATCTGTAATCTCTCCTGGTTTGTTATGGCGAGAGAGCTCAGAACTCTCCCCAGCTCCCTCCCCCCCGTGCTGACACCTGCGGATGCTTTCTGAACTGTTGGCCGGTTGATAACATCAAGGACAATGGCCTCTGGAGAGTGTTCACGGAAATATAAACACTTTCACCCAAACAGACACACATAACTGATGCTCATAAAAACATATGAACTTACACGCGACCAGTCTCAAATGTTTACCTTCTGCTATACGTGTCTCGTCTTATTTGTGCTTCTTGTGCAAGAGGTTTTTGATATCTCAAACTGTATCCTGTAATAGGATAAAGTATGAGATATGTTTTTTCCCTCCCACCTTCCTTTTTTTGTGGCCTCTATTTTTCCACAGAATAATGGCAGCGCCATGTGGGCACCGTGTAAGGCGGTGTCCTTGGCAGCAAGGCCCCAGTAAATCGTCCCCCCCCTGAAATGTTTGTGATGTTTGTGATGGCGGTTGTACTGAAACAGCAATTTCCCTCCAGGATTATTAAAGTATTTCTGATTCTGATTCTGATAATGAGGCCCGCTCTGGATGTTTCTTAAAATTTTCACACTAAAAGAAGGTTTAATTCAGTTTGGATTCACATTACAGCAGCATAGTATATTCTGTATTACTTATTTGTTTAAGAGAAGTAAGTTTTTTTTCCATCATTTTCTGAGGCTGCAGAGCTTTTTGGCATGCACTGTTGTTTGACTTTTTAGTTCAACACATATTACGTTGAAGATGAATTTGATTCACAGCAAACACAAGAACAAACCCAGGTAAAACAAAAGGGGAATGGAGAAACAAAATCAGAAAAAAGCAATGCAGCAATGTCTCAATTGCTGTTAGATCAATCCTTTTCGTCCCTGGTGAGAAGAAACAAAAAGAGATGTCTTGTTTAATGCTAATGTGTTTTAAAATGATTTCAATATTTGATGAAATATATATTTTTAAACTAATCAAGAATCTCTGTTGTCATTATGTGTTACCATAATGAAATTTTTGATGAGACACCGGTGCAGAATGCACACAGATTATACATAACATGCAAACACAACAAGATAGATTATTTCCAAAGCTTTTGTTTTGCCTGAAATCAGTTGATCGCACTGACCAACAACACTCAATGAGAAGTTTAAATCATGCAGATAGTCCTTAGCATCTACCTAGCATCTTTCCAGCCAAAAAGTCAGACAGCAGTCTCTTTAAAGACAATATAGATTACTGTGCAGTTGCATGACACACGAACGCGCCATCATTTCATAAATCCATACACACAGTGAAATACTGTGCGATAAAATTTGCATGGATGTAGCTATTTCCTTTAAGTCCATTGATGTCCAAACTGAAGTGTGCAAATAGACATTAGAGTGTGAGACGGTGTAAATAACTCTCACCGGACCAAGAGCGTGTGGAACCAATAGTGTGTTTGTAACATATAACAGGCTATTAACTCAGGAGTTCCCAAACCTCTCAGTCTGCGATCCTAAAATAACCACAGTGTCACAGACTGGTGACCCCCTTTTGGTGGGTGGGATTTTAGTTTTCTTTCTGGGGGAAGTTATAAGAATAAAGTCATAATGATTTGAGAATAAACATGTAAAATTACATAGAATTTTCTAAGAACTCTTACAAAACAGTGCAGCCTTCCTCCGGCGGGAAAATTAGAAATGTTGACCATCTTGTAAAATGATACTTTGGTACTTGTTTCACAATTAAAGAAATACAAAATCTTTTTAGCACATCAGCATCAAATGATCTTGCGACCCCCAAAAGGTGTGTCACGACCCCCCAGGGGGTCACAAAACCCACTTTGGGAACCCCTGTATTAACTGGGCTGGTGGTTTACTGATTCTCAGCACAGTGCGATAGTGTTCACAATTTAGACTTAGACTTAGACAACTTTATTGTCATTTTGTATGTACAGAGTGCATACAGAACGAAGTTTCGTTGCATACAGCTTACGACAGTGTAATGGGATTTCAGGTGGAATAAGGCAGCATTACAATACAATATAAAGTGCAGCAGTGATCAGATGCAACGGTGCACGAGAAAAACAGTGTGCAAGAACAGTGTGCAGAGAATTGTTCAACCATTGTTTATGTGCAAAAAGGCATTTGTATGCAAAAGTATCGTGCAGTGCAAATAATATGTGCAAAAATGCAGTAAACGTTGAGTTGTGTACTATTTAAATGGATAATAAAAGTTCGGCAACGTTGGTAATGCCAAAAAATAGCTTTGGGAAAGAAGCTCTTTTTAAGTCTATCAGTTTTTGATTTAATGTTTCTGAATCATTTTGCTGATGGAAGTGAGACGAACAGTGTATCCCTGGGTAGGTGAGATCTGTGGCTATACGTCCGGCCCTTTCCTGGACTCGTGCAGCGTAAACCATGTTTAGATCGTGTCCTCACCACCCTTGGTAAATCCTTCCTCAGCTGTGCCGTGCCGTGCCCTACCACACTGTCACCCTGAGACACAAAGGGCTTAAGATGTCCTATTTAATTGTTTAGGTATATTTGACTGATTAAATCGATTTCATATGGAGCAAATCTGCAACTCTTTCTACTTTTTGGGGGAAATCTAGAAATAAAATGTGTAAAATGTGTGACTCACAGACTTGGGGTGGAAACATCTAATCCAGTTGTCTTCGACCCCCGTCGTCGGGGTCCCATCATCCAGTTTTTTTCAGAGTTGTTCCTGCTTCAACACACATCCTTCAGCTGAATATAATAACTTATATCACTTTACCCAAAAGTGCTTTATAATTAAAGATAATCAAGAAATAGACAAGGAATTTGGAGCTTTTGTTTGTTGCTTTTTTTTTTTTTTTGTATGTTAGTTTGTTTTCAGCCACAAACAGCCAATGCAGAAGTCGTTTTTAAGCAACAAATAAATATATTCTCACAGAGAGCTGCAGGGAAAAAGATTCAACATCTCCTCAGAATTTCTGGAATGTGTTTCAATATCAGCAGAGAATCACATTAGTGTCTTTTTTTTTTAGCTTTTACGGTCATTATATTAAAAAAAACAGGAATTTGGATTAATAAAATAATAATAACATTCAAATAATAATAAATAATATTAAATAATACTAAGAACTAGTTAATAATTCCTGTATTTTTTTTAAACTCATACCAAGGAAAATAAGAAAAAACTCAAATGTCAGGGTTTTTCCGTAGAATATTGCGGTATTTTTTTTAATGGATACGCAGCGCACATCCTTGATTAAAATCTGATTAAGGATAGAATTTAGTTTCTTAAAAATGTCCGTCTTTGCTCATTATACTTCCACCGGTGTTGATTAAAACTGTGTTTTTAACAAAATTGAAAAATAAAAAAACACCTGGTGGTATTTTGAACAAAAGGCAAATTATTATTATCTTCCGATGGGCTCACCACCTGTCGGAGGGGCCAAAGGGGTCGGGTGCAATGTGTAACGGGTAGCAGTGGAGGGCGGGGACCTTGGCGTTCCGATCCTCGGCTGCAGAAGCTGGCTCTTGGGACGTGGAATGTCACCTCTCTGGTGGGGAAGGAGCCTGAGCTTGTGCGCGAGGTTGAGAGGTTCCGACTAGAGATAGTCGGACTCACCTCGACGCACCGCTCTGGCTCCGGAACCAGTCTCCTTGAGAGGGGCTGGACATTCTTCCACTCTGGAGTTGCCCATGGTGAGAGGCGCCGAGCTGGGGTTGGCATACTTGTTGCCCCCCATCTCGGTGCCTGCACGTTGGGGTTTTCCCCGGTGAACGAGAGGGTGGCCTCCCTCCGCATCCGTGTGGGGGGACGGGTTCTGACTGTTGTTTGCGCTTATGCGCCAAACGGCAGTTCAGATTACCCACCCTTTTTGGAGTCCTTGGAAGGGGTACTGGAGAGTGCCCCTCCTGGGGACTCCCTCGTTTTGCTGGGGGACTTCAATGCTCACGTGGGCAATGACAGTGGGACCTGGAGGGGCGTGGTTGGGAGGAATGGCCCACCTGATCTGAACTCGAGTGGTGTTTTGTTGTTGGACTTCTGTGCTCGTCATGGATTGTCCATCACAAACACCATGTTCAAGCATAAGGGTGTCCATATGTGCTCTTGGCACCAGGACACCCTAGGTCGCAGTTCAATGATCGACTTTGTTGTCGTTTCATCTGACCTGCGGCCGCATGTCTTGGACACTCGGGTGAAGAGAGGGGCGGAGCTCTCCACCGACCACTACCTGGTGGTGAGTTGGCTCCGATGGCGGGGGAGGAAGCCGGTCCGACCGGGCAGGCCCAAACGCACTGTGAGGGTTTGCTGGGAACGTCTGGCAGAGTCCCCTGTGAGGCGGAGCTTTAACTCCCACCTCCGGGAGAACTTTAAACACGTCCCGAGGGAGGCGGGGGACATTGAGTCTGAATGGACCATGTTCCACGCCTCTATTGCTGAGGCGGCTAGTCGGAGCTGTGGCTGCAAGGTTGTCGGTGCATGTCGTGGCGGCAACCCTCGAACCCGCTGGTGGACACCAGCGGTGAGGGAAGCCGTCAAGCTGAAGAAGGAGTCCTACCGGGCTTTTTTGGCCTGTGGGACTCCGGAAGCAGCTGATGTGTACCGGCAGTCGAAGCGGCAGGCGGCTCGGCTGGTCGCCGAGGCAAAAACTCGGGCGTGGGAAGAGTTCGGAGAGGCCATGGAGAAAGACTTCCGTACGGCTTCGAAGCGATTCTGGTCCACCATCCGGCGTCTCAGGAGGGGGAAGCAGTGCAGTACCAACACTGTTTACAGTGGGGGTGGTGTGCTGCTGACCTCGACTCGGGACGTCGTGCGTCGGTGGGCGGAATACTTCGAAGACCTCCTTAATCCCACCGACACGTCTTCCATTGAGGAAGCAGAGCCTGGGGACTCTGGGTCGGGTTCTCCCATCTCTGGTGCTGAGGTTGCCGAGGTTGTTAAAAAGCTCCTCGGTGGCAAGGCTCCGGGGGTGGATGAGATTCGCCCTGAGTACCTTAAGGCTCTGGATGTTGTGGGGCTGTGTTGGTTAACGCGGCTCTGCAACATTGCGTGGACATCGGGGGCAGTTCCCCTGGATTGGCAGACTGGGGTGGTGGTCCCCCTATTTAAAAAGGGGGACCGGAGGGTGTGTTCCAATTACAGAGGGATCACACTCTTAAGCCTCCCTGGTAAGGTCTATTCAGGGGTTCTGGAAAGGAGGGTCCGTCGGATAGTCGAATCTCGGATTCAGGAAGAGCAGTGTGGTTTTCGTCCTGGCCGTGGAACACTGGACCAGCTCTACACCCTCAGCAGGATTCTTGAGGGGGCATGGGAGTTTGCCCAACCAGTCTACATGTGCTTTGTGGATCTGGAGAAGGCATTCGACCGTGTCCCCCGGGGGATCCTGTGGGGGGTACTCCGGGAGTATGGAGTACCGGACCCTTTAATAAGGGCTGTCAGGTCTCTGTACGACCGGTGTCAGAGTCTGGTCCGCATTGCCGGCAGTAAGTCGGACTCGTTTCCGGTGAGAGTTGGACTCCGCCAAGGCTGCCCTTTGTCACCGATTCTGTTCATAACTTTTATGGACAGAATTTCTAGGCGCAGCCAAGGTGTTGAGGGGATCCGCTTTGGTGGCCTTAGGATTGCGTCTCTGCTATTCGCGGATGACGTGGTCCTATTGGCTTCATCAGGGCGTGATCTACAGCTCTCACTGGAGCGGTTCGCAGCCGAGTGCGAAGCGGCCGGGATGAAAATCAGTGCCTCCAAATCCGAGACCATGGTCTTGAACCGGAAAAGGGTAGAGTGCCTTCTCCGGGTTGGGGAGGATGTCCTGCCCCTAGTGGAGGAGTTCAAGTATCTTGGGGTCTTGTTCACGAATGAGGGGAAGATGGAGCGGGAGATCGACAGGCGGATTGGTGCAGCGTCTGCTGTGAAGCGGGCGCTGTACCGATCCGTTGTGGTGAAGAGAGAGCTGAGCCAAAAGGCGAAGCTCTCGATTTACCGGTCGATCTACGTTCCTACCCTCATCTATGGTCACGAGCTTTGGGTCGTGACCGAAAGAACGAGATCCCGGATACAAGCGGCTGAAATGAGTTTTCTCCGTAGTGTGTCTGGGCTCTCCCTTAGAGATAGGGTGAGGAGCTCAGTCATCCGGGGAGGACTCAGAGTAGAGCCGCTGCTCCTCCACGTCGAGAGGAGCCAGTTGAGGTGGCTCGGGCATCTGGTCAGGATGCCTCCTGGACGCCTCCCTGGTGAGGTGTTCCGGGCACGTCCCACCGGGAGGAGACCCAGGGGAAGACCCAGGACACGCTGGAGGGACTATGTCTCCCGGCTGGCCTGGGAACGCCTTGGGATTCCTCCTGAGGAGCTGGCCCAAGTGGCTGGGGAGAGGGACGTCTGGGCCTCCCTACTGAAGCTGCTACCCCCGCGACCCGACCCCGGATAAGCGGAAGACAACGGACGGACGGACGGGCAAATTATTATAGTTGGAAAAGATGGAGAGAGGCAGGCAGACACACAGAGGACAGGGTGTCAGGTAATTTATGCTGACATCAAACCCTTGTTACGATGAAAATCCATGCGATGAACACATTAGATGTGTGTGTGTGTGTGTGTGTGTGTGTGTGTGTGTGTGTGTGTGTGTGTGTGTGTGTGTGTGTGTGTGTGTGTGTGTACATGACTGCGTGATAGATGGCCTCTCTGGCTCTGACAGATGCTGCAGAATCACTCAGCCACGCCGGCCCGGCTGGTTATCAGGGGCAACCCTGTAAATCTGACATTATAGGCTGTTGACAGGAGAAACGGTTGTTATCATAACCCATGGTGAGTTAGGGGAAACACACACATCCCTCAAGTTTCTGCCATGGCATGAATGTGGCATTACGCACACACACACACACACACACACACAGACTGAAAGTGAGAATACGTATGAGGAGGCTTTGGGGGACCATTTGAATTTGCAGGTATAGAGCGTGTGATGTAACAGCGAGGGTGTCAGTGTCTGCGTTGGCGGCTGGAAAAGAAGCTACGTCTGTAATGTTTTGTATTGTGCGACGGAGTGAAGTGATGAGTGTGGGAAACCCTGAGACTAGCAGGTCACAGGAAACAAGATATCTTACCTGGCCCTCGCTAATCTTAACCATGAAATCATCTGTACCCTCTCTCTCTCACACACACACATTCAACCTTCACAATCTGTTATGCTTCTGCCATCGTTTTCACAATCTCACTTTTTAAAAAAACAACATTTTCTCTCTTTCTGCCCGTCTTCTGTTTTCTTTGTCTCTCCGTCTTTCTTCCCCTCTCTCTCTGGGTGTTCCAGTAGTAATGGACTGTGCTGTGGGAGCAGCAGGAATGGCCATTACCATCCACGGATCACTGGCAGAGTGGACACAGATGAGAGAGAGAGAAACGGTGGAAGGAGCGAGGGGGGTGGAGGTCAAAAAGGTACCAGGGAAAAAGGGAAAAAAGGCACTGAGAAATGAGAAAAAGAGAGAAACGATGGGAGAAGAAGCGAGTCATAATGACAAACCCTTATAATAATGAAGTCATTCTGCAGTGATTGTGATGATGGAGGATTTCTAAGTAGTAGCTTTGTTAACCGCTTGAAGGGTTTGATGCAAATATAGTCTCGCTCTCTCAGAGACACGCTGCATGCGATGCAGTTTTCCTCTTGTGATAGAAATTGGATGGAAAATCTAAACGGGGATTAAAAACCACAGAATTATGGGTGCTAAAGGAAAAGATTCATGAATGTGGCTTCACATCGCTGAAAGCTGAACTGTACCTGGTCAGCTTCTGACTGATGATGGCTGGAGGTAACATTTAGAACAGCCGTCATTATTAAAGGCCCATCAGTCTTTCACTTTGTAATGAGCCGATTGACTCGAGAATGTGAGTGATTGATAAAATGTTTTCCCTCAGATAATGTCATCTAGTCTGCCCATGACAAAAAAATCTTTTTTTCCTTGCAAAATATGATGTATGTTTTTCGATCAAATCTGCAAACGTTTAACGCAATTGAAAAGTATCCAATTAAACAGATGATTAGAAATTAATCAAGATTAATCACATTTTCTTTCAAATAGCAAATTTTAATCGCAGACATTTTTGTTCTGCCATGATTGTGACGTTAGTAACAGACTTTAGTGTGCAGACATTTGTTGCAGATATGTAAAGAGTATCTTATTTTTATATGAAAAGAAAAGACAAAGGGATGTTGTGAGTTGTGAAAGTGCATTTCTAATTTTGTGTCCCAGCAGTGCAGTTGAGTAATTAGGCTGTAAGGTGTTTATTGTTTTCATCAGTCAGTCTGGGGAGAAACTGTATCTCTGGCGGCTGTTTTTTTGTAAATTGCGGTTTGTAATGCCGACCTGAAGGTAAAATTTAAGCAAGTGGGAGCCACCAGAACTGCCTCCGATTTAAGCTCGTTTGCTGTCAAAAGTCTAAACAGTTTGTGTCCAGGATGTGTGGGGTCTGCGGAGATGTTAGCTGCCCTTTTCCTGACCCTATAACTCCAGGGTGGAGGGAAAATCAGTCCTGCTGATCTTCTCTGCAGCCCTAATTGTTCATTGTAGTTTGGACCGGTACTGTTTTGTGGACGAACCAAACCGCACAGTGACAATGGTTAATGATATTTGGAAACTGAATAACTGAAAATGTTCAACTCTATCAAATGTTTATTGATGATCCAATCAACACATAGACACAGAAAATTTTGTAGGATGTATTGGAAACAGGAATCTTTTGATGATTTTTATGCTGTTTCATCCAGTTCATACAAGGTACCAACCTTTCTAAATGTTTTTAAAATGTGTGTTTAGCATCAAATATTCAGATAACAAAGCTAAATTCCCTTTGCTTCCAAACTGGTTTCAAAATGAGGAACCACAAAGACATCCAACAAGATGAATCAGAACCGTCAGCTACCAGTCTCCTCATGACCTCGTGGCAGACAGAACCACTTGGAGCTTAAAAGCCAACTATCCCTCTGGCCAAGAGAGATGGAGGAAGGGGGAACCATCTGAGCAGAAATGCAAGTTTGGTCAGTAAAAGAAAACAGCCCTGGCACACAATAAGGCTCTCTGTGCAGTTTTACCCCAGACACATGGTTTTTAAAACTGATGGATCAAAGCTGTCAGAGACTTTGTAACTCCACCAATATTCCCTTTTCCTCTCTAAGATTCATGTTGAGTATTATTACATAAAATTAGGCCTCAAACCCCTTTCATTATGCTCCCGAGAGACCAATTAAGTGTGAATAAATCCTAATCAGTTTGGATAATATTCTCAGCGTTCAACTCCCCGAACAAACTTTCTATTTGTGGTGTGTGTGTGTGTTTCCTGCTCAATTATAACTACTAAATGGATATCAGTTTGACCAATGACAAAATACATTACTGACTACATCTTAGAACCCTCAAAATGAAGTGCTCGCTTTATTTTATTTCCATGCCTATACAAACAAGCAGGATTTTTCTTGCTTCTTTGACTTATTTTTAGCTAGCGCAATAGAGATCACTTAAAGGAAATAGCTACAAGTTTAACTCCTCCTGGCCAGTAAGTGGCGCTCTCGTTCCAACGTTCAGTTGTACTGTTTGCCAGCCGGTGGTCAGATCCTTTGGTTAGCATTAGCAAACATTTAACTTACCTGTTCAGAAGGAAAGCGGTAACCACCGCGTGGCTGTTGAGCTCCTTTGGTTCCTTAAGTCGGCACCGACGCTCGAAAGCTTGATGGATGTTGGTCCTCGTGTTGTTTCTATTTGGCAGGAGAAGAATTTATTTCTCAGAGCTACTGCGATCTGGTAACATGTGAGCTCCATTTCGCGTGACTTCAACTTACTATTTTTATTGGTGGAGAGTCCTTTCGTGTCGACGTTGGTATCGTAACCAGAAGTAAATATTTATATATTTTGGACCAGTCAAAATTTATAAAACACATATTTATATACAATATTTTTTTTATTTTTCAGGTCAAATTAATACTTTGATGCAGCACCACTCTAGACTTTTGGTGGGTGTATTATTTTCTTTTTATCATTTTGATGAAAAAAATGTAGCTATGACCTTTAATAAATAGGAAAATGATTCACCACTAAGTTTAGAATGATAACATTTGTTGATTGTTGATAGACTGTGGGACTGGTTGTTCATGACTTTTTTTTTTCTTTATTTAAAACAGGAAAAAAAATTAAAGAAATCTGACCTGACTCAGCAAAATTGCTGTTTTATAGCAGGTTCCTGCTCTGCAGTACATATAACACACACACAGTTTACTATTACACCAATGTATACAGCAAAACAGCACAGTCATATCAAATCATCGCCTTAGAGTAATAAAATATAGACTAATCATGCTATAACTGCATATTGACACCTCAGAGACAGCTATATTTACTTTTGTTAGTTTAAAATTAGCAGTCACTATTTACCGAGGTAATATAAATATTGGCATTATCAACAAGACGTTTAACAATGCATAGCTCACTGTTTTAGATATCAGTAGGACATTTAATCTCTGAGCTTCGGTTTACGTGTTTCCAATTTATTGTCAAATTAATTCAACATATTAAACCCCTCTAAACTTGTTGCTTTTTAAAATTTGTTCAGCTTTCCACTTTTAAAAGCACACTTTCCATTAAGTCCTAAATATTTGTATCAAACTCAGTTTGGAAGCATTTAACACAAAGCCCATTTCACAGGTTCCTTAAGTAAGTTTGTAAATAAATCCATGTTGTTCTTTTTTCATGTTCTCTCAAGACAACGAAAATTTAATTCACAAACACAAGCAGAAAATGGCCAAAGACGGCCAGGATCTTTTACCCCGGGATAACTGGATTTTTGAACATTTTGCTTCTGGACTGGGAACCAGTTGCATGCAGCTCATCATACAGAAGAGCTCCTGGTAGCTACCAGCTCTTTTTCTATCCGCCAAAATGAACATAACAGCCAGATAACAGCAGCTTTGTACAACACTCCTTTACTTCTGGATATGATGTTAGATTAGGTTCCTTGCCTTTGCATCGATTTCAGGCTCGCCTGCTGTCTAATGCCACAAGTTTGTTGTATTGTTTTCAGTTTTTGTTCTACATGATTTGCACGATGTATTAGTTTGGTCACCAAATATTCCTTTCTTTCTTGCTCACAATGTTGCTATGAGTGCTGGTTTTAACTTCTATCGCGGAAAAAGTCTCATAAGATATTTTTCCAACTCTTTTTGTCTGTCTATCTAAAAATAGACTGTCAAGTCTATCGGGGTTTTATTCTCTCCTAAAGTTTTTTTCTTGTTTCATTCTTGTGGAGAAAAGGTCAGCAACAAACAAAAGTGCACATTTTTAAGCTGTCCATACTCAAAAAAAAAAAAAAAAAAGAGACTCGATTTTCAATTTGTTCATCTGTTGATATTTAGTAAGGCTCTTCTTTTGTTCTCTGCTTGGTAGTTTCCCTCACTTTTGTACTAAAGACTTGTCAAACTCCTAAGAACATTTAAGGTCGGAAAGCCTGGAGACGGTTAATTCAAACACATTTAATGTTATGATTTGGGTTTTTGTTTTGGTTCATGTTTATTTATTTGATCAGCTATTCCTGTCTTCCACCTCAGATTTTGTTTCTGTTCTGTCTGATTTTGGATTCTTCAGCTTTTGTACTGTTTTAGTTTATTCGGTCTATGTTTATTGTTTTGGTTAAGTAGCTTATTTCTGCCTCTGGGTTTATTTCTGTTTTGAATTCCAGTTTAGCCTTTTTACTTTGTCAGCTTATCCGGTCTTTGTATTAGTTCTGATTTTAGTTCTGTGCTTTGTTATCTAGTGTCCTGTCAGTTCTGTATTGCTCCCGCCTTCGGTTAATTAGTTTCAATTCCGCTCACCTGTTTGTCCATCTATTTAAGTCTCACTCCCTCCTTAGTTAGTTGTCGGGTCGTCGTCAATTCATACCATGCGTGCATCCCCTGTTTCCTGGTAAGAGCTCCCAGCGTCTTGATTCCGTTTTTGTAACACGTTTTGTATTTTTCTGCCCAGTTTCTGTTTGCCTGTCAAGTATCGTCTGGATGTCTGTCTTACCCCCTTTTTTGGATCCTGTCTGTTTGCCCGTTTTCCTTCCCTCTAATAAATCTCCGTAAAGAGCATTCCTAGTGTGTTGGTTGAATTCCGGATTCATCTCCCTTCAAATTCGTGACATTTAAAGATTAATTGCACCAATTGCAAGAAAGGTGGAACTGTAACATGTCTTAAGAGTACTGCGTGGCATGCAATTTTGTTGCAAGTTAAACCTCAGGAAACTATGTTGGAAAAATACAAAAAAATGTTTTCCCCAACAATATTCAGGTAGATTTGGGGAGAAAGTTTTAAAATGCACATCATGCATGTTTACATTTCCTACTCTGGAGCAAAGGCACTCTCATCTTCGGTTCTTTGCTGGTATCCAACGATTATGAAAGTAATGTTGTCCAGGCTCTAAACAGAGTGGAACGCACTGAATTCAAAGAGAGAGTGTGAAAAAAGGCGATCAAATAGTTTTCTTGAACTTGAAAAAGGCTCTTTGGGAATTTGTTTCAGTTATGTTTGCTTTAATATTTTGTGTCAACGAGATTCATTCACAAAACATGAAGGAAACAAAACTTTTCCTCACAGCTACCAGCCTGACCCATTGTGGACTGTTATTCCATGTTTTATAAAAAAAAAAAAAAAAATCATTAAAAGCATATGTTGCTAGTTTGTATGTTGTAAAATATACCAGTAGTACATATTAACAAGCCACATTTAGCTTGCCAAATTAGTTTATATCCACCTTATTTCAATTTCACTTTGCATGAATATGTGATTCCAGACAGTAATGGATAAAAATTGTGGGAATATCAGCTTTTGCACCTTAAATGGGACAATATAATAATGCTGTAGCTGGACCTTCATCTTTCAAAGATTGGGTGGACGATTTAAATAACTGGATTCAAGAACTGATTATATATGGTAAAACATTCAGCCTGATAATACCAAGAAAGAACAGTGGTAAAAATATAATTTCACTTGAAATTGATTGTTTGCTTTGCTTTTAGCTGAGAATTTTCACCAATAGTAGGAATCAGCAGTGCTGTTAATCTGTTTTCTTTCCTGTGTGTCTGTTGCAGCCAAAATTAAACATAGGGTAAGAATTGTCCTTCCCTGCAGGCCTTTTAGTTGGTGATTAATTCAAGGTCTAAACTGACTACTTTTTAATAAAACAGGACAGATCATCTCGAGTACAAAGAAACTTGTTCTTTTACTTGAGTTGGCAATAACAAGAAAAATGTTTTTCTGCCAAGGACATTTCAAGTGAAGAAACCCTTAACGGTCCCACCCACTAGTCAAAATAGTCACCACACCCACTACACGTTGCCGATCAGTCCCACGATATTTCATGTGTCAAGAGCAATTTGCATGAACTTAACAGAGCAATGCAGCAAAAACAGTAATGTGTTGTTTTGTTCGGGCCGCTGTGGGAGAGAGAACCAATCTCTCTGCTCTTGTGGAGTCTCTGTTGGCCTTTAGACTGTATCTTCAGAGGTTTGTTTAATCCAAGAAATACACAAAAAAACACTATATATGTATTAGCTGGGCAAGCCTAGACAAAACTGAAATGTTTTACTCTTATCACACATTTTTTAAAACACAGTTCACTTAACGAACATTCATTTTATTTGTAAAAAACGAGAAAAACAACAGAAATTTAGTGTGATTTATAGTTTTCTAAAAGTAAAATATATAAATAAAAAATACTGTTAAAGTATTGTCACGTGTGCACAATATCGTCCTGTCAAGCGGCAGGACGTATCGACACGCTTCCGTTAGAAAGTAAAGTAAGATCAAAGTATCCGTCAGCCAGGCTGGATTTCAAGGGTCAGAGGAAACGGACTTCTAAAGACATTCCACATCCAAAAAGCGGCGCGGTAATGAGGGGACTGTGCAGCCGTTGTCATTTTGGGCTCTTGCACAAGCCGCAGCAGTGTGGCAGGTTGTTTCAGCACTGACCTTTTTGTTGTAACACCCCCACCACCACCACCACCACCATCAACCCCAGTATAAAGGGAAGTGCCACACAAAGAGCTCTATTAACAGAGAAAGCAGATATAATGGGGAAACAAGATGGGCCTGTAATGGGGACAGGCAGCGCTGTCAGCATGCATAATGTAACAGTCGTGTTAAAACAACACTGGGCTCTGTGCGCTCCCCCTTCAGACACACACATACACACACACACACACACACAAAGAAATGGTAACAACCCAATATGAAAAACCCCAAGTTATTAATTCATAGACTGGTCTTCATCTTTGAAATATTCTCCAAGCACAGCGCACATTTCTCTTGCAAGGATGGGAATCATTGTTGTGTGTAATTATGAAGACAATGTTCTGAGGGATTATCAAATAAGTAAGGGGGGAGATAAGAAAGCGGCAGATGAAGAGGGTGCGGGGACGAGAAGAAAGGGAAGTGGAAGGGGATAGAGAGAACGGAGGAGGTAGTGAGAACACAGAGACGAGGATGGAGAGAGGAGGGGAAAAGATTACCCCTTCTCTCTGTTTGTTAAACTAACGCCGCCGCTCCCTTCCTTCTCCTCCCTCGTTCCTGCGTTCGCTGTATTAGCATGATAAAGACGTGGTGAAATAGGGCAGCCGGCAGGTCTTTGGACACGGAAACAATGCTATCGCCAGAGCAGGCGTCTGTACAGCAGGGGGAACAGCCACCGAGGGACTGCACACCGACTCGCGCACGCAAACATACATGTACCCACTGATATAAACCCAAACATGTAAACACACACAGAACTGTGGATTACAATGCCCAAGAGGATTTTTAGCAACGCAAGGTAACATACAGTAAAGTCTCCAGACGGCCTTCTAAACACAACATCCACCAGCTGCAGGTGTCTCTCATTCGGATTTCCACCTGTGCTTGAAAAGGAATTGCATAGTAATGTTTGAGAAATTTCTTCGTTTACGGAAATCAAAGTGAATCCATTAAATGTTCTTTCTAGAGATTTAATAAACCCTTTCAGACACAATTAAAACTTACTGCATGAGTAGGTGGACTAAAGAACTCTTAAAGCTGTACAAAAGCAACTTTCAAATGATGATTTAGGAGCACCTTCCCACCTCTAGTTCATTTACTTTGGTCCAACCACAGGAAGCAGATGCTGTGTTCTGAGCAAGCAGGCAACCATAGTAACACAAAGACCACACAATTAGATGAACTTAAACATAGCATCAGTGTGGTTCTCTGTACTATTTTAGCCAAACTAAACTCAGAATTATACTGAATTTTTTTGAGAAGATGTCTTGAAAGCTGACATAGCGCTTTACGCTTTAGGAAAAAAAAGGCACATCCTTTTTTTAAATCGTATTGTTCGCTCTACTGCATCCCACAATGCGATGCAACACATCCCTAACTACAGGAAGGCGTTTGGCCCTCCCATAGTTGCAGCATTATTTGTAGCTGCCATGCATCAAAGTTGCATAACATTCACGCCACAAACGAACCGCTTGAGAGTTTGTTTCAACCCACACTGAGAACACCTCTTCCATCCGATCCCGGCAAAGTTGTTTTGGTCTAGGCCCTGTGTTCGCAGTCACAGAAACAAAACGCATGAGCCTAACTCACTAGATGAACTCATCACTCTGGTTACCCCAATTGATTGCAGAGTCCGAGGTAGAAGCAGCTTCAGATCTAGATGGTCCAAAGTTTGCAGGGAACCCAGCTCAGCAACAGCTTCAGAATCCTCTCATTCACCTGGTAGTACTGCCAGCCAACCACAACTTACCCAGCGTGAACCCGAGCCCATGCAGCAAGGTCGAACCCAACTATCAGCTGAAGAACGACGACGACGAGTGCAAGCTAATGGATGTAACAGGAAACAGGTTTGAATTGGAGGCAACCAGACTTTTACTCAGTTCTTTCTAAAAATGTTTCAACACCTATCCAAGAGTCTTTGTCAATTCTGGTGGCTTGCACTTGAGCTCAAGTTTTTCACATGTGAAAAACAAATCAGTTCACTGCACCCAGTGAACCCAGACCAGGATTCCTCTGGTCTACGCAGAGATAACATGCAAATTAAACCGAAACTGGTCCACCCTTTTGCTAACGACTCCCCATTGCAAAGCCATAACAACGCCTTTTTGGGCAATAATATAAAGCTTGGAACTCCACATTACCCTTGACATTTGAATTGAGAGAGCTTTCTGGATGGGAAGCGAAACGTCTTCAAACTTTGGGAAAAAAAAGTCCAGTTGTGTTTTTTTTTAACTTTTTTTTGGAACTTTGATAGTGATAAATCAGAAAGGACCAAAATATTTCAAAAGAACATATTTTACTCTTTTGTGTTCTTTTGTTCATATTCTTCTCTCACTTTCTAGAAAAGTATTGCTTAAGAATGTCCGCCAATCTTTTTTTGATCCATCCGAATTATTTATATCTGAATTACAAATAGAATTTGAGGCTAATCTGCACGATTCACTCACACACCTTCAGACCCTTGCCCACATACACATACACAGACACAAAACTAAACCTAATCCTCTCCGTTATGGATGGTGCATTTTCACAGAACTGTAACGTCGTCTAGGTCAGACACAGAGCCAGGGGCCCTCCGGGACACCAGGCCACCCCGCCAGAGGAGCCCCGAATTGAGGCTCAATTCTCTGTTCACCTCCCCTCTTTTTCTAAAGAAACAAGAAAACAGTATGGGTCACAGAAGGTATACAGAAACCCTGGCCAGCGGTACACACACTCACATGCTGCACTGATCTGAATGTAAACAGACGGTATGCACCAGCGTGGTTCACAAGCAGTTCGTCGGGCTGTGACGGTCATCCAGCCCGAGCTCAAACACTCGGCTCACACACATCACATGGAAAGACAGAAACACAACAGACAGTCGATTCAGTATGCACATGCACCAAATGCAGTGTTTTATACCTGAACACATACAGAGCGTCTTGTACATTTTGTACAACAGGCCTGTGGTTTACCTTGGTCGGAGATGCAGTCTCAGCCTCATTCACTTCAACATATTCTAATTGCTACGGACATCAAATTACCCAACTTTCTATCGGATCAGAGGTCAATTCGAATCCGGTGTGTTTTGGCCTTTATGTTTGTTTGTTTTTTGTTTTTTTTTATTGTTTTATTTTTTCAAAGGTGCTTGATCAACGTATCAGTTTGCCTGATGTCTCACGACATTCTACTGAGTTATAAATTTCTGCTTCAGCTCAAACCTCTGTCACCTGCTGTTTCCCATACAGTGGCCCTGTCTGTGCTGGTTTATAGAAACATTTCAGTCTATGTTTTCAGGGTCCTCATGTAAAATCAGCATATAAAAGAGGCAAATAAGACAAAGCACACGGTTAACAGTCAAAGTGGTCGCATGTGTTTTGACTGTCAGCCCTTAAAACGAATGACCACAGCGACCAAAATTTACAAAAGTTAACCAGTCACACAGAAATTCCAACCCTTACCAGGTTTTTTTTCTTTTCAAACTACATTTCCACTCCACCTAGTCGGCAGTGCCACTCCATGTTGAGGTGTGCATTTCTGTGGGAAAAAGGAATAAAAAAAAAAGGTATTAAAGTGTGATAATTGGAGATCTCTTGCCAAACACCTGTCTTGGACCATTCATCACACAGTACTTCCCTTCATACACACTCACGTTTCAGATTATCCCTCTCTGATTCGTTCCCCGCGTTCACACAAAGAGCTTGCAAAGCGTGTCTATTCTGCATGCATACATCAGGTGCGTGCGCACAAGCACGCGCGTTCACACGCAAACTGCGAGAAAACATGTAACCAGTAAGTCCCGGAGCGTGAAGTATATCAGACAGGAATTACAGCTGTCATTATCACATGTAAAGAGGTTTGCACACAGACACACACACACACACACACACACCCAGATGATCGGACGGGCTAGGGAGCCTTCTTCTTTCACAGAAATCGTGAATGACACGCTGCAGGAGAAAAACACTGACAAATAAAATTCAAACATCTCTCAGCTCAGTGATCGTGCTAAACTCAAACACATATATCCGGCATATGCAAACTACTCCTGCCAATCATGCACACATCCATAATCCAGTTTTTTATCCTTCCACCAATCTTCTCCTTTTCCCTTAATCCTCTTTTAAGGATCTTCTCCAGCTTCAATTTTGGGCCCTCTTTCTCCGTCTCTTGGTTCATTTTGTCTTCTCATATCCATTTACAGATATTTACTATTCCAATCTCATAAAAAGTGCTTATATTTTAAAATCAGTCAAAAATAACTGAAGTAAACACACAGTATTTTTTCATAATATTAGTTATCAGCATAAAAAGTTAATCCAAACCTTTCCCTATAATTGTTCCCTTGTTAAATCCTGAATGACTGTGGCTGAAATCATTTTGAGGGACAGCTGAATTCAGTTTCCCCTCAGTTTACTTACCGCCAGGCCAGTAGCCTCATGAAAATATTTAAATATAACCTGCGTGACAACATTAAATAGGCTTAAAGATCTCAAAAAGCAACATGTCATACCCCAACCTACACACATTTCAGATCAGATCAGAAACACAGCCATTGGCCTCTATCAGCCCGGAAACATTTACAATGCTTTGGGACTCCAGGCCTTGTGGCTCCAATTTACCAAACCAAGAGCCATTATACAAAACTGATAAACATGGAACAATAGGAAACTTGTTTCAGTTTTGTTGGCCTTCTAAAACTGCTCCATGAGAGGACTGATGGCTCACCCAGGGGGATCACAGCAAGACGATAAGAAAAAGACTGGCCTAAAAAGAACATTTATGCAGGTGTTTCAAGATATAAGCCACTGATTAACAAAAAATGTTTTATTTGCTAAATGCCAGAATAATGGGAGAGAGAATTTTCTTTAAACTTCCTTTAATTTAAAAGTTAACATACATTTCCTTAGTATTTCCTTTTAAACTGACTGAGATGAGAGCATCATGACTGGTAAACATTCCCGTTGTGTTTACAGCCTACTAGTGCGGATCTGTTGATAATAAAATAAATGAACGTGGCACCTTCAGACATCTGGACATTTTACCCGATGACGAACCACACTTCCTGATATCTCCTGATTTCCTTTGATTTCTCCCTGGTGTCACACAAGGAGTGTGGTTGAGGTGTCGCTTCTCAGTACATCCACAGGTGTGCCTCCAATTAACTCAAATCTTGGGAGTCGACCTATTGGAAGCATGCAAAGCCATCATCATCTGCGCTCTCTAAAATGGTTTAGGGGTATGGTAATCTTGATGCAGTTTCCACTGTGTGTATAAAGCTTCTGTACACAGCTCATGAGATTATTGTTCATATTTATATACATCAATTGATTGGTTCTCAGCTTAAACTTCCAGATGTTTGATAAAATCTCAACACACAAGGAAAGGAGACCCATTTTAATTTACGCAGCGTCTTACACAGATGTGTTCCAGTGGGATAATCCAGCAGGAAGTAAAAGTCGTGATCTTGTCTTAACAGGACACTAATTGCACCTGTATTGGGTTTCACATCTAAAAACAAACATTTTTCCTTTCTCTTGGGATGGGGCCCTGCTGACAACTATTTATATGACCTCTGAACCCTGGGGTCCTGATTGTGAGACCACGTGTGTGTGTCTGCTATAGATGTACATTGCAAAATACTATACTATGAGGGGGGGGAATGAATACCACAAGGGCAAAGGGAAATAAAAATATATGAAAACAACAGGAACAAGTACAGTTTACACATTTGGCTGGATGAGAGAGGAAGATGGAATGTAAAAGTCAGTGGCAGCAGGAATGAAAGATGGATGGTTTGTGGTGGAAGTGAGTAAAGAGGAGGAAGGAAATAACTCTTCCTTGGAGTCTCAGTGAGGACATAATCACCTGTTTTTACCTGGGGACCCATTGATCACTGCCTCACTGTAAATATATGCTAAACACATGAACAGAACAGTATTTTATGTATTGTAACAACAATATAGGAAAACTGCAGTATGATTGCTTACAGTACTACTTCATCTGATACGGGCATGAGCACTTTGAGTATTTTACATGCCAGGCTACTGAAAGCTGCCAATTTGAATTCAAGTACAAGTCAGTTCTTTTATTGTTGCATTTGTTCAATAAATTAGAACATGTGTACCGATGAAGTTTGTTTGTCAGATTAGAAGTACCTTTTGAAAAACAATCTTTTAACACATATTAAACATAGCTTTCTTTTACCCCACATTTATGTCTTAAAATATTTTTTATTGGTTGGTTTTAATATTCTAATCTTAAATGTCGTGTTTCCATTAGCTATAAGTGGAAAATCCACCATACTTAAAAGAAATAAAGGCTTTAAAACATAAATCTGTGTACTTAAGCTATATCTTGTGTTTCACTTGGTTAATTGAGTTACTTAAATTAATTAACTTTTTAATTATATTGTAATTTATTATGCTGCAAATATATATATATATATATATATATATATATATATATATATATATATATATATATATATATATATATACATATATACATATATATATATACATATATGTATATATGTATGTATATATGTATGTATATATATATATATATATATATATATATATATATATATATACATATATATATACATATATATGTATATATATATGTGTATATATGTATGTATATATATATATATATATATATATATATATATATATTTTAGTTATGTTTTTTAATATGTAGCTAAAAGTTAAAATTTTAAAACAAGAGCAGTACTACTCACGTAAAGCTGTTTTCTTTTTCTAAATATAGTCTTTAACGGCTGGGTTTTATTTTGTTTATTTATTTATTAGTCTTTAGAGATATTAAGTCTGTCAGCTTTTCTTACTAAGAAAGAAATTCTTGCTCTTTTTCACTGTTGAATAAGAAAAGCAAGGCTCTGTTTTGTTTACTACGGTGTAACTGAACTGAAATGTACCAACTGTGACTTCAACACAGACGTATGTACCAAACCGATGCCAACCCCTAAACAAATACCATGATGTAATATGACAACAAAATTAAAAGGAATCATTTACCCTTTTCAGCAAGACCTCTTTACTACGAGGCTAAAAACAATGGGTAGTAACTTTATTTTTACATGAGAATAACAGGTAGACTTTAAGTCTTTTTTGTTTTTGAACATCTTGAGATCTAATATTGATCATTTTTTGTGTTTGATATAAAACCAACCCATTTATTGTTGCATTTATAGGTTTTCTTCCTGAAAATCCCATTGACGATAATGTTTTAGACAAAAGCCAACATTTTCAAGAGCAAAGGCATTTATTGCTATGTTAGATAAAGATTACACAGTGGATTTCATAACTTTATTAGTTCAATGTCTGAACCTTTTTGTTATGCAGTACTAGTACAAGAACGGCCTGTCAACATTGTGAGACTTCCATCAGGTCCATTATTATTTATCTGAGTCACAATAGAAACATGGAAAATTAGCGCACATCTTTGGTCGTCAAAATGCGTATTGAACATATATTCCAAGGTGAGAGCAGATTGAGGCATCATCAGAATGAAATGAAAACAGTTGAGGACAAAACACCAAAACTGCAAAAGCAAGAATTGGTAAAGGACTATAAATACACAGGATCTTATTTTTTTAAATGTGTAACAACATATACAGAATGCTATGTTGTTGAAAGAAGGAGAAGAAGAAAAAACAAAAAACAAAACTGTGGTTAGGGTTGGGGACATTTGTGTACTTCAACCAGCATTGGTAGACGGTGCAGAAAAGATTTAGATGATTTATCCCTCTTGCCATGTTTTACTTCAACAATTTCAGTTTTTTCTTGCACATATTCTTTCAGCTATTAAAACTATCCAGCTTATGATGTTTCATGCCAACATTGAATCAATTTCTCTCCACCTTGAGGACATTTTCTACCTGCTCTGACTGTATTCAATGTAATATTCAATAGTCACCTCATTTTATAGTAATTAAATGTGGTTACCTGAGGTTGTTCGTGATCATTTGGCTTGATCGGTGGGTCATAATTTGTTGTTTCATTGAGTTCATTGAATCATCAGAGCAAAAACCAATGGAAACACAAACAGTTTATTATTTTGATATTACCACTATATTTAGCAACATATTTAACATTAAGTAGACATAGGTATACATAGTTTTAAACATTTAATTGTAAATAAAATGGATAAATAATTTTTTAAAAACTGACACTATGTTGTTTTATCTTTTTGAGTTGGCAATCTCATTTTCCATCAGAAACTCCTTTGATGTTTAGATTTTAAATGTAAATTTGTTGGGGGTATGAATGTTTTTAGGAATATTTATCTTCATAAGTTGTCAAAAAAAAAATAAACTCAACTACCAAGAGAAATAAACTGATTGGCAGAGGTTAGGTTCACGGGCTTTTAAGAGGTTTTGTCGAGGGCATAAAATGGAAACCAGTTTGGACAAAATCAAAATGTTTTTGTACAGAATGGTACGTATTACTAAGGGAGGAAATAAACAGCACCCTCTTTATGAAATAATCTAATTGGGTGTTTAGCCATGTTCATGTATTCAGCCTGTTAGAATGAGAGTAAAAGTTTCTGTCTGTGTAATTTTGTGATTTGCTACTATAGCTGTACAGTGCACCAATGGACCAGATCTAATGTATTGACTTAGCCCAAAATAATTTCCTGTGACCTGTGCTGAGCTGCCATGTCTGCAGAGTGGTGCCCCCACCTCTTCTCAGCTTCCTCTCATCCTCCCTGCTGAAGGTGAAAGGTCGGGGAGACTTCGGAAGCATCTTGTGCGGTGAGGTTGGGGGGGGGGGGGGGGGGGGGGGGTTAATGTTACGCTCCCAGTGGGACATCGCCCAACACACAGTGTATGTCAGCACACGGGCACTCAGGACACACACTTAATGACCTGACAGGCTGGTCAGTCGGCTTTAGAGAACTAATTGTTTTTAGATGAGGCAACTTGAGGAGAGGCTCCGGAAGGGAGGACAAGAAGCAAAGAACTGCGGGAGAAACCGAGGGAAGCATGGGGCCATAAATTAAGGATGTCCCGGATATTTGGTTTCCACGTAGCATTAAATGAGAAAACGGTAAACAGTTTTAGTTTTTTTCTCCAAACCGTCTCTGGATACCTCTTAACCAGGCCACACACACAGACATAACTCATCCCAGAAAGTGTTGTGACGCATGTTTTGAAGTGTCCAGTTGTCCATCCAGCAAAACTTCAATGATACCCAATTCAAAGAGCCACTCTGCAAAACAAACCACTCAATAAGCTGGAGGTAATGGAGACTGCAGGTCAGGCTTTACAGCAATATCGTTGCCACACACAAAGGCACACGTACAAACTCACACTCCCATTGTCTGAGCAATACTTATTGGGGCCCGTGCTAACAGTTTGTCCATAAGTGACCTTAATTAAGTGGCTGGCACCATTAGCTGCAGAGCTAAGAGGCTAAGAGCCATACATCTGCATGTGAATGTGTGTGTTTTTTATGATAATGGCTTTGTTGAGGTGTGTACCAGAATACTAACAAGCGCCTGCATGCAATGCAGAGTGGATAAATAGGCAGTTGAAGTTGAGTGCTGGAGAGGAGATGGTTTAGATAAGTTACTCATTGTGAGAAAGGCAAAAACAGGGAGCAGTGCCGAGGGCTGCTTTAAATGCAGGTTAGCCCCGTTTATTGAGCCCAAATCCACTCACACAGCAAGTAAGCTCTTTGGGAACGCTCAGCTTACCCGAGTATGTTTCATTACTGATGAAAACTGGCATCTGAATTTAATCTGAAGGCAATAATAATTCCCTGAAATTTTATTTTAGTAATATACTATTACTGTTAATTCATAAACTTTCACCAATCAGAAGATAATGCTGTTAGTTCTACGTTGTAATTTCCTTCACCTTTGGCTCTGGTTTCTCCATCTTTGTTTTTGTTGTTGTTGCTGCTGTGGCTAATGGATTCTCACCCTGTTCGCTCATAAAAGCTGGTAAATTGAGGTCAAGCGGTCAGAAGTCACTGCCATCCCTTTGATGTGACCCAGACATCCTGGGAAGGAAGAGGAAAGAGAGAAGGAAGAGGATTCTTCATGGACAAGTGGTAGAACACTGTCCCCCATGCAAACAATGGCTGTCTGTTAGTCTCTATATCTTTAAATGCATTTTTATATTAGGTTGATTTTTGAGGTAGGCTTAGTTTCTTTTTTATCATTTATGCAATACAATTAAGTAACTTTTTCTCTTAAAGTGAACTAGTTACCATGTAATCATCTAGGAAGTACTTAATAAATTGTGGTGTATTACTATGTAATGAAATCCAATTTTAGTTGGTAATTACAATCAAATTACTGATTAACTGTTCCTAGATGACCCACTATTTGCCAACGGATAAAGCATTAAATAGCGAAATATTAATAGTTACAGTGAATTACAACGTAGTTACATCTAGTTACTGTGTAATACAACTTTGTAAGTACTTTCTAGGTACATACATGTAATTAGTGGACCGTAAAAGGAAGGGTTACATATGGTTAAATATAATTTGATAAAAAACCCTTAATTTTTAGAAGGTCCGCTTTCTTTTTAACTTGCATATGAAACGGTTAAATTTTTGGTAGAGTTATGACAAAATATGGTACAATACAGCTGAATGCAGTATAATACAGTTTGATAAAACCTTGGAATGTGTTTTTTTACTATAGGATATAAAAATATGTGTCATGTTTCTTTTTACCAAATCAGTTCTAATGAGAAAACATCAGCTGTTTGTTATTCTTTGTCTCAAATACGTTTTAAAAAAGCCAATAGGCTCAGCAAAACCTCAATGATACACAATTCAAAGACATGCTGCAAGACAACTTCTGCAAAATTAAAACATGACTGTAATGAATCAGAGGAAGCGGACCCAGAATTCAGCCAGACCAGCAGAGGTTTCTTTAAAAAGAAGGATCTTTAATAACAGAAATCAAAAACAGAGACAAAATCCAAAAAGCCTGTTGCACCAAAAACGGCAGAGAAACAAAACAGTCTAGTTGGGCAGGCAGGGCAGGAACAGACAGAAACAGGATGGCTCAGATCACTGGAGACAAGGGGTCAAAAATCCAAAAGCAAACCAATAAACATAAACTTGAAGGAGGAGACTCACCCATACTCAAACAGACGACCTGGCACTGATGTCTGGTCTCAACAGTTTAAATGGAGGTGGGAGCAGGTGAAACCGGTGAGAGGTGATTGCAGCAGGGGTGGAGTTCGGCAGGTGTGCAGAGTAAGTAATTAGACCAGACATCAGTGCTGAGGCTCAAAACAAGAATCTAAACAAGACAGACCAAAACAAAACCTGAGGCAAGAGAAAGGCCTAACTGATTAAATAACCAAACTAAAACCCTAACCAAAACAGAACATTACAATGACAGCAAATTAACTCAGGCCGAGTCTCTTTACTACAGTTTTTGTTGTACGTTTTGTTCTGCCTTCATTGTGTTTTGTTCTGTTTTATTATTATTATCGTTTGTGTCTTGGTTTGTTCTGTTTTAGTGCTGAACAGCACTTTGATTGAATAAATAGATGTTTCCCTTAAATGTGCATTACAAATACAATGGATTTGGCTTTTCAGACACTGACCATAACAGATCCTTGTTCAAATGTTGATACTCAAATCTGGACAAAGGAACATAAAGGGTATTTTAAACAAATAGTTATCACCATCTTTAGAAACTGGCTTATCTCCACAGAACTTCAACAGACTTAAAACCCAAAGTCTCTGGATCTAACCCACAATTCACCCATTGCAGAGAAAATGCGTATTTGTCTGTAAAAGCTATGGTATACCTTTGCTAATTTTAGGATGACTATCTATGGGTTGAAACAGAATTGTTTTTTTTTCTATGACTTTAAATCAAACTGTGGATTTGACGCTCAAAATTTAGCACAAAATTTGAGAAGAGGAACCAAACTGGCGTTCATGGTGTTTTTCTTGTCGTAAAACTAATCTCTGCAGGATTCTTTGAGTACACTCACGTCGTCGCTTCAACTGCTCAGACGACCTCCTCACAACACCTCACCCTTGTTCTCATCTCACCGTTCCACCCACTTTAAAGTAATTCAACATATTTAAATTCATTAGAACAGCGACAGAGGAAAATAACTCAAGTGCTACTGTACTGCACAGAAACAGATGCACACAAGTTCCCAACCTTTAAAACACGCGCGCACACATCCACACACCGAGTGGAGCAGATTACATTCTCCCCAGGACTTGACTTGCATTAAAGTTTAAATGTGTTCAATTTGGACAGACCCAATATTAGAGTGGAGTATCATTACGAACCTTATTGGATGAGTCTGAGCAGAATAGATTTCTACTGATGAGATGAAGAGGCCTCCGGCATACGCACACACATTTGTTCACACGTTACCATCTATCACACAAACACAGACATGTGAACAAATGAACAAAGACTCATCTGCCATTTCTTTTTTTGACATATATAGAATTTTTTTTATTGTGTAAATATATTCAAAATGTAACCCTGGACCTGTGAATTAACTGGTCGCATTGTTAACACGGTTTAGGAACAAGTTATCAAGGGAAATCTTACAGAGAAAAAACAAAAATGTTTGCAAAAAATACACCTTTTGACTCAAAGCATTAGGATTTAAGCAGTGTGTCCCTGGCTGGCAATGGAGCTGAGATATTGGTATTGCTATAAAGCAATCCTGCAAATAAAAGCGTCAGGGAAAGAAAGTTACAGAATCCTTGTTTGTATTAATTCAAATGCACTATTTGATTGTTTTGCACTAGTAATCCTGAAATCCAACGGCTTCATTTATGCAAGTATACTTGGTGCAACCACAAAATCCGGGGGATAAAAACCCTGGACAAACACACATTTGGACCGATAGCCTTCAAAGCAACAGCAGGCAGGAGGACTCAACCCTGTCAACAGTGTCCTTAGTGAGGTCCAACCAAGAAGTGATCCGTATAGAGACGCAATGATGTCCCAAACACTGAAAACCCTAAAGCCTGGTTCAGACCGCAGGATAATCCCCCAGGTGTTTGACCCGATCTTCTCCTTCCACCATGCCCAGATTATCAGGATGGATTTTAAGATAATCTTAAAAGATATTCCTGCCGTGTGTAGTGTGTTAAGAGCGATCTGGTCTGCTCGGAAGAACGTCGGGACTGCTCCGACCTCAAATCGGGGATTTTCAACATGTCGTATTGTCCAGACCCAATTTCCTAGCATGAGGTGTTTCCCTGAGAACAAACGAGCATGGCACCTGTCGAATGTGACCACAACTCACCTCTGGTAGTGCAGCAAACGTAGGGCCCCCGTTCACGCTGTCTCCACTCCTCTAACCAATGCCTTTTTAGATGTTTTTTTCTCTGTTAAAATTGGTCCGCAAACTATCGCCATTGTTGTTTAAACTGGAGAATTTTCTGTCTGACACCTGAATGTTCCTGAGTGAAATCTGTTCTCGTGCGGTGCGTTGTGCTTGATGTTTGACCGGACGCAACATACTGTATGAGCAAACCTGTTTACGATTTTTCATTGTTGTTAGGCTTTGAAAATCGGACAACAATTTTAAAGTCTTGTCGTGTGAACCAGGCATAAACTTTAAACAACATTACTGTTCAGCATGCAAATGATTTAACAGTAGATTTAAAGCAGAGATATCTCACTAATTTTAAAGGAGAAGTCCGGTCAACAAGGAAAAATTAGTGGATCATTAGCTATACCTAAAAATAATACATTCGTGGTGATTTAATGAATTTAGCTTTAATCAATAACAAAATAAAAGCATACATTGTCGTCTCGATCACTCAGTCTGGGGGCGGCCATTATTGCCCAAATATGGGCAATAATGGCCGCCTGACATCACATCCTGTGACGTCTCTGTGCGGTGAAGCACTGCGCTTCACAAGCTAATTCAATAGGAACTGTTGTACACAGCTGCATTCAACAACAATGATTTCGGGTTTCGAGAGGACTTCACCATTGAAATTCGTGAGAGCTATTGTTAAAGCTACAATGCTCACGTTCATGGCAGTTGGATGTTCCAATACATCGGGTAAAGGTGAAGAAAACATTAGTTATTTCGCCTTTCCAATTGATGATCCACCACGGGTTCGTCGTTGGATTGCCTACTTGAAGAGGGAGGATTTGCCATCGAACTTCTGGCCAGAGAAAAAACACGTCGTCTGTAGCCAACATTTCGAAGAAGAATGTCTTCAAGATGACATGAGAGCGAGAATTTTCAGCAGGTTTTTCTTTTTTATAATGTAGAATTTGCGGGGACATTTGTTTACCCGACCAGAGGGGCGGAGTGATATGACACACTTGGAAATAATGCTCACTGTTGCGAATCCCACTTGTTTTATGTGACTTTGGTCTTTTTTCTAAAGTCGCTTGTTAATTTCATGAGTTGCGGGTTGCAGTTTTTTGGGCTTGTTTCTGAAAGTGATGTCGCTTGTAAAAAAGCTAATAAAAAAGTAAAAAAAAAATATACTAGAAATCCATAATTTACTTCATGGCCATCCTCAATAGAACCAATGACTAAGGCCATGTGTGCTATCAGAGTATGCAGGTGGAGTGACAGCACCAAAGGGGTGTGGCTTACAATTTACGGCATTAATGCAAGGCATGTGGAGGGTTTCCCCAGCTCTGAATCCTGCTCCTCCTTTAGTACATTTAGTACTTTAAAAGCAAGTAAAGTTGTTGTGCAGCAGTAATAAAATATTATTATCTGCATCAGATTGTCTTGATGAACATATTAGTCTCATCAGACACACACTCAAAGAATCCTCTGGTGGTGCTGTAGCTATCTTAGTTTTTTTTTTAATTTCTTATTATATTACTATGTCACAGGCCTTCCTAGATCCTGTATGTTCCGTAACATCAGAATCAGAATCAGAAATACTTTAATAATCCCAGAGGGAAATTATTTTCGTCACACGCTCCAGATATACAAACAATATATATATATATATATTACAGATCTAAAATAAAGTGATAGTGACAATGTACAAAAACAGGGCAAGAGAATGAATAAATGTCAATTACAGAGGGGGGGGGGGGGTCTGAATCTCTGAGGGAGGCGTTGTAGAGACTGATGACCACAGGCAGGAATGATTTCCTGTGGCGCTCTGTGGTGCATCTGGGTAAGAGGAGTCTTCTGCTGGGCCAGTGAACCACTTCTTGGTTCTGGAGTTGAACCAAGAACCTACCATCATCTACAACCTACCATTTTGGAGGTTGATGTGTAGATCTCTGATCTGAAAAATGGCTTGAGTTTACTTCCAACAGGGGATATTTCTAAATCCTGCAGTTAGCATGACAGATAGAGGTGGAGCAGTGAAAAACTGTTAACAGACAAATTGATTACTATTATCAGCAGCCACATTTAAATTGTATAATTTTATTGTGTGTGCATTCACCACTGTTTCTGTATTTGCACCAATAAAAATGCTAATTTCAAATAGCTCCTGATTTGACCCTCAACACTTGTTTTTCTCTCTGTGATTACTGTGTAAAAGTGACAGATTCATTCCAAATTGTAATGAGGTCTTGGAAATGGGAGTTGCGTGCAACCTGTAAAGATCACACACAGTGACGGATCAGAAGGGACTGGATAATACGGGGAGGATGACTCCACCAGGATGGAAAAATGAACTGTTCTCAGCCGTCTTCTTCGCTTTTTATCCACTTAGGGTGGCAATGAGGAAGTGATTTTGTCCTTCCCTCACCTCCACCTACTTCCTCCACTGTCTCGCACTCCACCTTTTAAAATAATATCTTTTTCATTCTCTGTTTCGAGCCTTCCTCCCAAACTATTATCTTCAGGTCTTCTCTTCCCCCTCCTCCTCCTCCTCCTCCACCTTCCTCCTCCCATCTTGCTCCCTTCTTTCATTTGTTCTTCACTCTTTCGCTGCCTCCCCGCACTTTGAGCGAAATAGATTTTCAATTACGTGTTGAGTGCCTGGAAGCGTCTATATTTCCCAACCTGACCCCAATACAGCTGAAGTGATACCCGACGCAGCAGAAACACACACACACACACACGCACATCCATACATCAACACACACACATCTGATGCACTTCCGCCTCCACTTATAGCTTAATAGGGAGGTGGAGAAGCTGGAGGATGTCTTCAGTGTCCCGGACAATCCCACTAAACTACCTGAGACACCCAGCTATCACAGCCAGACAGGGAAATTAAATGCTGCATTAGAACCATAATAAAGCAGCATTTCGTGTGAACAACCTTGTGACAATTAGGGTATGCTTTGGCGACCTTTCAAGTCTTTGTGGCCCATAACTTCTGGAGGTAGGCACCCTCAGGAGGATCAAGTTGTGGTACAGAGAGTATGATGATACTGATATGGATGATGTAGATGGAAAGGACTGATTTGATTCTTATTGCATTACTGGGTTGTGTGTTATTATGATTGGCTAAAGTTTGCAGTGTTGTTTGAAATTTAAATAATTTGAATTTGTTTAGTGGAGGTTCTTGCTCTAGGCGAGCCTGACCTTCTGTGACTTATATATATTTATTACGTTCTCACTGTCTGACATCAAAGCAAACGAAGCTTTTCCTGGTTTAGCACAGTTTCAGCCTTTCTTTTTCAGGAACAGTGTGATGGCTGGCTGGAGATACCCAGAGTGGGCTTTCATTTGGCTAAAAATGTTTGAATAGATAAAAAAGAAAAATTTGCAATTGGAAATTGTAACGCCTGCAGTTAAGACAGATCAGAGAACTTTGGGTACGAAAACACTGGATCTTGGCTGAATGCTTTCATCAAAAACTAGTTAGTGACATAACTCGTTATTGCCAGCTCTATTACACTCATTTGAAGAGCTGCTGTTTAACTTTAAATCCATCCTTTGGCTCTTCTTGAGAAAGTTTCTTTTATAGAAAGTAACGGAGTCGAGGATTACAACAACATACGCTATAAATTCATCCACTGCCACTTCCCTGAGGCTGGATTTTTAAGTCTGGTTGATCCGTTCTAAATTCCTTTATCCGCTTTTTTTCCTCCAACAAAGTCCTCATAAAATTATTATGTACATAAGTGACTGAATTTTCTTCCGCTGTGTCGGCATTCTTTGTTATATTTTGGTCGTTATTATCTGACTTCACCATTTGCTTCCATATGTCTGACTGAAATTCGGGCCTGCCTACACATTTAAGATGCCAAGGCTGTGACTTCGATTGACAACTATGATGAATCAATCTGATTGGGTGAAAGATAACACAGTAAGCACTGATTGGTCACAGGTGCATAGAGCTGTGCCCCGGGGACTATCTTTGAGTATCCAATTAGAGAATAGCATGAACTCACATGGAAGTCAAAAGGTTAAAAATATACAGACACACTCATCTGTCAGGCACCTCGTGAATTTTAAACATATGCATGTATAACCTCAAATAAACACAAAATGGAATGGAACGATACTGTTTTAAAAGAAACTTGGCACGTCTGATTTTTCCATGATAAACTGGGGTTTTATGGCTTTGAAACACGTATATAATTCAAAGTGGTCTAACGCCTAGAGTTACTTCAGGTTAGGTGATAAAGAATGGAGCTTCGGTTGCTTTGAAAGGTTTCAACAGGAACTCCAGCAGGTTAAGCGCCATGAATGGGCAGCTGGCCCAGAAGCCACTGATGAGCAAGAAAGAAAAAAACTCAGTGCAAGTTTTGAAGTTAAACATTATTTCTTTTCTTTCACATACATGCTCTTACAATTGTGAGTTACCCTACATTTACTGCAATTGCCTCTATAGGCTGGATTAGTCAGCCCACGACAGAGTGATTCGGGCCGAATCTTCTTGGCGTGCGTGTGGGTGTGACATGCTGCGCGCTCTCGTTCACCTGACTACTTTGATGAGTCTCCGCCATAATCGAGGCATTAGCGAGAGAACACAGCCAACTTCAATATTTTTAGCTTTCTTACCTCAGAAGACGTTATGCTTCTAAACGAAAGACCTGTGCTGTCTCATCGGCAGATGCTTTTCCTCTTCTCCCATGCACGTACACAACACTGGTGTCATTTCAACTTGTCGCCAGAGGGGGCAGACGTCTGCAAAAATCCTGGAAGTTACACTGTGCTACTTTAAAGGGACAGTGTGTAACTAATTTGGCTTTTAATTAGCAAAAACAAAGTATTGCTTTTATAAACACATATTCTGACAAAAAAAAATAGAATAACCACATCACAAATGAAAGTGTTCTCCCAACTTAGAATTAGTTGGTTATAAATACATAGGTGTCGGTGCACTTATGTATTTATAGGTGCCCCATGTTGCGTCGCCATTTCTGATTTCTGTAGCCGAAAGGAGTCAAACCTATCAGCCATACGCGTTTTCCCCTATCTGTCTTCCATATGAAGACATGCTGTTGGTGGAGGAGTATAAACAAGCAAAGATGACCGTAGATCATTCTATTTGCCGTTTTCTTTTGAAATGGAGAACCATTA
Source organism: Fundulus diaphanus (assembly GCA_037039145.1). NCBI lineage: Eukaryota > Metazoa > Chordata > Actinopteri > Cyprinodontiformes > Fundulidae > Fundulus > Fundulus diaphanus. The sequence goes on along the minus strand of CM073123.1, from coordinate 14,729,445 downwards.
TTCTTTGCCCAGCGGGAGGAATGAGAAAGTAACCAAGAAAAGAAAAAGAAGTAATAACCGGGAGAAAACAAGAGTCTATGTCAGCTATTATTACCAGGTGGAGATAATTCATGAGGGAGTGGGGCTTTCAAACAGATGCAGAGGTTGCAGGCTTTCTGCTGGACAGGTAAGTTAATTCAATATAACAGTGAAGTTTATTTTTGGCATTATGTTAGAAACATGGCAGTATGTGTGTACACGGAGTAATATCAGCTGGTTCACGGTGTCTTTAGCGCAGCAGGCGAGCGGTTCTCTTTATAACTCAGATAAGTGGCTGCGCGTTCAGAAACAAGGCCAAAAAGGTGACTCATGGAATTTACAAGCAATTTTAGAAAAAAAACAAGCGGACTTGGCAACAGTGCAAAAAAAAAACAACATTTCACGCGATGACTGTAGCTATTAGCTATTAGCAGTAGCTTGGTACTAAATACATGGAGGACATGTCACATTTAGGACACTCCACAGCTTCTGTAGTGGTTATTACATGCCTGACGGCGAGGTTGTTTGTAATTAATTTATCGCACCACTAGATGGTGCACCAGTGTGTAAGTCTTACACACTGGGGCTTTAAGGATGCTTAAGGATGCTCTTTGAGATTAGATACGTTTTTTTCTAGTGTTTTTTCCCCCTACATGTCTGACTGGGTAGCTGCCTGTGAATGTGCAGAGTTTGAGCAGAAACACTAATTTTACTTCATCCTTTTTTTTTTTATAGCATTCAACCACAGAAATAATGTGACTAGCCAAACAAATATACGTCAGACACTTCTAAATAATGCATATAGTTAATAAATACTGGTTATTTTAAAGTCTCTGTCTCCGCTATCACATTTGAAATGTTAAAGATGTTAAAGAAAGTGGTTTGGAACGTTTAATTGGTCATTTTAGTTATTTTCAGGTTAATTCATCGTATTTGGCAATCGAAACGCTTAGACTTTATATATATATATATATATATATTACCAGGTGTTATTTGTTTCCTCGTCATGCTGGAGTTTTTTCTACATTAGTGACTGGGATCGACTGTACTGGCTAAACAACATATAATGGATACTTTCAATCATCATCAACAAAAAAAAAATTCACATTCTGGCTTGTGGAATAAGAAATTGAAAACATGTTTTTTTACAAAGAAATTAATTACTGAAATAAAAAAATAAATATGCATTTATGTAGGCAGAATTCTTTCGCAAAAAGCTAACTTATTCACCAATAATAAATATAGTGGAGCTCTGAAATTTACATCGTAAACTAGCAGTGTTACATGTTTTCCATAGAGAAGACGAATGGGCCTGATGAAAGTTTCTCCAGTAATTGCTACATTTAATAAAAAATAAGCTTAAACTTCACTAAAAAGGGAAGACTGCAAATCCAAAACCAAGGAAAATACATGTGGACTTTATTCCTTGTTCAAGTCATTAGGCTGTGAAATATAAAGGATGTAAGCATACGCATGGTTGGGATTTTTGATTTATTTATTATCTAGCTGGACCTTTGCCAATGAGTAAAAACACCTGAACTAATTCAACAAACATTACACTGCTTAAATGTAAAAGGGGTACTCACCAACCAGACGTTCCACAAAACAGCAACCAAGGAAAGAAAAGCAGAGATTTTTTTTCTTTTTTATATTTATCTCCATGCAGCTAATTTTTTAATTTAGAATTCAGGACAATACTTTGAACACAGCTGCTTTATAATGTCGACTAACGCCCCTAACACCCCCCCCCCACACACACACACACACACACACTCACACACACACACACACACACACACACACACGTGCCAATTTCATTAAGCAGTTTGCGCCTCTTAACATGGCCCCTCCTGGGTGTTAGCGAACGATTTTCCGTATTAAACGGAGGCAGAGGTTAGAGGTCAACAGCCTAATGCCTTATCTCTGATGCACCATGGCAGCCTTATTACTCAAGGCTTAGAGAATAAACACACACACACATGCAGAGGCAGGCATAAATGCATATATTGTTCAGGCATGGATCCACAATAAAGAGAGCCGGAGGTGAGACAATGGCCTCGGGGCATGTTCAGCATGTGGAGTGGCGCACGCCAGCCACGTACATCACACACGCATGCACACCCACAAACTCACACTCCCGTTTGCTTCTCACTACCAGAGTCCAATCTTACTGTAAAATGGAAGATGCTGCATGGATGAAGAGCAGATTATAGACTGAACTTGTTTTTTTTTTGCTAACTTTGACATTAGTTATGAATAAGAATGGAAAAAATCTGGTCTTGTTACTGAAAAGTGGTTTATAAATAAACTTGCCTTGCCCTCCGTTATGTAATTCTTCCCCCTCTGGAGTATAGAAAAAGAAACTAGATGGAAGAACATTTGTATTCCAGACTGTGTTTAAAATCTTGTTTTAAAAAACAACCGTTAGATTTTCAACACATCCAACCGTCTGTTTGTGTCATCCATCCATCTGTCCAGCTATTTATCAATCCATTCAATCATCCATTATCATCTGTTGTACATCCATCCATTGCTCCAATCATCCATCAATGTCCTTCCATCCATCCATTTGTTCCTCCATCCATTGATTTGTTCCACCATCCTTTCATCCAGCCACTTCTCTGTCCAACTAATCATGATTCGCTGTGAAATTTTCAATTCATATTATAAAAAGAAGTGATTATTGTGGAAATTTTGGAATGTTTGACATGGAAATTATGAAAAACGTGTAACAGGCCTAGACAAGAGATGCATAGAATAAAGATGATAGTCGCAACTTTACAAGAATAAAAAATTTTCTATTGCTTTCACAGTGAAATCGAGGCACAAAGTGGAGTGTGTGTGTGTGTGTGTGTGTGTGTGTGTGTGTGTGTGTGTGTGTGTGTGTGTGTGTGTGTGTGTGTGTGTGTGTGTGTGTGTGTGTGTGTGTGTGTGTGTGTGTGTGTGTGTGAGTAGGCGTGGTGGTGCTTTGTTAAGGCCTGAATGAGTTGTTGATGGGTACAGCAGCTTGGGTCTCTCAGGGGATGAAGAGGGAAGAGGAGGAGGAGGGAGTATGGGTAAGTTGATAATTGCAGGGGAACTTGGACTCAGTCTGTCAATGTGCACCCCTCTACCCTCCCTGTTTAAACACACACCAGTTCTCCCTTTGAAGGGGAGGTCCCTTGATTTGGCCACTTAAACACACCACAGACACCCTCATCTGTTTTCTGTTTTGTTTTTGTCTCACACAGGCTCTACGTGGGTTTCTGACCCAAATCAGTTCCCTGACTTCTTCTCAGTCTAACTTTTTTCCAGTTTGTTTTTAAACTTTTTTTATTCTCATTTTCAAAAACCTATTCCATCTTTGTGTGTGTGTGTGTGTGTGTGTGTGTGTGTGTGTGTGTGTCAGGGGGTTGGGGCTCCTGTAAGGACTCAGCTGCCGTTGTGTGTGAGGGTGAATTACACGCTGTAGTACAGTGTTGACAGGAGCAGCTGGACATCAGTGGGTCATGGCGCCCGGCTCTGCGTGTGTATGCGTGCATTCATGCTGGGCGTGTGCGTGCGGCCCTTTTTAACACAGAGCTGACATCTCCTGGTTACTGGCGGCATAAACGGGCGACACGGAGGAATCGTTTTCTTGTTGTTTGTTTTTTTTGGGGGATTCTACACATTTTTCATGTCCAGACTCCATACTTAATCTTTTTAGCTAATTTATAAATACTGCATTTAAACGCGATGAACAGACATATAGACCGATGGATAGGCAAATAGGTGGACTGATGGACGAATGGACAAACAGATGAAACATACACCTTCTACACCTTCTCACTCACCTTGAAAAAAGTGAAATCCGGTTTCAGGTTTTGCATACGTACCCAGCACAATACACAACAAAAGTGTCGATCTTATTTTATCTGTGGGTTCTTAGGACTAAACATTTAAGGGGGAATTATTTGCAGCTGAAACAGTTAACGGCAAAAAGTAAAACATCTCACATCAACTCACGTTTCCGAGCCAGGTGGGCTGAGCATCTTGGAGAACCTGCTGCAGCTGTCTCCCACTCCCCCATATCTTCATGCAAACACAAACTGACTCCATGATGCTGAGATGGGAACTCAGTTGGGGCCATACCATCTGCTGAGGGAGTCTTCCTTCTGTGGCTGAAGCTCTGATTCTTTATGACCCTGTCTGTTTATTTAGCCTCATCGCTTTGACGCAGGCTTGATGAACCCCAAAGAATTTGCCAAATATAAGCCCGATTTTACATAACTTGGCTTTAATCCCTTCAAATCGATAAGTGTAAAACAAGAAAAGTGTGGCCCGGGTGCGGCCCGTGTTGGCATTAATGAAATTTGAAGGGCAAGGTTGAAATGCAGAGAAGAAAGACGTTTGAGAGGAGAGGAAGCATGAAGTAATGAGTGTGGAGAAGCGTGCTGGTCTCTGGCTGGTCGCGAGGCCAGAGACAGAGTTTTGTCACTGCAATCTCACACTCTGCCTCTGTAATGACTCGCCTGGAGGCACAAATGATTTCCTCCACTGGTGTTACTGTTGCTCGAGTCGCCACAAATTCAAGCGAGAGGGAACGATTGAGGTTTCAGAGAGGGGGGGGGGGGGCATGGCAGGACACGGGGTTCGGAAAAAGAAGAGATGGAAGGAGGTGGAAATTATAAAATAAAAGAAAGGACACGATTCATTATTCATCTGTCTTGACAATCTATATAGAGTGATGCAATATACAATTTGGGTGGGTTTACGTTTTGCTTCCCCTGCAGCGGATCAGATCAGTTTTCAGGTCACTTGCCCTGCTGGGACCGCCATAATTGCTGTCCATCTGCGGTCATATGCCCCAATTTTCCATACACAAACCCTAAAAATTACACCTCCCTCCACCTTTTTGCTATTTCCACTGCCTGTCTTTGGCTCCTTTTTCCGCCCGGGGGACGTGTCATAAAGACATCATCATCATCATCATCATCATCACTGTTTGAGGGAAGAGGAGAAAAAGCAAGGATGACACGATGATCTATCTACCAGTCACTTCTTCGTGGGTCTGAGTGCAGCTGAATCAACACAACAAACTGTGGAGAACGATGAAGCCATTTTACCAAGCAGAGACCACAGAGCAGCCAAGCAAATATGACATTTCTGTTTGTTAATTTGCTATTTTCTGATACAGACAGACAGTATATGAGCATATGACTTCTATAAATGTTACACAGGAGTCACTTTCTTGAACATTTCTCAAGTGAGCAGTGAATGTTTAGCTGACCTATGGTTGGTTTTTGGCCAACAACTAAGCAGTGTTGCTCATTTTGCCACATTGACATTTCTGACGTTGCAGTTTGGTTGTTTTTTGCCTGACTTCTTTTTTAAGAATGAGCTCTTTTCTCAAGATCTTGCAACATTATAACGCTGGAATATTTTTCACAAAGCTCCACCTGGACTCATAAACTAAGTGTAAGCTATGAGGTGCGGATATGAGAGTGAGAGCATGTTGTATATGTCTTTCTAACTGTTATTTTGAAAGGAAGTACTACTGGAATTGTCCTTTAGTGAGGCCGAGTTGCATTAAAGAGCTGTTTTAAACTGTTTGTAATTCAGTAATCTGGGCATTTAGTGGAAATAATGCAGAGGCAGGCAAGATACGAACAAGACTAAACACTGGCTCACCATTATTCACTTGCTATTATAAATCTAGCATCTGCTTCATAGGCTGACGTCTGCCATTAAACTAAAGGACTATTTCACAATTTTTGAATGACTCTGGACTGCAAACAACCTCATGAGACCATCTTATGCACAATCTTCTTGTACGACATTCCTAATAGGATGGTCAGACTCGGCCTTAGAGATCGGATGAGGAACTAGAGGTAGAGCCGCTGCTCCTCTTCTTCAAAAGAAGTCAGTTCTAGTGGTTTGGGTATCTGATCAGAAGGATAGACGTTATTTGGACATGTCCTGAGGAACTATATTTCCCCTCTGGCTTGGAAAACACCTTGACATCCCCAGAATGAGCTTGAGGGTGTCGCCGCGGAGAGATATCTGGGTTCCCTTCTCAGACCTGCTACCAAATGTCGAACATGGAAGACAATGGATGTATGGATGTGTAATTCAGCAGATTCTACATGGCTTGAAACTCATGAAATCTTTATTCTATGTTTAACAATATAAAAAGGCAGCTTTTCAAGGTTCTTTTTTTTATATTTTTGTTTTGGGGATTTATTTATTTATTTATAGGATTAGACAAGCATTTGCTGCAAACTGCAATTTATAGACCAGTCAACACTGGACCCAAATATTCTTCTCTAAAACACAGTTTTTGAAAAATTAAACCTTTATTTGTAAAAACAACTAATGGGGATTCCTAGTTTTCCAAAGGGGCTGCAAGGTGATGCCACTGTTGTTAGCAATGTTGCATTGTATCAAAATGGTCTGAGTTCAAATCCCAGCCTGGGGTCTCTCTGCATGGGAGTTTAGAAAAACAATGTTGCACACCTCTGGAAAATTGAGGTTTATTTTTACCAAGATGTTTCTTCTGACTAAAAGTAATATTTATGTTTTAGAGAGACCTGATTTTAATCTGATGTGAATCTGTGGATGGAGCAGCAGATTACAGAGGCTAGTAGGCCTTCCCACCGCAAGACAATTAAAATACCAGTGGAAGCTAAAAGCTGGCCAGAAATTATGAGAAGCATTTTTTCTTCTCTTGCCCCATAAATTTTTTTTCTGGGATTTGGAAAAGAGCATGAACAATAAAAGTATTTCTATTCTAGTCTATCCTAAATAAAATTTAACATCCTATTTTCTTTCAAAACGTTAAATAATTATATGCTTATCCAACCCCCAACAACAACAAAAAAATAATAATTACATTGTTTCAACACCTTTTTGAGAGAGGCTTGCCTCATTTGGTATCAGAAACAAACTTCTTGATTTAATGAAAACAATTTCATATCAGAATTCAGAGGTATGAATATTTTGGGCAATATCTGTATGGTACTTTTTTCTTTATAAAAAAAGCATTTTAAAACAACATTTTACATCACCTTGTCTCGTTTCTGTGTACTTAAGCTCCCTTTGTAGCAGAGCGATATGCATTAGGATCTATTTGACCCATCTGGGACACAACTTTAGTTGCAGTTGTTCCTACCCCTGTTTTTGGGATATTTAATGTGTTTAAGCTCCAATGTACGATTTGGCAGGTGGACAGGGAGGGGAGGGGAGGAGGGGTGGGGGCCAGAGTGAGCATATACATCACTTCATCCTTAATTAGCTGTCATCAGCTTCTCTCCTCTGAGGAACCAGAGACTAATAATGAATGGTGAAACTCTAAAGGAGAGTCACTCAGATCCTCATTCATCCCACTCCCTCTCTGTCACCGGAATCTGTGAAGATAAATTAATGAAATTTGATTAGACGAAGAGAGGCATTGGTTTCCCACTGTAAGACCGCACAGCATATTTTAAATTAAATAAGAGACCCAAAGGAAATCTCAAAGCCCTTCTCCACCTTTAGGTTGCCAAAGACCTCCAGATTACCATTGCTTGTTTCGTGTAAAACGAGCCTTGATTATTCTCTTTATTAGGCCAGGATCAACACCCCCGCTGAAAGGTCGGATCATGGGAGGCGGATCCATTTTTTTTTTTTTTTTTAAAGATGCTAATACGCCAGTGAAAGCATTGTGATGTTTTAACAAAGTCAGAGCGTCCGTACAGACAAGAGCAGCTAATTAGAGGAGAACACAGTGTAAGTGGGCATATGTGCACTGGGGAACCAGTCAGCCAACACGCGACATGAAAGCACCACGGGGGGGGGTTCGGGCCAGCTCCCGAGCCAATATGAAGTCGCCATGGTGGCATGTTATGGTCTCAGCGCCCCAAGCCCCTGGCACTCTGTCCTCCAGCCCAGTTTGTAGAGGCGGGGAGGGGGTGGAAAACTGCAGACTTTCCAGACCGCACCGCAACCTGTCCTCCGTCCAAGACTGGAGCCTCTCTGAAATATTTCTGTGTGCTTGTTCTTAAGCTGCTCTTAAGTGCTTTAATTGGATTATCCTTAATGAGTAAACAAACAACTACAGCTGCAAAATAATAAAGCAAATGAATAAATGTGTCAGGATTGCTGGATTTCCCCTCCCTGTTCCCTTTTCTCTCCCTCTATCGCCTCTCGCAGTCCTCCTCCCGTTTTACTAAACCCTTCACTCATTTAGTTCCTCTCATGTGTAATTATCCCGATTAAGAATGACTCAAAAACACCGCAGCTGGAGAGCGGTGTATATGTGTGTGTGTGTGTCACTTGAATGAGACAGAGGCCGTCTTAAGTGGCTGCTTTGAAGTCCGTGATGAGCCCGTGATTGCTCCTGTGATTCATTGACGGGGAAGAAAGGGGAAAAAAAACAGAGAGGTTGAAGCCATGAGAGGCAGAGAGCAAAAATAAACAAATGGAGAAATTTAAAATGACATCTGTGAATATTATTAGAACATTAATCTGCGCCGATGACACAGATGCTTATGCCATCTCCTTCTGTTATTGTAGGAGTGAGAGGCGAGGAAAGGAGGAGGAACCGAGATGAGTGAAGACAAGAGGGAGATCAGACAGCCGAGAGAGGAAATGACTAGTGAAGAGGAAGAAAGGGAGAGAATAAAGGATGCAGGAGAGTGTTGGGAGGAAGAGGAAAAAGCACATGAAATAAGTTATTGGGACAGCGAGGGAAACTTATTATTCTCCAGAATAGGAGGAAAAAGTAAAAGGTGAAGGAGCTAAGAAAGAAACTTTAACCCCTTTTATTGGATAGCAAAAAAGTAGTGCATGACTGTGTTGGGCCCGTCCACGGGAGGAACAAAAAGGACTGAACTGAACCAGAGAATGACTCTCACTCTCATCCACGCCCCATAGCTTATCAACAAGAGACTGGCAAAAACTCTGACTCCCAGAATGCATAGCCCATTTTCACCACAGCTCCCAGGAAGAAGGAGTTTCACAACTGGAATCTTGTGACAACACGCGCACGGGTCACACAACACCTCTCCCTCTCTTCTCCCACAGCTCCAGGCTGCATGGGAGGATACACTTGTGACGTCTTGATCTCGCTGGCCAAGTAAAAGACTGCATGTTTGAAGAACCCTTGGATCCAAAATAAGTACGTTCTGCTGTTTTTGTACCAGTGTGTTACTGTAGCCCGGCCGAGAATAAGACTAGACCCTTGAAACAGGTGAGATTCGGGTTCCTACAAAAGAATCTGAAAGAATTATGCATTCCCAAGAAGATAAGGTGCCTCTAATTACATCGACATAGTGGTTTTTCTCCACTGCCTGACGTAAACATCATTGAAACCGCAACCCCGCTGTCATGGTTTTTAAGCGTTTGGCCCGCATGCAGACACAGACGGCAGCAAGAACAGTTAAGATGTTTATTAAAGGCTCGACAAAGGGGAGAAGCACACACTGTGTGCAACAGGCGAGGTCTGAACGTCAGAGCTGGAACGACTGTGGGAAGAAAGAGGATAAGTTACGGAGGATCGAACCAGAGGGAAACTCTCCAGAAGCGGTGCCGCTTACCGTTTGGAAGGAGAGACCTGTCCGGGGGAATGAGTGACGAAGGAACTCTGAGATCGTAACTCTCTGATGGGAGGTTGTGGCTGAGTGACAGGAGGGCTGGCAGAAGTAATGCAGGCGGGGGGCCCGAACAGCACCAATACGGACGGCAGGCAGGAGGAGCAGCTGGAAGAACCGGAGTGTGACTTTGACGAACCAGGTGAATCCAGGGAAGGGGTCCCACGTCCGGCTTGGTACCACCAAGGGAGTATGAGGGGAAGTGCTAGAGCAAAATCTGAGCGGCAGGGATTGGGAAGACTGGTCCTCAGAGCACGGAGCCAACACAGGTGAGTAAATCCAAAACACGACTGGGTAACACTCTGGCGTCTTCCAACTTTCTGAGTACTCCTTTTAAGCCAGAGATGAAGGTTCCATGATGAGCCGCAGGTGCGGGTCACGCCCACCTGATCAACTGCAGCCACCTGTGAAGCAGAGTTAGAGAGCACGAAAACAGAGAACCCTGACACCCGCATACTGCTGCGTGCGCCAATGCTTAGGCACCCGGCACGCAACTCACCTGCCCTTTTGGACATCCTCCTGTTCGTCAGACTGGTTCACGTAAGAGATTATGTGAGAAAGTTGGTTTGGGGAAATACAGTTTATTAATAATTATTAATTATCAAATTATTCCACAGTTTAGTTTAACACACCTATACACAAAATTGTTCTCTAGTAGTAGTTCTGCATGTTTTAAACTGTTTATACCTCTCTAAACTTATACAATCCCTCCCCAGTCGTGAACAGTTTTTGAACATTTCAGAGTAATTGTTTATTTTTTGGGTCTATATGAAATTACAGCTGTCTGTAGTTTCACTATGCCAATGAATTTTAATAATTTATATTTTACAAATAGTGTATGATTCAAAAAACCCACCTAATGAATAAAGCTTATTTTCCTTTTTTGTAGTGTTATTAATGACTGCAGTGTAGTTTTATAATTGCTGCCCCAGATCTCTGCACAGTAACTTAAATAAGGTAAGATTAGTAAACAGTACTTGGCTTTATTTAATACAGAGATTTATTTTTTTACGCTTTACTTTGAACATATGTGATGTGTGGGGTCCAGTTAAATTGAGCAATTCTGACACTTATTTTCTTGCATATACTCTTTTAATATTCACCCCATTTATCTGAATTTCTGTATGTGATTGACAGTTCCCAAATAACATCATTTTTGTTTTGTTTACCTCTAAAGACCACTTTTTTTCATTCAACCATATTTTGAGTTTGTTAATTTCATCAGTTACATCCGTTAGTTGCTCCACATCATCTCCAACACAACAAAAATGTTTGTATTGACAGCAAACAGTACACTTTTCATTGTTTCAGGTACGTCACATAGATCATTTCCATATATTATGAATAATTTAGGTACCAGCAATGACCCTTGAGTAACCCTGCAAGCCATGTCCAAACATTCTGAAAAAGCATATCCCAACTTCACGTTTGCAGTACCTTTCAAATAACTTTGGACCCTGTCTAGTGCTACTCCCCTTATCCTATAGCGTTCGTTAGTTTTTTTTATTACAAATTATCACTGATCTTGTCAAAAGACCTTTTAATGTTCACAAATACTCCAACAGCAGTTTTTATTATCCGTTGCAGTAGTTATTTCCTCTACATTTCCTAAAATATATTGTATTGTTTATCTTCCTGATCTGAAACCACATTGGCTTTCACTGATAAATCTTACATAATTTTTATTATATTTTTTAGATGCGTGGCAGCAGAGAGATAGGACAGTAGTTGGTGAAGAGATGTTTGTACAAACTAAAAAATAATCAAAGGTAGATCAAGTAAGAAGAAGGAAGGAGTAAAAGAGATAAGTTTAAAAAGAAATACCTCACTCATCTAGTTCCAATTTATGGTGCTATAAAAAAGCCATTTCCTAAAAAATCTATAAAGAAAAATCACAGTCAAATCATTTTATCACTTTCTCTGCTCTAATTGCAGCCATATGTAATTCTAAAGGCTGTTTTACCCTTTAATGGTTCCCCAGAGGAACGAGGGGTTAATTGCTACAGCTGGTGATGAAAGCCTCGGGTCCTAAAGAAGCGACGCATCTCTGTCGATCACTTTGCTCTTTCTCCCTGACTGATGCAGTGTTGAGAAAAAAGGCTCACACTGTTCTTTTACAGCTTCAAATGCACTTTTATTTCCAACTGAAACAGGTTATTGTGTTATCACTGGTATTTTCAGGAAGGTCACTTTAGTCTCATAATCCTCTTGAAATGTTATTGTGCTTGGAAATGTAGTCTAAGTAGTTGCCCATTCAGCATCCAAAAATAAATTCCATTGAGCTTCGAGCAAAGAGTGTACATGATGTGTATTTTACTCTCTACAGAATTATAGGTAGCAGCTGTGGAAAAGTGACATTGTTTTCCATGTTTTAACCAAAAAAGTTCCTGTTACATTAAAAAGCCAATATACTGTAAAATGTTTGCAAATACAAAAACCAAGGTGCCCTGACGAGACAAAGACTCGGCACGCCTAGAACTCATGAAAGCAAGGCAAAGAAAGAAACATTTAGCAAGTGAGCACATCTTGCTTTTCCAACAGATGTAAACTACATATAAATGTATTCAATTTTCAAAAAAGGCACACCAGGCGTTGAAATGGAGCAATACTTCTCATCAAAGTGAGATCTGTCTCTATTTTGTTGCTGTCAGCATGTAACTTTATTTGATGAAGTCACAGCAAGTATTCAGAACCCCTGAAATGATGGTGAGAAATTCAAGCAAGACGTCGGGTTGTACCTATGTTTGAGAATAAGAAATGAAACAGTTCCTTCTTTGCCACCTTGCTTGGACAGAGTCTATTGAAAAATGGTGTCCTTACAAACGATGATTACAAAAGCCTTGAATTCCCATTCGCTTAAATCGTTTGGGACCTTTGGGAACTTTGGAAACCCAGAAGAAAGTAAAAACACTGAACTAGGGCTGGACGATATAGGAAAAAAAAGCATATTGATAAAATAGAAATGATATTGATCGATATCGATAATTATCAACAAATTCAAAACATGTATTTTAAGTGCAGCCCTGGCTATTTTTTGCTATTAGTTAATGTCTTATTTTTAAATAAAGAACACTGAATTCAACCCCCACCCTTTATTCAACCAGCTTTTTACCAAAACTGCAAGTTTTTAAAAACGAAAAAAGAACGCGTGCTCTCTGAACTCTTTGAAGGGGCGGAGCTTGGTTCCAAGGTCTGCGTTGTGATTGGCTGGGAGGATGTAATGACTGTAATATTAACCTAAATGGCTAGAATACAAAAAGGAAGGAAAACTGTTATTGTATTGAACTTTTTATTTACCATTTTTTTTTCTATCATCGATATACGTCTATCAATCGATATATATTGTTATTGAATTATCGTCCAGCCCTACACTGAACGGCAGAAAAGTTAGGCAAGGCAAGGCAAGGCAAGGCAAATTTATTTATATAGCACAATTCAGTACACAGACAACGCAAAGTGCTTTACATGATTAAAATACAGGAAATAAAGCAGAAAAAAAGTAAGTAGGAAAAAGCAGTTGGATTATAAAAAAAAAAAAAAAAAATTGCATTCGACTGTTTAACTAGTGCAGTCGAAGGCAGTCCTAAACAAATGAGCTTTTAGTCTTGATTTAAAGGAACTTAGGCTTTCAGCATTTTTACAGTTTTCTGGAAGTTTGTTCCAGATAAGTGGAGCATAGGAACTAAATGCTGCTTCTCCATGTTTAGTTCTGGTTCTGGTTCTGCAGAGTAGGCTGGAGCCAGAAGACCTTAGTGGTCTGGAGGGTTGATACACTGATAACAAGTCTGTGATGTATTTAGGTGCTAAGCCATTCAGTGATTTATAGACTAACAGAAGTATTTTAAAGTCTATTCTCTGAGATACAGGGAGCCAGTGTAAGGACTTTAGAAGTTAGGAAAGATTTGTTGAACACTGGTTAACCTTTAGCTGCTAATAATGCTAAAATTGGTGTATCGCTCTTGTTTCCTATACCTAAACTTAATGGTTATGTCACATTTTATTTTTTACATCAACATGAAAGACTCTTCCAATTATTGCAAATGCTTGATAGCAGTTGTTTCCTTCAAGGATATCAATAAACAGTATTTTAATTTACAGGACAGTTATTTTGGATAGCTTTTTTTTCTTAACTGAAAACATAATTTGAAACTGGCAATAAATCATTTGCTTTGCTAAAGAGGGATTTTGGCCCACTGTTCATTGCAGAATTGTTTTAATTCAGCTAAATTGAAGGACTTTCAAGATCGAACAAGTTGTTTATGGTAATGGCACAGCCGGTCAGTTGGATTTACGCCCAGACACTGATTAAGTCAACCAACATTTTAATTTTCTTTTAACCATTTAGATGTGAACTTGCTGTTGTGCTTTGTATCATTGTACTGCTACATAACCCAATTGCACCAAAGGTTCCACCAATTGCAGCATATATTCCAGGTTCTGACGTAGCAAAGCTGCCCCAGTTCATCAAACAAGGGCTGGATGATATTAAAAAAAAGGGATATTGATAAAACAGAAATCATACTGATATCAGTAATTATCAAAAATCTTAAAACATATATTTTAAAGCTATAGTTGGTAATCCTGTTCAGAAAACACTTTTTGTTATACTGTGTAAAATCGTCCTTCCATCCTGTAGTCAATACATTATGTATTCACAAAAAGGAGGTTAAAGTGTCCGTGTTCTTTCCTTCTGAGTTTCCGCTTGCAGGCTGCGCATGTGTACTTCTAGTGTTTAGTATCCGCTTAGCTTAGCGGCTAGATTAGCGGTTAGCCGTTCATTGTAGCTCCGCTGCTCTCACCGTAGACTTTGAACATGGCTGAGAGTCGCAGGAAGCAAACCGCGTTCATGTTTATGAGAAGAGGAAGGACTCAGTAGAAATAAGACCAGAGTGGATTTGGGAGATTTTTTTGCATGCAAACCCTCTGAATAGAGGAAGAGCAAGGTAAGAAGGTCTTGCGCATGCGCAGTTATTCAAAAAGGAACTTGGGGAAACTTCCTGCAAAATCGCCGACTCAAGCTTTAAGTGCAGCCCTGGCCATTTTATGTTGTTGCTTAAAGGGACAGTGTGTAACTAATTTGGCTTTTAATTAGCAAAAATCAAGTATTGCTTTTATAAATATATATATTCTGGCAAAGTCTAATAACATCACATTGAAAATGAAAGCGTTCTCATAACCCAGAATTAGTAGTTTATAAATACATAGGTGGCAGTGCACCCACTAGCAAACGCCATGTTGCCTCGCTATTTCTGATTTCAGTCACCGAAAGGGGCCAAACTGTCAGCCATGTGCATTTTCCCTGTCTGTCTTCTAAATGAAGATGAGATGTCGGTGGAGGAGGAGTAGAAAACAAGCAAAAGACGACCGTAGATCATTCTATTTGCTGTTTTCTGTTGAAACGGAGGACTATACATACTCTGCCCAGCGAGAGGGAAGAGAAAGTAACCAAGGAAAGAAAAAGAAGTAATAACCGGGAGAAATGAGAGTGTATATCGCCGCAGCTATTATTACTAGGTGGAGATAATTCATGAGGGAGCGGGGATTAAAAATGGATACGTAGGTCGCATGCTTTCTGCTAGACGGCATGTAAGTTAATTCAATATATCAGTGAAGTTTATTTTTGCCGTTATGTTAGAAACAGGGCAGTCGCGGTCCAGCAGCTACTATGTCCTCCCGGCAGGGAGAGATGGCTCAGTTGGTCATCTTCCTCTGGTATGTGTGTACGGGTAGAGGCAGAGACAGCCCGTTCAGTCTGTAGTTCAGCAGTAAGACCAGGTCTCTTTGCTTGTGTTTATAATCGCTTTTTTAGAGCAAAAATAAGCAACTGCATGTTCAGAAACGAGCCCAAAAAAAACGACTCATGGAATTTACAAGCTACTTTTAAAAAAAATACAAGCCCCCTTAGCAATAGGGCCAAAAACCAACTCACACGATGACCGTAGCTATTAGCTATTAGCAGTAGCGAATACATGGAGCACATGCTTACATTGTCACAATTATGATACACCGTGGCATCTGTAGTAGTTATTATGCGCTTAACAGCGAGGTGGTTTGTAATTCATTACAAGTGACCTCAACAGTGTGAAAATCTTACACACTGGGGCCTTAATGACTTATTTTTAGATAAAGAACTTTCTTCAACGATTCTTTATTGTCACCGCGTGTTACCGTGGTGAAATTTCTTTTTGCACACTCTGGCTAAGGGTATACATAAAAGACAACAGGCAATGAACAAACGTTACCGTTCTGTTTTTGTTTATTTTTTGTTTCACATTGTAGCATGCATAAAATATTCAAAATGATAAAGATCAAAAGTCACATATAACAGAGAATAAGTTAATAAGGTGCTTTTGTGATTTGCAGCTTATTCAAAGATGCAGTCTTTTACTCGGCCAGCAAGATCAAGACATTCACACACTTTTTGTCCTCCCCAATGCAGCCTGGGGAGCACTGCGGGCAAAGAGGAAGAACACTGCTGCACTGAGCTTCATAGATCCGAGATTCCTGCTGTGAGGAAATCCTCCTTCTGGGAGCTGTCATGAAGATGGGTTAATGCTGAGCATTCTGGGGTTCAGTTTTACCAGACACATTTGTTCTCTGTGTGTAGTTCAGTCCTTGTTTCATCCCATGCCTGAGCCCAGCACTTTCATGCGCCATTGTAGTAATTCTGGTAGGTCAGCCACTCTTGGGAAGGATCACTATTGTTCCAGGTTTTCTCTTTATGCAAATAATGACTCCAATAGTGGGCCACTGGAGTCTCAAAGCCTTAGAAATGTCTTCTTAAAACCCTTTCCAAACAGAGAGATCCCAGTGATTTTGTTTCTCACTGGATTATGTATTTGCATTGCTTTTTAAGATCTTTTAGCATACTTGGTGTTGTCAGAAAGGTTCCAATAACGTAAGGTCTTGATTTTACAATTCTGGCACTAATCAAACCTCTTTGAAATTTTTTTGGTTTCACAAGAGTGGCATTTAATTGTAGCTAGTGAGATTAAACTCTACTTCTCAACAAAAATGCTGGAATTGTTGCTTAATCAGAGTAATTATGTGATTTAACAATGAGGGACATTAGTTTTTCACATAGGGCCATGTTGGTTTGATAGCATTTTTTCATTAATAAAGGAATTTTTTGTTTGAGAACTGCATTATAGTGTGTAAAAAAGCATTTGTGTTATAAATAAATATATATTTATATTTATATAAATAAATATTTTAACCCTATGAGTGTTAAAGGATTTCCTGTGGTCTGAGTTTGGATGCACTGGTCCAAACAGGTGGGCAATTTGGGGATGGGGCGGGTTAGCACATAGGAAGCTGGGAGACGGTGCATAGCACGGGGGCCGGAGACGGCTTGTGAGGTTTGGGAAGGTCAGTGAAAGTCACGCCAGCAGGATTGGAAAAGCATTTCAAGTTGGACTTCCCAAATGTTGCAAAGAGCCTCCATTCTTGCAACTAATTATAAAAATAGACAGCGACAGATGAACCCGAGTGGCAATAACGGTGAGGTGGGACAGCGGTGAAAATGGAGAGAGATTACATAGACAGGCTGAGGGAGAACAAAGAGGAGGAAGTCCAACGTACGGGAGAAGGAGGAGAGAAACCGAGGGGTGAACCCGACTCAGCTGTGAGGGGCACCTGTTCACGGTTGGATCCCCTCTTTTTGCCAGCCCTAATCAAATTTACCACAGAGACAGACTGTGATGACACCCCCCTCTAACAAGAAGCCTACTGTGTGTTACATCCACATAATCTCTACCTCTCTACAGGTTCACACGGCGCGCCACTTCTAAAGGTGTCCCACCTCTAACTACTGTCCTCTGCCAGGTTTAACCAAAATAATCCTCTCTACGCTCTAATTAACTTGGCCAGTGTTCGGACATGGGAAGATTTAAACTATGAATGTAGTTTTTGGTATGTCTGCTGTGATATAAATCAGGTGTTGACGATGTCAAATATGGATGATATTGTTAATCAGAGCTTGTAAACTGCTTTGTACTAATATTTTTAGCTTTATTTGCTTTGCACTTCTTATCCAACATGCAAACTGCAGATTTGGGTTGAAAATGTCAAGTATTCTATTCAAATTTAGCATTTTTCTTTTTTTCCCGAGAAACAAGACATCCAACATGTCCATTATAATCTTGTGTGCTGAATGTGCAAGTAGGAACCAGTCTGCAAACAATATGAAAATTCATTGTACTTCTATCGTCATTTTCTATATGAATTAAAAGGAATGAATGGACATCTGTCTATTAAATAAATTTGTTTTTCCCTCGTTGATGCAAATGAAATTAAGGTTATTTATTTCCACTATAAAATATGCAGATTTTGTATAGCCAGTATTCATAAGTACAGTATCTACAAAACAAAAACAAAAAACATGCTTTTCAAAGGATAATACAGGTTTCTGTTGCTCTAGGTACATTTTATTTAGCAGGAGCAACGGCGAATGTGACTCTTTGTATTGTTATAGTTGCCTTTTTTCAGCTAGCTGGCTGGCAGTGCGCAGCAACTGGTTAGCACTCTGTGACTCTATGCGTCATACAATCAGGGAAAACACACAACCTGTTCAGTAAACTGGCTAACCTCCATTCACTACAGAAACAGTACCGGGCTGATTTCTTTGTTATGGTCTTACTTCAGGGCTATAAATGCACGGCGACATTATTCACATGTAATCCATCTGACATAAAGAGGTCGACTAAATTCTGACACAAGCTGACATCGCTTAAAACTGTGTATCAGAAGATTACGCTCCAAAGTCACTTTGCTAACCAATGTCCTCATTCGTCACATTTAGTTACGCCATGTCATATGACTAATTTCTGTAAATTTAATAACAGCAGCAGTCTAGTTTTTAATTGCTGGGATGAAAACGCTTCACTTGAAAAAAATCATATGCACTGAAAAACAAATATTATAATACTAACCAATGGCCAGGGGCATCATTTTAATATATAGAATATTTAAAGTACAGGATTCCCAGCAACGGTATGTCTCTGTATAACTTTTGTAAGAAACATACTAAGAAGTGACAGTAGATAACATTTAAAAGTATGTAGATATAAAGCAAAGGTTTCAGGTGTAAGGTATAAAATAATCTGAAACTGGTCGCTAATGATGGATCATATATATGTTCAATTGTTTCCTTCTTAAGGGAATAATAGTTTTACCACTGAGCAAATAATTATTGTTCACACGGGTGTTATCACTAGCTCAAAGGTGCTGGCCTATTTGAACAATTAAATATATATTTAAAAGGTAAATATTACTAATTAGATATAGCTCAGTGACAAGGTTTTGTATATGTTTTCACTGATTTCTAACATATGTAAGAAAGAACGAAACTTATCAGACTTCCAAACATTTTTTTAAAAAAAGAAGTAGGTAGGGTTTGATTATTTCAGTTTGCTAAATGACTTGCATACCAAATTAAAACATAAACCCTACCACCCCAAATTTACAATTTCCATATTACAAAAGTAAAGATTTGTAACAGTAGTAACCAATGTTTCTATCCCATGTGACAGAAAAGTATTTGCAGCAAACCTCATTTCAACTCATCCTCAGCTGCATCGCCGAAACATCATATAGTTCTTTTATTCAACAGCCTAATTTAATGCATTAAATTGTATGATTTTTTTTGGAATCCCATGCAGGTAAATTGTGCATTAAAACTTTTTTAAATGTTAGGAAAAAAATCATGTTCCTAACATTTGTTTTGTAGTATTTGTTGTCTTGGGAATCCTAAAAGTGAGACAGTGATTTCCAGTTTCTTTCATAGTCTTTTTCTTTTTCCTCCCTATTACAATTTCTCCCCTGATTTTGTTCAGAAGTCCTGAATCTCTTCCAGAATCCCTCACCTGTTGAATGGCTTCAATAAAACACCAAAGAACCAGTTATCTTGTTTCCTTGAACAACCATTATCTGCTCCGCAGTGTTCAGCTCTACCCGTCATTCCTCTTCCCAACTTCCTGCATAGCAGATTGGCACTCCTCACAGCCACTGACAAAATTTTTTTATTAATAGCATTTTTTCTCATAGATAAGCGATTCAATCTATCATCACTTCTTCCCATCTCCTCTCCTTGCGCCGTTTCTCATTCAATCTGTCGCTGCCTCTCCTCCCACTCTCCCTTTAGAAGAGAGAGAGGTGTCAGTTTCAGTGAAACAACTTAATTCTGATGTCAATGAATTAATTAGATGTGTTAATGAGCTAGCGACAGCTAACCTAAATTAAATTAATACCGTAATGGCCTCAGACAGCGAGAATTAGCTCCCATTTCAGTAAACGCTTTCTGGAGTGTACACAGCCGCCAAGGATAGGCGCTCTCTCTCACACACACACACACACACACACACACACACACACACTCAGCTCAAACAACATCCATCCCCCCGAGCAGATCACCATCCAGATGTAATTAACTGACTAATTACAGGAGCTCTCACGCGCTCCTGCGCCTCTCACTGTATCGCTCTTCTGTCTCTAACCGTTAGACTGTCTGCCTCTCTCCATCTCCAGCTTCATGCTCTCTGATTTGACCCCTCTCTCTCTCACACGACTTAAAGCCATCTTTTTGCCTCTTATTGGCTTCCTCTAATATTTGTTTTGCCAGTACATCTCCTGCATGCAGTTCCAGGTTAGCTGTTGTTTAACGTGGGGCTTTCTTCCTTCCTCCTTCTCTTCCTGTCGGCACACTTAAAGTGTCATTAGACACAACGCGCCTGACTTTAAGGCTGTTTAGCCCACCATTAGCTCTAATAGAGACTCCCTCACTGAGTCCATGCTCCAGCAGGCCTGCTGATGGTTAAGAGCTGCCACCAGACTACTAATCTGATCTCACTGGGACAAAATGGTTCCTGTACATGTGAGGGCGGTCAGCTGAGGAGGAAAATGGTGTCACAAAGTGGAGGATTTCAGCATTTCGGAACGAGCCATTGTCTTTTTTTTTTCCCAGTGGCAGGAACAAAAGCTTGAGGTTTTAGAATTTGTCACCTTTAGGGCAAAAGGTTTCAGATGTGTAGGTTTTGTCCAGGTACTCCAGGTGTCCTCTGACAGACTAAGGACACGCATGTTATATCACCATGCAAACATTAGTTGACCTTAAATGTCAGCGTTTACAGGTCCTCGTTGTCACTTGTCTCTGTGTTTCGGTTACCTGTCTGTTGTGGACCTCATCGTTTATATGTTCACAGGTTTAACTCTTCAGGGACCTGAACTCCTACAAGCCACTCAGGTCCTCTGAGGCAGTGGTTCTCAGCCCTAGTTCTCAAACCCCGCTGTCCTTAATGTCTTAGGCCAAGTTGAATAAAAGAGTGCACCCATACTCTGCTTGTAAGTAAAACGTCTTGAATGTTTGTGGTCCTTGCTGTTCGCTATTAAATTAAAATACCTTGTGTTGTACCTGGAAAATATAGACATTTTTTAGAATGTGTGTGCATCAGCAGCCAGTGGCGACATTGGTACCATTCTTGAATTTTGGTTCAGAGGCCATGCATAATCCTTCCAAGAGCTGCATGTGCCCCATTAGCAAAAATAAATAATATTTGAAAAGCTTCGAACCTGATAAATATGTTATTTAACTGATAAATCACACTATATTCAAAGTGTAGGGATCAAATGATATCCACTCAACTGATCGGAAGAACGATATTCTGAGATGAAATAAACCTCAATATCATTTATGGTCAGTTCTGTCTGGTTACTCCATGACCAACATAACATGATCTGCATGTATTCATTCTCAGGCTTTATGTTCCTGCTCTGTGTGTATGAGCCCTCCATCCGTGCGTCTGTGTTTGTACAGCGGGGCCGTCAGCGTTAGCTTGAGCATTTTCCTGGTGTGAGACTCTGCAGGCAACGACTTTCTCTCACAAACACCATCTGTCAACAGCAGGCTCACCTGCGAGCAAACATTTAGTTCAGGAACCTTCTAATCCATTTGCTCTCGCACCTACACACACTATAGTACGACTCAACAATGTAAAAGCAGAAAATAATGTGATTTCCCACTTAGTCTGCCTGAAAATTTCAACTCCGTTGGAGCCACCGCGGTCTCCAAAGAACAAAACTGTGATGGAGAGAAACACGAGACATATTAGAGGGGACAGAGGAGGACAGAACAAGACGTTTGACACCTCGTCTGCAGATGAAAATTGGTGGGATGGAAAGTATAGAAGAATATGCAGAGTGGGAAACAACTGCGAGGAGAGGGAAAGTGAGAAGAGGCGAAATGAAGACACGCTATTACCAGAAGTGTCTGACTAAATTAACTTCTCATCATCACTAATTAGCCCCTTGTCCCCTGGTCCCCTCAGGTGAATCCTACCTTCATCATTGTGTTTCTGTGATGTTTTTCTCTCGTTCTCTGCCTGCCATGGGAATAAGGAGTCCCGTCTTAGATCTAACACCCCTACTGACTCAAAAAAGGATTCTGTGTGAAAATCATTGTTTTTAAAGTGTTTATAGCAATGATTGAAACGATGATGTGAACAATTAGGACAGCATGAGAAAGTTTGTGTTTTTTTAAGATGTACTGAAAAGGAATATTTAATATTCGTAATATAAAGAATAAAACTGAAGAAAAGTCCTTTAACTAATCATTTTATGTAAAATGTATTAAAATAAATGTTGCCCCCAATGCCTATCTAAGATGACAAAAAAATTAGTCATATTGCATCATAAACACATTTTTTTTACATTTTGAAGGTTTGTGCTGTTTGATCCTCAAACGTTTAGTTTGACATGTGCTCCTGAATGTTGACGTGAGCTTGAACACCATGGTTGAATCCATAGAGGCCTTCAGAAAGAAGATTGTAGCAGTTTTTGATTCTGGATTAAAGCAGTCTCAAAATAATTTAAAATGTGTAATTCCACTGTATGGAAAACAGTAGACAATAATATACAAATGGAGGACATTAAAGTGACCGCCATCATGCCCAGGTCTGAATGACCAAGCACATTTACCCTGCAAGCAGCCCTCAAGATGCTAAAAGAAGTCTCCAAAATCCTAAAAAATATCATTACATCACCTATAGCAGGCTCTTACTACTAAAACCATATGCTTTGGCCTGCTCCAGGTGGGTCTGGCAAAAAAACAGAGGAGGAACAGGAATTACCAAGCAGCTCATGCCCATTATGAAGTGTGGTGATGCGCTTTGATGCTATGGACCCATTTCTCTTGCAAAGGCATCGGGCATCTCGTTAGCAGTTCACCACTTCAATTGTCATCTCAGTCTTCCGATCTAAATCATCTCGGAAACCTGTGGAGTGAACTGTAGAGGACGTAAGATCATTCATAACTCTGGATAATCTAGAGCAGAGATCAGCTCCAGAGCCACATCTGGCTCTTTGGGCCCTCCACTGTGGCCCCAATAAAACCAAATAAACATTTGATATTAGCAAGAAGGGGTGATTTTAACAGTTCTGTAAGTTTTCAGGCAATATTGTTGGTGAAGATTCTCAGTCATCCAGGTCATGGTCATTCCAAAAAAAAGTAAAAAACAAAGCAACTGGACTTGTTTTCCGTAGTTTGAAGACGTTTTGCTTCCTCTCCAGGAAGCTTTCTCAATTCAAAAAGTCTGGAGTAATGTGGAGTAACAAGCTTTATACTACTGCCCAACAAAGGCCTTGTAATGGCTTAGATAACATGCAAATTCAACAGAAACAGGTCCACCCCCTTAGTAATGGGCAGTTGTTAAACCCATTACTGTTTGAATAGCGTACCGCGCACGTGACGTCACCGTCTCAAGAGCAACGCCCCTTTTGTCGCTTAGGTAGGACAAACAGATAGAGAACGCACGTAGCAACCAGCAACAGAACCAGCGATATGACCGACTTTGCAGCCATTAAACTTTCCCAAGACGATGTCCCAGGCGCACGGTTTACTGGTCGCACTGTGGAAGAGCACACCAACCTTCAGCTCAAACGATGGCTTGAGTGTCGAGGGCTTAAAAAGACCGGAAAACGGGCCGAGTTGATCGAACGGTAAGCTTTGTTGTTTTTTTCCTGCGCGGCGTTCATTGTGTCGTCGGCCGTTTTTTTGTTTGTAATCACCGTCCAGGAATCGGTATATGTTGCCAATTGGCAGTGTTGGGCAAGCTACTTGTCCAGTGTAGTGAGCTAAGCTATCAGTTACTCAAGAATAAATTAAGCTTCACTACACAAAAGCTACCACCTATAGAAATATAGCAAGCTAAGTTACACAAATGTGTTAAAAGTAGCTTAACTACATCAGAAGCTACTTAACGTTGTACCAACCTAATGTCAGATCAATTCAAAATGAGTCTGATACACTGGTTAAAACATTTATTAAAGATCAGCCAATGACCTAACACAGTGTAGAAAGAAGATGCACTTTCCTTTCTGATCCTGTCTAAATCCTGCTTAGTTCAATAATAAAGTCTGATATTACACAAAACTCACTCTGCTTGTTCTCCCTACTTATGCCCTTGGTGCAGAAGATAAATGAAATCTTTAACAGAAATGTTATTATTAATTCTGAAAATATTATCATGTGAATATAAATACAAAGCATACAGAAAATGCAGCTTTATTAAGTGACCTGGTTTATTTTATTTAGCTTTTAATTTCTTTTCAACATTTAGTTCTACTACTTGGCTTGTGTAGTTTCATGTTTAAAATGACAAAAGAAATATGAAAAAGCTTATGGTGCATCTTCTTTCTGCCTTTCCCCAACGATCAGGGACCTCCTGGTTGTGTCTGGTGCTGCAGTGTTCTTATTGGGTAAAACACCTTTAAATCTAGTGGCTGAGCACATAAAAGACAACCTCCTGATAATATAATATGCAAAAAACGCCACCAAACGTTATTAACGCCACCGCACGTATTTTACGCGTATCAATTGGGAACAAACATGGTTGTTGCCAAGAAAGTTTTTTGTATCAAATAAAGTACAGGAAGTTTCCCTTAAAATCTTACACAGGTGTTATCCTGTAAATTCAGTATTGAACAAATATATTGCAGATATTGATCCTCTTTGCTCCTTTTGTCACATTGAACAAGAAACACTGACCCACCTTTTTTGGGAATGCTCTTTTAGAAACAAGAAATGTAATATACTTATTTCATTGAATGTTAAACATGTTTTCTTTGGTATTTCCAATAACAGTATGTCTGAGAAAGATTATATTATAAATTTTCTTATTTTGTTAGCCAAATTTCACATACATGTTTGTAAATTTGCTAAAAACAAACTTAACCTCACTGTTTTTAGAGCTTATGTAAGATGTTTTTTGGACTCCTTAAAAATATTCACCAATTCTAAAGCTATGAAACTTCTAACCCTAAGTGATGAAGTTAATTTGTAATCTGTAATTTCCTTTTTCTGTTTCATGGAATCCTGTGGTTCTGTTACCCCAGCACCTCGCACATACTACTGTCTGCAATTGTATATTCTTTATCTGTAAATAAAGTTTGTAATAAAAAAAAAAAAAAAAAAAAAAAACGTATTTTACGTGAGCGCGCGTTTTTTACGTCACCGCGCGTTCTGGCTGGAAACGCGCGGTGACGTAAAAAACGCGCGCTCGCGTAAAATACGGTTTGGAACTGCGCGTTATTGTACGGATGATAATTGGCCTCATCGGCTTGCCATAACAGACAGGAGAGGCAGAGTAAAAGCTCGCGCATGAACATGTCCAACCAACAACTCTGATTGATTGGTCACTCTGAATGTTGTTTCAAAATAGCAAACCGTTTCATTTCTTAGTTATGTCCTGGATTTTGTAACGTTTGTGGACGCTACGTCGCTACTTGATCAAAAAAATAACGTCACTACAGGAAAGTTACTTGATTCATAAAGCAGCGACGCTACGGTCAAGCTACTGGAAAATGTAGTTTAACTAATAGCTTCGCTACATGTAGCGGCGCTACTGCCCATCACTGCCAATTGGTAGCTACAAAACAACTGTTTACATCTCAGAATCTTTCCCTTAAGAGATTCATGGCGAATTGTTTGTTTAATGTTTGTCTTATTTGAAATGTTTTTGAGTAGGCTATCCTGGTAGCAGGGTATCATGTTAGCGCCTGCTACCATGATAGCCTATATGCTATCATGGTAGCAGGCGCTTCATTATTAACATGTCGGCCTCCTATCGTGCCTATCCGTGGCTAAAATATATGCTAGGCCTATTTTAGGCCTTTTATAGAGGGAACATGTAGAGGCAGGGTTGCTGTTCAGTTAGTAAGTAGTAGCCTAGTCTCTTTTACAGCGAAACAGCGGCGGACTATGCAAGTTTGTCCTACCGCGTACCACGTGATGTGACGTCATCGTGACGTTACGTTTCTAAAAATAGCTCGCTCGCGGTACACTATTGAGAAAGCTTCCTGGATAAGAAGCGAAACGTTTTCAAACTACGGAAAACAAGTCCAGTTGCTTTGTTTTTTACTTTTTTTTTGGAATTCAGGCAATATTGGCATAGAAGATCTACAACAGAAGGGCACCGATGTTACAAAGCTTTAAAAGTAATTTAATGTATTTGAGCTTCAAACCATGTGCTTCATATTTGTAAGTGGGCTA
Organism: Fundulus diaphanus; assembly: GCA_037039145.1. Taxonomy (NCBI): domain Eukaryota; kingdom Metazoa; phylum Chordata; class Actinopteri; order Cyprinodontiformes; family Fundulidae; genus Fundulus; species Fundulus diaphanus. The sequence goes on along the minus strand of CM073123.1, from coordinate 14,703,300 downwards.
CCTACCTTTATTTACCTTACGCATTGTAAGGCACAAACACACACAAGCACAATGGCATTCCAGCAAAGAAATAAGGACCAACAGGAGCTTTAATAATGAGGAAAACAGGTGAGTGGGATGATGGATATTGAGCAGACACAGGTGAACTGAATGAGCTGGATTGTGAGGTGGAAGAGTGGGAAAACAGGAAGAGAAAAGCCAAGACAGCACAAATATACAGAGACTACAAGAATAAGCTGGGAAACAAAGAGAACTCCCAAAGTCCTCAACATTATGACAACAATGTGAATATAGTAATACAATTTAGTTTGATTGCCTTTGGTTTCTAAATAAAATATTTAATTTAGTACATATTTATAAAATCTTAGATTTTTTTTAGCAGCAGGGTCAAAAGTGTCTATTTGAATCGAAAAGGCCGCTGACCTTTAGACCTCTTTCAGCAATCTAGAGATTGCTGAAAGAGGATTGGTCTCTGTATGCTCCGCGCTTGTGAAATGTTACAGAAGACTGAGCACTGTCTGACTGACAAAGGGAAGTTGTACAACATATATGCAACCGAGTTTCAATAAGTTTGAAACAGGCCCTCCTTCAAAGGGTAAAATTTATTGCACAACATGGGTTTTTTCTTCTTCACTGATAAAATGTACTAGACGTGGTTTCCAGTTGCTTGTGGGATTATGCAGCCGCATTAAGATGTGAATTCGAAGACTTCGGAGACACAGCTTTGACAACAGGTGCCAGTAACTGTTATAGAAACTGTGTATCCCTTTAGTTGGTAACATTCCTTCTCTGTCAAAGGTGCTAAAAACAGACCTTCTGTTGAGGCTTCAAAAGACCTCAGGCACCAAATGACTTTTAACTGTATTCCCGTTTCTAACTGTCTTTTTCAGTTTATTGTGTTAATTTACCCACAGTGACTATAATCGACACATTTGACATTAGAGGGCAAGTCAACTAATCAAGTTGCTTGAAGTTTATTCACTCAGTATTATTAATCGCTGTAACAAATCAGAGGTGAACTTTGACCCACAGAACAGTTTTTGCTTGTTAATTCAAATGATCTCGTCAGACCACAGATTGACTCAAAGCAAACTCTTCCCAAGATCTCAAAACACAAAGAGTTCTCAAACTTGCTGGGTTGTTTATCTGAATTTCTGGCACCCCCTGTGAACATTTCTCTTCGTTGAGACTAAGCAGAGACTTATCAAGGGTAATAATTGTATTTTGTTTAATTTGGAAATCCAGAAAACTTTGAAATAGTCCCTAATCAACCATAATTAGGGATTATTGCAAACTTGTGCAAATTACAATGAATACCTTATATTCATTGACTATTTTGGAGGTCCCATTCTCAAAGTCTATATGAGTCTAATTTAACATATTTTCTGAATATGAGGTCTTGTACACATGTAACCGAGTCTTTATAAAAACAAAAATTTTAAAAATAATATTGTACACGTTGATTGTTTTCAGAAAAGTTTTCATCCAAACAAGCCCACACAGATACGCCACTGAGCGTTGTTTTAAACAGGCCAAAGTGCATCGCAAAGCTAAAACCTCTGCCAGCCAGTCAGAATCTGTTGAACTGCATTGTGCCTCCGTACTGGGAGTGGGAGTTTATATAAAACAGCTGACCTCCAAGCGCTCATTCTCCTTTGCACCTCAACGTATTGGAGCAGCCAGGTTTGTAAAAATTAACAAGCAAAAAGCAACTAACACAACTCTGACATTTAGAATGTGACATGTATACTTTTACTTTAGTCTCAATACCAAGGTGAAGACAGCAAATGGTGTGCGGTTGCGTGGGTAACGTCAGTTGGAAATAAACGAACCGTTGATTTCATTGCAGTGAATTTATCCAGTTTTACATTGCTTAGACACATTTTAAACAATACCCATTAAAACTCAACATCTCTCTGACAGCATTTATTGTTCTTCCACCGCATGGCAAAGGCTGCATTCGAAAATGTCTCTTGAGTAAGGACTCTTTAGCCAAAGTGGAAGTGCGTCAGTGCTGTCCGAATAGTGCAGTCAGTAAGGAAGGAGGTAGGAAAAGGAGCCTGTATGCATCCTTTCACAGCTACTTCAGCATAGGAACCTTGTGATGTCCCTTATCGGCGCTAAGGAGCTATAAGGAATCCCACAATCCTTTGCATGACATGACCTATAAGCACAGCCCAGCTCACGGAAATTAACAAAAATGGCCAGCGAGATGGCACCTTGTAGTTCATTGTCGGAAGGCTGTAGGCCAGATTTGACTCGCATCATCCACATGCGTTTCTGTCGTGTAATGACATTGACGTTAAAAGCTGTCCAAAATTGGCACAGCAGTCCAAAGCTCCTTTCCTTCCCATGATACAATTCTTACTGTTGACCCCATGAAAGGTCAAGAAACACGAGTTAGGAACAAGAGCTATAATTAGATGTTTTCGGATGGAGACCGAGTCTAAAACAATGGTTACACATGTGATGTCAGCGGCACATTATTTATCGCAGACTGTGATGCACTAGACCCTAAAACTCTGTTTTGCCATGTACATGCAGGCTCAAAACTGAATTTTTAGAAATCTCCACTTTGGCTCAAGTTTTCAGTAATAGTCGTTTTTAGTGATGTAAAATGGAGTTTTTGTGTGGATGAGAGGCCAAAACACATTAAAAGTTACTTGTTTTCCCAGACATCTGGCTCTGTGTGAACTAGGCCTTAGACTCTTGGTGACAATAGAAATATATATTTCACAACAACAAAAATATCTGAGTGGATGTGCTGTTGGTACTTAACACTGATGAGTTAAGAAGCCAACCAGCAAAAAGAAAAACTCCCTAATTAGGTTGTTACCTGTTTTCTGCTCTTATTGCTCATTTGAATTACTGGTGCATGACAAAGACATTTAAGCCATACATACCTTTTTTGTTCACTGGGAATTTCGAAGATTGTAATAGAATAATCAGATTATTCAAATTGATGTTAATTAGAGCTTCTCCATGAAAAGATGGCATTATTGTTCTGAATGGAGGCGAGTCGCTTCTGAAGATTTCTTCAATGCCACAAAAGAAGCCGCTCGGACGCAGAAAGAGACGCTCAGTTTTTCTCTTGTTTACATTTTTGTCTGCAGCCCTTTCCTTTTGTCTCCCCTCTGTGTACTTCAGCTGGGACACAATTTGAAGAGAAACAATTGCAGTGGATGAATAACCTCACATAATACATATTCATGGTATTTGAGAAGCAGTTGAGTCGATCCAGAAGCTACAAAGGTAGCTTCCGTTCCTCTGTTATCCTCTCTGCTCCCAATCCTTCTTCTGTCTTCAGTTTGCCTGTTCATTCCTTCTTAATTATCCCAGAAAATCCCTCTTCTCTTTAAACCTTTGTCCTTTTCCCATGTGCAACCTATAAACAGGCAGCAGCAACAAGGAGCGTTAGGAAAAAGTTAGGTTAATCTTTCTCTTGAGAACAGAGAGAAAGGATCTATAGGTGCACTGTTGATGCTGGTATGCTGACATTTACCTTTATGACATTTAAAAAAAGAAGACATTACTTATTTAAATAAAAGACAGTCTTGCTAACATGTGAAACATGAAACAGAGCTCCCTAAAACTACAAATATAAACCTCTGTCTTAGCAGTGCATTGTAAAACAACAAGGCAAGAACAGCTTTGGCATTCTCACAACGGCAACAATTGTAATCACAATAAAATTGTGTCGTAATCCCTGTAAAAATAAAGCCAGGAACTAAATCGGTTTGATGGCAATGGTGCTCAGCTTAGCATCTTTTTCTGCTGTTTAAACAGTAATCCTCATCAGCAACCACCCCCCCTTCATACAAAATAAAAAATACCCGACCCCTGACTCAGTGTCGCCACACTCCTTCCTAGAGCTATTTTAAAATTTATCATATATACCCTCCAACACTGCTCACCTACTTGACTGCTGTAGCATTTGTGACTGGAGTAAGTTTGGGCAATTTCTCTTTTCTTTAACAGAAATTATTGAATTTTTTTCATCCTTCCTGAAGCATTTTACTCTCATGGTAAATTATGGTCGATGGATATTCTGTTCCTGCTTGCAGTCTCTAAACCATGGAAATCTGTGTTTAACAAAGGATTGTGCTTGTTTCTTGGCGGTGGCAGCCCTGGTAAAGATGTCCAGGAGCTTAATCTGAAACCAAAGAAATAACTGGAAAAATACAGCTTTTAATGTGACTACATTTATTCAATGGGGGAAAAAATCCCCACATTAAAAAGAATTGTCAAGGCTAACTGACAGGTTTGGTCCCATATCTTAGTATGTGTCGATTAAAAGTTCAAATGCAACAGACTCAAGAAAATGAGTGTAGAGATCACACTTTCCTCAAACTGAATCCCAAAGTGTCTCTTTTGTGTGAAATGCAAAAAAACAAATCAAAAAATACACTGTACATAGAAAGTTTCTAGCCATTGCTGCCCTTGGAATGATTTCACGAACCCCCCCACCACATTTCACAATTTTATGCAAACATTTTTCCTGATATATTAACATCTTCCTACAATGAAAAATATCACTTACAACACAAAGTATTTGTATTTTACCCCAAAGCTGCCTTGTGTCCACCTGTAGTGTCTGATAACACTGCAGGCCTCAGGTTTGGCTTGGAGCACATTCATAAGTCAGACTCATGCTGAAATCGATCTAAAAAGGACAGGTATGGATTCATGAACATACTTAGAAACGCTCTGAAGATACAGGCTGAGGGATGCTAAATATGGGAAGGCGTGTGCCTGTGGAAAAGATTATGCTTGTAGTTGGAGCTGTATGCTTAGAGGTAACGAAAGCTAAATATGGTTTTGCATGTGTTGTCTGGAAGTCTTTATATTAGGGCATGTCTAGAGGTCAACAGGGAATCCCTCCACTATTGCTTTTGATCCCACCAAATCGAGTGCACAAGATCTGTAATTTTTGACATGGGCCTTATTGAAACAAAATCCTTCTTTGCTCAGCGACGTCCGTCTTACCAGTCTTTCCTGGAATATTCACATATCAGCGGTTGGAAAGTGAACAAACCCCTTATACACAACAAACCCATCCATTAAACTTGACTAAGTTAAAAAAAAAACAGCTTGGGAAAAGAACAAAGAGAAAAGAAAGAGTGATCTATAGCCCCTTCTTGTTGTTGAGCACAAATTAAAGAAACACTGAAAAATAGAAAGTCGACCACCAAAATATTAGAAAACTGTATTTCCTTGATCTACAATGATTAAAAGATCCCCTTTCTACAAAGATCAGACTACTTTTTTCTTGCATGAAAATATTGCATGTTTAGTTTATTACTAAGCAGGTAAAAATAAAATCACAAAAAATATATTTTCATGTTTATAATTGGAGGGAAAAACATATTCTATAACTGTGATTTTGGCACACATGGCATATAATTTGGACACCACTGCTCTAGATGCAGTGTGGTCCTGCACACGCCTGGTTTTGTTCCCTGTGGAGCTGATTTAACCTTAAAATGTCTATTATTAACCAAGTGGTTTTCTGTCCCAGTGGAAATATACGTCAGTTACACTTATATAGAAATAAAAAAAAACATTTTTTATGGAATATGTAAGTGCTCTACTGAAGTTAACACAAGTCTTTCATTACCTTTCGGCATCCCCTATCTGATTGTTTTCCGATGGTGGTGCCGATTCATTACAACACATGGCGTCCATATGTTGAAAAATGTTTGTGTTTCTGATCATTTATTTCCCTCTTTTGATTTGATCCTGTTGTAAGAACATACTTCTGTTGTGTGGCCTACTTCCTCTAGGTTTGTTCCTTGTTTTTTTTTTTCATGTTTGTATATACACTCCTGATCAAAATCTAATGCCGGGGTAAGTGTTCACATTTTGTACTGCTAGCATCTGCACCACCTGAGGTGCTTCAAATTCACAATGACAAAAGCCACACTGATGTGTTTGTGCAACATGGAGCCTCAATGCTCCGCCCAGGAAATTAAACTGCCACAACATTGCTGCTGCAGCTTTGTTCAGGTTCAGGGAGTCAGGAGGCTTTCATGCTCCATGATAAGTAATGGAAACTTGACTACTCCACAGAAGACCTGGCTAGGACATTACAAAGACAATTCATTTTTTGTAGTCGTTGTGATTTTTGCAGTTAATTCATTTTAGCTGCCACCCTAATTAAAGGGATGAATCTACAATATATTTGCTTAAAAAACATTTGTCACTCCTCCAGAGTCAGCATTATACTAATTGCACTTCTTGGATTGTTTTCAAATTCACAGTGATCAAAACTGCAGTTGTTTTAGACAGTGATCCTCTTCTTTAATCATTTCCAGGATGAAAAAGATGCTTCTGACCAGCTGCTGCTACAAGCTCCTTGCTTACAATCCTTTCTGATTATTCAAAAAACAGGCAGGTCTGAGAGCTGTGATTCACCAGACCTCTTCAATTAGTGATGTGTTAATTAAAGAGCATCATCAGGTTCTCGTTAGTGATTAAACACCCGAGTGTGATTACTTAACTCAGCAGGACTCCTGACGAGTCATCTGCCCCTTGATCCCTCAGATGAGCACATATACGTGCATTTGTGTATGTGCATTTGCTATTCAGCTATGCTGAGGGACTTGCAATGGGAACAGATTCTCACACTCGCACTGCATGTCAATGCTGCAATGAACGCTGCATATGCAAAGCTGTGAGGACGTGTGTGCGCGTGTTTGTGTGTCCGATTAGAGGGGGATTTTTGTTCACAGGCTGATGAGGTGTCTGAGGAAAGTTAATTGCCTATCAAGAGAGCAAGCCAGCTCAGCCTCTTCCGCGTGTGCATGTGCGTGTGTGTGTGTGTTCGTTGGGGTTTGTATGTTTGTCAGGGCCTTTGCGTAGTTGTCTATGTCATTCCGCAAGCTAATTGCCTATCAGAGGACTGCTCAGATCTTTTTCCTTTGCATAGACCAAGTCCGTATTTATGCGCATCTGTTGGAACACAGAAAGAAGTATGATGCTTAACTTTGAATCTATCTGTATTATCACATGACAAATGTACTCATATTCCTTCAGGATGTAATTCTATGCGATTGTTTTCTTTGTTTTAGAAAGATATTTCAAAGAAGACACATGAATGAATTATGAAATATTGTTATGATTGGTTGTCACATAAGAACCAAAGACGAAGCACTGCGGGTCTGCCTTGCTTCAGTTGCTGAGCAAAAGGAACCAGAACGGCATCTCGCATTGCCACAAAAGGCATCTTGATGACCCTGAAGATTATTGCGAAAGTATTCTGCGGATTGAAGCAAAAGTGCAACTTTGTGCAGTGTATGAATAACCTCACATAATACATATTCATGGTATTTGAGAAGCAGCTGAGTCGATCCAGAAGCTACAAAGGTAGCTTCCGTTCCTCTGTTATCCTGAAACAGCAATTCAGAGTACAGCACCATACCTACAGCAAAGCATGGTAGTGTGATTATCTGGGATTACTTTGCTCCTTTAGTGCTGGGATGGCTAGTTGCAACCGATGGAACCATAAACTCAGCTCTCGACCAGAAAATCTTGAAGGACAATGTACAGCCATCAGTTAGTGACAATAAATTGTCACTGGTGACTAGGGATGGATGGCGAAACCCGGTATCAAAATGGCCCGAGGCCACGTTGGACGGTCCTCGCAGACCGACACGCTTCAGCCTTATCGGTCCTCTTAACAGTGTTTTTAAGGTCACACACAAGTTTTCAGGGAGACTCCAACCCACACAACATTGTTCTGGCGATCTTCTCCTCCTTAAGAAACATGTTCGCCTCGCTTACTTTCATCAACACTGTTGCCAGCTATGTAGCAACTTTTCAGACCCCGCTAGTGAATATTTAATTCAAAAGCGACAAGCAAAGAAACAAGCGAAGAAAAAAAATAAGTAAAAGCACAGATTGTTCTAAGTTTCCCGTCTCTTCAGCAAACGGCAAGTGCAGCTGTGAGCCACTCCTGCTTTGAATGCTCTGACAGTCAGTCAGCCTCGCCGTGCTGAAGTCAGAGAGACGAGACCGACTCGTCTGTTTCCCCATTGAAAATGAGTCACACATGCGCAAAATCTTCACTAGATTACAAAGCGGGATGCAAATATATTATAAACATAATCTTTAACGACTAATGGTATTTTTTTTCTTTGACACTGTTGCACTTTAATGGATCCCTTCCTGTAACTGATTCACACAGCCTCATTTATTCACCTCATCATGGTGGGTGCCTCTGCTATCTTTTGATTATAATTAATCATATAAAAACATGTAGAAATGTAGTTTGGATTCAGTTAAAATGTTAAATACTTGAAATCGCCGCTTCGCCTATTTGACCAGAGGTCTGGTTTTGTCGTCGTCGCTGCACTGGTGGGCTTTGTACTTTGACCAAGCATCGCTCTTGCCTGGCTCAGCCTCTGTGTCCTGTTTCTGCTTCTTGGCAACCATTCCGGTCTTAAGGAACACACCGCCCCGGCGCTTCCCCACAAAGCTGGTCACAGGAGGGGCCAAACTTCACCATAGAAGATGCAACACCAGAGTCAAAAAAGGTCTTCAGCAGCTCCCCTTGTACTCAGGAAAATCTCAATATTGACCCTTCCTGTAAAGAGCATCAGTGTTGTGACTCCATTTTGGTATCTATAGGAGTCCATCATCTCAATGTCAATAATAGGTGTAGACATAATCTGGACACAAAAACTACTTTAATATGCAGTGCTTAGGTTGCAAACACACGTTTAGATGGAAACCCTTTAATTATTTGGTATTATTTATTTTTTAAATAAGGAGTAAAATAAAGCCTTCCACTTTTTTCTGCCCTGTGTTCTCTCAGGGCCCTCTCTGTGCCTTGAAGGCACTAACAGTTCGCCACTCCATAAAGCACACATGGGCCTGGCACAAATTAACTGTGTCCACCCCTCCAAGGCACTAATTAAGCACTGTGCATGGATAATAATTACCAACAGTCACAGCTTTAAGGCAGAATGGATTCTGCAGCAGGAACAAAGCTTTTGTGACTCTGCTGTAGTATTGCTGTGTATATTTTCTACCTCTGTCTGTTTTTGTCTGCTGTTTTGTCCCCAGCTGAGTAGTTTACCTCAAGAGGCCTGAGATGTTAATTAAGATGAATCCACCTCCGGTCTCCCCTGTCCCCGCCCCCTCTCCCCACATTCAGTGGTATTATGCAAATGAGTGCGTGCAAAATCTCAGGCTGCACGGATCACACACCCGCCACCATCCTTTCCAACTCTTTGTAATATATAGCCTTTAATAATCCCACATACACACACGTGTGCGGAGAAAATCAATATCCATGATTTAATAAAGCGATGTACTGATCCAACTGGCTCCAAAGGTCTTATTCCTGGCCACCAGAGCCTCCCCACAACAAGGAGCTCCAGAATAATAGATCTACGCCAAGTGTGCTAATTGAATGTGTGTGTGTTGAATAAATGTATGAGAATGGACATTTTTCATCTCTGGGATGATGAAGTAGGATTTAATAAACCTACACACACACACACACAGACACCCTCAGCAGGTGAGTGTAGCTGAGTTGACACTTTGTCAGCACAATGTAATTTGACATAATGAATGCAAGCATCGTTACTGCTGTTAATTGGCCAGACTAATTATACTCGGAGGACGTCATTAAGGAGAGAACCCGCCGCTTCACTCTCTGTGTGCATTAGTGGATGAGTGTGTTTGTGTCAATGAGTGTGTTTACAAGTCAGGTAGGGGCAGACGGCGAGGAAAAAAAGGTGGAGGAAACAGGAGCGCAGGAGGAGGAGGAGGAGAAGGAGGACCAGCGCAGGTGGCCGGCGCTGATGAATGTGGGGGGAAAGAGGTAAGGTGGGTTGAGAAAGGGCACAGTTCTGGCATCATGAAGAGAGGTGAGCTTCGATATCAAACCAGGAAAGACGCACTGAATGCAGGCAGGAGGCTCCAAGAGGGAAACCGTAGAAAGTCAAAACAAAACCGTTGATATGTTCATTATGACTGCTCTTCAAGGTCAGGAGCAGTTAGTCAAAGCTGAAGGCTTCTTCTCTCTGATGGTCAAGGAAAAAAGAGAGAGTGAATGGAGAAGCGTGCTTCTTGTTTAGTAAATATCTCTCAAATTCACAAGAAATGTCATCTCAAGACGCTTTGAAATACTAACAGAACCAATTCTTTCCCATTAAGTAGAATCTGATCCATTTCAGATCAATTACACATCATCAGATTCAACTCAAATGCAGTCAGATTCATTTGACAACGTAAAGCTGTATTGTAAAGCGGCCTGTAAGGAAGGCGAGCCAGTTGTGTCACAGCATTTTTTCAGCAATCCGACTTCTTGAGCATACGGCAACAGGGGAAAGGACCACTCCCTTCCAGTAGAACCTGGCTAGGTATGAGTGTCCGTCGATTGTTACGGGCTGGGAGAACAAAACACGAGTTAAACAGGGTACAACTCAACCAGGACTAACATCTATGGGGAAATGGGGAGTGCACAGGGAAGCCAGGAGAGTACTAGTATCTCCTACTGGGGTTCGGAGACCACAATGGAGCGGGAGAAGGAAATATGGCCACGATGGAAAATGAAACTGCTGAGATGCTGCAGGAAAGCTGTGGACTGAGGTAGGGTGGAGAGGTTAGCTTGGCTGGGATCACCGGCTCTGACCAGATGTCCATTCTCTGATCTTCCTTTTGTTTCAAACCTGTCATCTTCTTTGTCCCTGACCATACATCTCTTTAACAGAAACAAGGAATTGCAACAACATTCCTTTTAGTTTCAAAGCATCAGCATAACAAATAGGACGCATCGGAGGCGTTACGGTCGTGCCTGATTTCATCCAGTTTGCTGAAAGGCCAATTGCAGTCAACTTTAGAATCCACTGACGACATCTTTGTCCAGCTTGTCTGTACAGAAATTATTGTTATGAGTGTCAGACATAATAATGATGGCATGTATATTATGAACGTGTTATCACTCTGATAATTACCCATTAGCAGGAGCACATTTGAGCAACAGAAACTTAAGATGACCAAACATGCCAGGAGACATGTCTACTTTTTGCGTTCTGAGAGGGCTGTATAGATCAATTAAAATTCAAGGCTTTGACCGTTTTTCACTGGACCAAGAGGCATGTGTTTGTCTTGACTGGTGCAGTCCATGAAATAAGACAGCCTGAGCTGCTGCATGGAACAGCAGGGCAGAACTGGTACCGTTGCTGCTGCTGCTGCTGCTGCTGTTTACAAGATGTCAAAGTACAAGTTTAGCTTTACAAAAGAAAGTTCCCTCATACTGTCCAGGTCTGGACGAATGGGAGGCGGCGTGCAAAGCTGGCAAACATGTTTCTGTGTATGACAAAGGTGCCACAGATCTCATCAGTCACACGGACACAGACAAGCATAAAAAGGATGTGCGAGTTTCCCGTTACACCAGGGAAAAGGGTTAGGATGCACCAGAAGTGGACAAAAAAATTGAGAAGGCTGAGAGCATAACATCCATCCATCATGTATACATGCTTACCCATGCAGGGCCTGGTGGGGGCAGCCTTGTCTCCTGCCCCCAGCCAAGTTGGCTCCCCCACCCTGACTCAATCCACAGCTTTCATGTAGCATCTCAGCCGTTTAATTTTCCACCTTGGGGGAGGGCTATCTCCAGCGGTCATTGGGGGAGAGTTGCGGCACATCCTGAACAGGTCACAGGGCAACATGGAGGCGCTCAAGTCAAAAAAATCAAGTACACACATTTATATCTAAGGATAAGAGACCAATTAACCTAACAGTCACATTTCTAGAGGACGCACAGGAAGAACATGCAAAAAGTCCCCAAGCCAGGATTTGAACCCCGGACCTTCTTGCTTCATGTGAATAGTGCTACCAACTGCTCAGCCCCAAAAGTGTGACATCTTACACAGAATTACTAAAGATTGTAGTTTGTCCCTCACTCAATGCAATGTTGAGTTTTCTCATGCAGAGCCAGTGGACCAAGGACAGGAACCAGTTTTCTGTTGAGCCACTGAACGGGATTCTGCTTGTGCAATATCATTTTAAAGACACATCCTGCAAATACTTTCATGCTTGTTTATTATGTAAGCAAAAACTGATGATTGAGACCAGCTTTGCAGCAAAATATGGATGGAGAGACAAGGAGGATGAAGAAAAAATTAGGTTGAAGAAGAAAACTAAAGTCTGGAGTATACACCTTTTTGTTTGTTACATTGTGAGACTGCTACCTTTTCATATTTACTATTACATAGAAAAGAATAGGATACTTGATTTCTCAAAATATTTTTTCAGATTTTTATTTTTCAAGTATGTCTCCAGCAATTATTTTGACAGGATATGTTTCTAATTTGGAGTCCTACTGTGTTAAAGTGAGTTCTTTACTTTTTACTTGACTTACCAAACCATACAATCTTTATCTATAAAGCACTTAAAAACAGCCAACAGCTGAAACAAAGTGCTGTACATTGCTACAAGCTAAAACACATCCATTAAAAAAATAAAAAATTTATTAACTAAAAAGATAATGCATGAAAACGCTTAAAAGAATCAATAAAACCAATTTAAAATGAAAACTAAGTCTCGCTAGTGGTAAAAGCCAAAGAATAATAGTGGGTTTTAAGGCAAGTTTTAAAAGTGGGCAGTGAAGGAGCCTCTCTTATGTGCAGGGAAAGGTCATACCACAATTGAGGACCAACAACAGAAAAGGTCCTGACCCCTCTAGACCAGATGCAGTTCAGCTGACCTTGAGCGACCGAGAGGGCGATTAGGGATGAAGAAGCTCAGAGAGGTACGGCCGGGCAAGGTCATTCAAACACTTAAAAAGAAAAATTAACTCTAAAATGTACTGGGAGCCAATGGAGTGAGGAATATGGAGTAATATGCTCTGTTTTTGGAGTACCTGTTAAAAGATGCGCAGCAACGATTTGAACCAGCTAAGAAAGAAAGGACTGATTCACTCCAACATAGAGTCCATTACAGTAATCCAGACGGGATGATATAAAAGCATGGATCAACGTTTCAAGGGGTTGTCTTGACAGAAAGAATTTTAATTTTGCCAGCTGCCTTAAGTGATAAAAAACTGATTTAACAACTGCTCTGATCTGACCATCTAATTTAAAATCACTGACTAACTTAAAACCCAAGTCAGTGACACTCGGTTTAAAATATGATGTCAGGGGTCCCAAATCAAAAGTACTAGGGTCATAGGAGCGACTTGGTCCAAACAGTATTACTTCAGTTTTCTTATTGTTACAATGTAAAAAGTCCAGGGCAAACCAAGCTTTAATGTCTTCCAGACAGCCCAGCAGGGCCGTCACTGAGAAGCCATCACCCTGCCAACTATAAATAAGCCAAAAAATCAGTGTTCAGGGGCAGATAGAGCTGACAGTCGTCAGCATAGAAATGGAAAGGAATTCCATATCTCCTGAGGATGGAGCCTTGTGAAAGCCTATTTGAAGATTGTTATTTAACTGCTCTTTCTAACCACACAAGTAAAGCCATGCTTTAAATATGGATGAAATGATTGTATATCATTGAAGTGTTTCACCACTGGGCCAAGTGTCCTCTTGTTGCAAATCCAAATATGGTTACCCTAACCTTAACACACTCCATAAACATGGTAGAAATGGTTGGATTGTACACCTGTGAGGAGCAGAGATATAAGATCTGTTTTCTGTATGAGCTTTAAAAGATGCAGTGACCCGATTTCTAATTAGCTTTAAGCAGGCCTGTACATCCTGCTAAATATCAGCTAATCGACAATGTCTATGGGAGCGCCATAGTGAAAATGGCAGGGGTAGGGCCATTTTTTATGTTTTTACCAATAAACTGAGCAATAGTCTTGTGCTTTCCTGCCCTGTCTATGCTATTTCAGCCCTAATGAAGAGTGGGGTTTACATTTTGCTTCTGCTATCAGCTGATGAAGCTGTGTCTGCTGCTTGGCTGACTATTTGTGGGAATATAAATTAGAAGTGCTCAAAACCAGTACTAATGCACTCTATTATCATTAGGGGATGGTAAGGAAGCTGAAGACGCCTGCCGTGTCAAAATTAATTATCATTATGTGAAAACCGACAGCAGCAGAGTTTATCTAGAGACGTTTTTATACAGCAAAGGAATTTGATCCTTTTAGGGCACAAGATATATAACAGCAGTTATTATAATAGCATTACTGAAAAAGGCCAGGGTGTCTGATAATATGCTGGATTTAAAAGCTGACTTTTTAATGTATATTGGTTGCTCCTACCAACTATAAATAAGCCAAATAATCAGTGTTTAGGCAGCGTGTATTAAAAAGTGTTTGGTAGAACTTTGACCCTGAACCCTAATCCCCATTAAAGGAAATCATCTGACATCTGACTATTGCTCCTATGCTAAAATACATTTCAAAAGACCAAATCCATACAATACAGTTTAAAAAAAAAGGAAAATCATGATACTTTTTAATTGGCCTTTTTTTATTCGCTGGCAGGGCAGAGGCGTCATGTAGAATTTGATCTTAGGGAAACTATACACTGACATTTCCCTTTAAGCTAACAAACACAAGACTTTAATCCTTAATGTGATTTTAGCAGGCAAGTTGTATAAAATAATTCTCCTTAGATTTGTTAAAAATAAAAATAAAAAAATCTAGTTCCAAAGACCATAAATGTTTTAGTGTCACGCCCAGTACAGTACCTTCAAAAGTATTAATACCCCTTTTAACTACATTTTGTTACATTGCAACCACTAACATCAATGTATTTTGGGGCGTATTATGTGACAAAACAACACAACGTGCATAATTGTGAAGTGGAAGCAAAAGGCTATTTCTTTTTTACAAATAAAACGTACATTTTTATTTAGTCATTGTAAATAAAGCTGGTACCACTTTTGTGATACCACCTTTAAGAGTTGTTTTTGGCCTTTGTTTGTACCACCTTAGTACATCTAAATACTTAAATTTTTGCCAATTCTTCTTTTCAAAATAGCTCAAGCTTATTTGGTTTGAAATCAAAGCATCTGTGAGCATCAATTTTAAAATGTTGCCATAGGTTGACAATTGAATTTAGGTCTGAACTTTGTCGAGACCATTCTAACACAAAAATATACTTTGATCTAAACTATGCTATTGCAGCTGTGACTGTTATGTTTCAGGTTGTTCCCTGCTGGAGAGTGAAACTTCCACCCAGTCTTATAGTGTAACTCTCGCTAAAATTAACTTTTCTGCAGATATACTGTATAAACCGGTGCTAAGGGTCCTACTTTAAAGGGGAAGTCCGGTCAACAAGGAAAAATCAGGGTATCATTAGCTATAACTAAAACTAATACGTTCGTGGTTATTTAATGAACTTATCTTTAATCAATAAGAAAATAAAAACATAAATTGTCGTCTGAATCACTGTGTATGGGGGCTGACATTACTGCCCATATTTGGGCAGTAAGGGGCGTTTGACATCACATCCTGCGACGTAGAAAAGCGGAAGCGGCGACAGCATTTCTCTCCGCTTTCCATGCAAAGTCAATAGGAGCCGTTCTACACAGCTGCGATCATCAATAATTATTTCGGATTTCCAGAGGACTTCACCGCTGACATTCCCAAGAGCTATTGCTGAAGCAACAATGCCCACGTGCATGGCCATCGGATGTTCCAACACAACTGGTAAAAGTGGAAAAAACATAGCTTATTTCAACTTCCCGATTCATGAGCCACCGGGCTCGGCGCTGGATTGTCAACTTGAAGAGCGGATTTGCCATCTAACTTCTGGCCAGAGAGAAAACACGTCATATGCAGTGACCATCTCGAAGAAGAATATTTTGAACATGACATGAGGGCGAGGATTTTCAGTAAGCTATTTTTAAATTTTAAATTTTAAATTTAGAAGTTACGGGGATGGTTACCGACCAGAGGGGCGGAGGGATACCACATGGTATCCCTCCGCCCCAGCATGTGCTGGAATGCTTTTATATTTTAATACTTATACAATAATGACCACCTGCCCTATTTGCTAGGGGGCAAATATATAACTTAAGTCACTTCCGCGCGATCTCTCCTCCGCTGTGTGTGTGTGTGTGTGTGTGTGTGTGTGTGTGTGTGTGTGTGTGTGTGTGTGTGTGTGTGTGTGTGTGCGCTCTGCTGCAGCGCCGGCAAAGCCGTGCTGCGCGGAGCGCGCGCGCGCACACACACACACACGCGTGTATATATATATATATACTGTAGGACCCGACTGAGTTTGCAATGGAAATAGGTACGCTGGATTCCGTCAAAAGTCCGGTTTCTGTCAAGAAACTCTTCTAAAACATCCATATATCTATCAGATGATGATGACTCCACGGAACTCTCATCACTGTCACTAAATACTTCATCACTCTCTGCTTCGTACAGAGCACCAGTCGCCATCTTGGAAAATAGTGCGCCGTGACAAACAGAGCGTGGAAACTTGCTCAACAGCGGGTCCGCCGAGTGACGTCAAAAAATGGGAGGTGACAGTACTATTCTTGACCAAGATGGATGGTGTGTGACCTCATACCATAGTCTATCTAAAACGATACCTTTAGTTCTTCACAAAACTATTTTTAGTTCCATCTAAAATAATGAAATTTCGCTTATTGCTCCTTTAATGTTACTGCATTAAAGGAGCAATAAGCATTTTCATGTGAACTTGTTTAGTTCTGCAATATTTGTCGTAAAAACCTTCTCAGTGCTGTCCTCTTAAGGTGTGTTCACTGAACGCAAATGGTGGCACCGTGTCCCCACTTTTGCTTGCTGTCGCTCGCCTGACAAATCGCCGGCCGTTCGCATTGGAGGGCAACAGCAATTACACAGCGGGCGACAAGCCAGGAACAGCAGTACAATGCCACTGTCTAGTGACGCTTTCACTTACCTGCCACCCCAGCCTCCTCACTCACTCACTCTTCTCCAGGTTTGGTCCTTTCTGGACTTGTCTTGGTAGTAATTATTGGTTGAGTCATACAACTCAGGTTGAGCCATACAACCATTATCAAATCACTAACAGGACTTCTTAAAGCTTTTATCTGGTCACTCTACAATGAAAGCCAGATCAGCGGTTGCACAACTAATAGTCGTGCTGCTTCCTTTCACTTTGTGTGCCATTTTTTGTTGATCTGTCATATAAAACGTCAATAATAATATTAATAATAATAGATTTTATTTGTAATGCACTTTACATTTCCAACTAATCTCAAAAGTGCTAGAATACACTGCAGTTTCTGGTTGTTATGAAACAAAATGTGAAAAATTTAAATAGATATGTATACTTTTGCAAGGCACTGGGCTTCTCAGTTAAAAGCAAACAGTTGTTGGTAAAAGCTAGGTAAATGTTAGGAAAAGAAAATACTCAAGTGACCAAACATGGTTGGTCGTTGATAACTTTCTGCCTGAAACAGCATCAATGAAGTATTTATTTTGCCATTAAGCTACAGCCGAGACACTTGAGTAAATTCTCAGAAACAATATCAGCAGTCTGCCAACAGAGAGGGAGGGGTGTGAGTCTGCAACGGATAAAACGCATAATTTCCTAATTCTGATCTTGCAAGACAATCCGTCCTTATCAGTTTATCAGTGTCTGATCTGCTCACTGGAGAGAAAGTAGACAGAGAAGCTGTAGGCTGTAGAAAAAGAGAGACTGAGAAAGTAGTGAGAGAATAAACAGGCCTATCAAGCGACCACAGACCCAGATAACAAGATAAGACCTAATCAATCAATCCTTGCACACGGAGAAAGATTGCACTAAGTGGCTCAGGAGTCCTGCTGTAAATTAAATCTGCACACTCCTTCAAGTAAGACAGAATGGAAGTAGTGAGAGTTAGAGAGAAAAGAGAAAGAGAGAGGGGGGATAATAGAGGCTAATTTCATCAGTGTGGCCCATGATGAAGCTTTTACACGGTAGTTTGAGAGGCCAAACTAAAAGGCTGGAGGTTTGGTGATATTGAATATGAGTGGTGTGTCATAATTAGATTTGTAAGACGATAGGAAGGAATCACATTATAGGGTCTAATGCGGATCTCTGAAAGGGTGTCGGATCATGAGGACTTGGTGTGTGTGTGTGTGTCTTGAAACGCTCTTCCTGCCCGACAAGAAGCCAACAGACAACGGTCTAACATGCTGTGATTCATTTTAATTCACTTGCTCCAGCAACATCCTGCCTCTCCTTCGATGTGTGCGCTGGCTGACCGTATCCATGCTGCAGAGACAAAACAGAAAAATACCCAGAAATCTGAGGACATGAATCAAATGTTCGATTTGCTTTAAACAGAACAGCTTGTGTTCTTCGGTGATAAATCAGGTTTTCGCTATTTAAAGCGAGGTGCCAAAAAAAGTGTGTGTTTCAGTTGGCATGGCCTCATTTTTCAGTCATTGGAAAAATGGTTTCACAGGGGCAATAATTAAGACTCTTCAAATGTTTACTCTGACATCTGTTCTGTTTGTGTTACTGTGTGTGTGAGCATCAGCCATTGCCAGTTTGGAGTATTTTTCCAGGGAAAATGGCAAGTCAGCGTGCGCCACAGTTCCAAACATTAGCAGTAAGTAATCGCCCCGATGATGGACGCATCAAGCTCCTGTGTGTCCTGGTTGATTCAGGCTGTCTCCCGGATGCAACTAAAGCAAAACGGCACGAGTCTGTGCCCGATTAGAGAAAGTAGATTTTACAAAAGTCAAGGATATAAGCATCTATCCATCCAACACACATCTATACATCCGTACACACTTATCTTCGCAAGCTCATGCGCATCATGTGGTTCCTTCCGATTTGTCTCCAGTTCCACCACATCTCAGCAACGCTGTATTTAAACTGAGATCTGGGGTGGAGGCAACTGGAGTGGTTTTTATATTGATGAAACCAATGAGAGAGGATTGTGAAATGGTGCATTATACTGCTGGACATATCCATCAGAAGATGGGTACACTGTGGCCATAAAGGGATAGACATGGTCAGCAACAATACTCAACAACGCTCAGTTGGTACTGAGGGGCCCAAGCAATTGCAAGAGAATATCTCCACACACACAGACACACATCCACGCCACCAGTAGCCTGTACCATTGATAAGAGGCAGGATGGATTCATAGTTTCATGTTTTTACACCAAATTCTGACCCTACCATCTGACTGCTGTAGCTGAATTCGAGATACATTGGAACACGCAACATTTTTCAATCTGTTGTGGTCCAGTGGAAGTCAGGCTGTGTTAATGGTGTTGCCTGTTTCCTGTTCTGAGCCGACAGGGGCGGTAGTCCATCCGGTAGTCCATCCTGTCTGCTGGACATTATTTGTGATTTCCTCTCCACCTTCGCTGCATGCATGTTCGGTATGAGGGATTGCTGGTAAGCCTTCGAAAATGCAGACAACTGTGGCTCTACGCTCTTTCAGGAGGAGTGAATACAGCTTGTCAAAGGCTCGATGCAATCTGGTGGGTTTCCTCAGATAGGAAACTTTATGACCAATCTGACTGATTTTGACTTTGTGAAGTGCCTTGAGATGGTGTGTGGTTATAACTGGCACTATATAAATAAAATTGAATTGAAATAAAATTGCATAGAAAATGTAATTGTGTAGGCCAGCCACGTAACATTCCTGCGTTAAAGTTTTTAGTTTTTTTATTGGCCTTACAAGGTGTTGAAAGTTTCCAAGAAACAGAATTTGGGTTTTCTATTGTGCAATGAATCTCTATAATAATAATAATAATAATGTCACTTTATTAAATAAATGACTAAAAAAAGAGAAAACATCCTAGAGATTCTAAGTTACCAAGATGCACCTGTAAATACACCTGACGAAAATGACTCAGGAATGATCAGCGAAAGTGGAAAACCAGTACGCACAGACACACATACAGAAACTATAAAGATGTTTTTTTTCTCTCTCTCACTTGTGTGGTGACAGACAGACGCTGAGACACAACAGATCACTCCCAGCAGAGAACACTGAGCCCTCACATCATTAACACCTCCCGCTGCGTATCCCTGGGCTTCAGCCGTCTGGGGACACAAAGCTAAGACGGGGGAAGGAGCTGAAGACGAACACTTAACAACATAAAAGAACGAGGTGCAAGAAATGTTCGTTTTTGTGCCTGTTTTCATATAAACCTGTGTGAGTGCGTTTATGAGAACGTTTGTGCGTCCGTGCGGTATGTGATCCCCACCTCCCAAATGCCTCGACTCATCTGCTAATTAGTCAGGAGCAATTAAGTTCACTTACACTAACTGCACACAGAGGCAGCCTGAACACACTTCCAGGTAAACAAATAATCACAAGCGGAGAGACTTACTTCGACGGCGCGGATTAATTACTGCAAAAGGGAACATAAAAAAACAGAAAGAAAATAAAGGAATAACATCATCTGGAGTAAAAATATTTGGGGAGGAAATAAAAGCAATAAGGCAGACGGAGAGAAGAAAAAAAAGTCATGGTGAGTGTGGAAAAAAATTAGGTGAAAATGGTAATCACATGTCCCAATGGACCAATTGAAGCAGGGCGGATTCATTCACATGCTATCTCTCATTTATATGCTAATTTACACTATTAACAGTGAAAGGGAGAGTAGGAATAAGAGGGAAAGAGAGTCTAATAATTCTGTACCGATTAATGTTTGTTCATCAGGAGTTTTGTGTTCGTAAACAAATTCCTTTCGATCAACTGGGCTACTGTTACCCCTTCAACAAAATTGGCAAACTCCAACCTCAGGTTTTATTCTGCATCTCAAAAGAAACAATGAGTGGAGCGAATGTTTGAAATAAAACAGGGGGAGGGAATTAAAACCAGAGAAAAAGAGATGTTATCAATGTAATTCAATATGGATTAATGCTGTAAATCACCTCCTTTCATCCCTTCTTTCTCCCAGTTGTTCCTTTAAAACACTCTTAGCCACATGAGTGTTTCCTTCATTTTCTGCTGAGATCTCAGCTCTACGTAATTAATGAATATGCGCCCACCAACTCACGTCTAGACATTTTTATGCACGCTGCTCACCTCTTTCCTGCTATTGTCACTAAGCACAACTGTACTAAACACATCTATTTGTGCATCACAACACAGCTTTCCATCTTTTTCTGTGTGCATTGGCGTAAAAAATATAAGTTTCACAACATTTCATTAGCCTGTCACACAAGAAGCCAGTTTAAAAAAAATGGGAAAGCACTGAGTTGCATGTTTACTATGAAAACAAAAATTATACTCTGACCTGTGTCAGGACTTAGTTTACATTTAAATTTGCTCAGCAGCAGCTCTCATGTCTATAAGCGTTAGTTTTTGTTGACACTCTCTCCTGGCAGATTTGGCAAACAGAATAGTGGGACGGGTTTGCATACGGTGTCAGGCAGATTGATGCTAAAATTTAAAAAAACAATAAAAAAAAAACAATAAAAACATCTTGCAAAGCTGTCTTTATTGAGTTATTGGAAAACAGACAGGTTGCAAATGCTACTATATATATGTATATACAGTATATATATATATATATATATATATATATATATATATATATATATATATATATATATATATATATATATATATATATATATATATATATATATAAAGGGGTTAGAGCATAGGTCTGCAACCTTCACAATCCAAAGAGCTGCTGTGCCCCCAGTTCAGCTAAATAAATGTCATTTACAGCAGCAAAAGTTGCATGGCATTTAATAAAAAACACAACTGACAGTTACGGACAAATACAAATATAATATAAATAAATACGGACTGCAGGAAATTGTACTTTTTAAAGAACCAACATTTAATTTCTAGTTTTAGGCTTTAAAAGAAAGAATAACATAAAAGTTTTGCAAAAAAGAGGATACATTTTTTCTACAGGTTGATGAAGTTTGCGGAAAATTAGATTAAAAGAAGAGGAGCATAGTTCTCAATTTAACGACAAGAAAAATAGATCTAAAAAATGTATTAGTACTTTTATTGTCATTCTGTTGGGAACATCAATCCAACTATGCCATGATGAGAGAAGACTGAAAAACCTGCATTTTTTGGTATCCCCATACTGAAAACTATTAGTTGTTTGTTTCTTGTTTTAACCAAAGTTACCAAGCACCATTATGGAAGAGCTACTTCCAGATCCAGTTGCAGGTTGACCTTCTGTGTTAGGCAAACCAGGCAGCCAACAACAAAACAAAACCACACGATAATAATAATGACCAGAAATATTAAATATCCCCTTTACACGTACAGTCATTGCAGATGTGAATGTGAATAAAGAGTATTTCTGCTGTATGCTTTTTGTGTGTGTATTTATTTGCATGATTGCCCCCTGCTTCTATGTATATACAGTGTGTGTGTGTGTGTGTGTGTGTGTGTGTGTGTGTGTGTGTGTGTGTGTGTGTGTGTGTGTGTGTGTGTGTGTGTGTGTGTGTGTGTGTGTGTGTGTGTGTGCGTGTGTGTTGGCAAGTCCCATTTTTTAAGATCTTGAAGTTTCAAATGTCTCCATGTTTTGACACACCTGATTTAAAGCAACTGTTCCATAACAGGCCTCGGACCTCGATGGCCTGCTGAGGAAGTGATTTATATGAATCAGGTGGGTTTGAGCAAAGAAACAAATAAACTGTGGAGGACAGTCAGCGAGTCTGGAGAGTGGAAAAACACTTCATATTGAGCTATATCTGAAAATAGAAAGAAAATATACATTTTGCACAAACAGGTGGAGTTTTGTTTCATGACCATTTATATATATATATATATATATATATATATATATATATATATATATATATATATATATATATATACATTATGTTACCACCTCACATTTTTGTAAGCATCCGATTATCTCCCCTCATGAGACAACACTGAAGATATCACACTTCGATACGATGCAAAGCAGTCAGTGTGCAGCCTGTATAACATATCTGAACAAAAAAGAAACACTGTACGATATAAAATGGCCGTCAAATTTGTCTCCGAGGCTGTCATCCCGGAAGGAATCCTCTCCCAAAGATGATGCACAAGAAGTCCTGCAGACAGTTTGCTGAAGATAAACAGTCTACGGTTAGTGCTGGAAAATAATGGTGGCCACATAAAATATTGACATTTGGACACAATCTGAACATTTTCACTTAGGGGTGTACTCACGTTTGTTGCCAGCGGTTTAGACATCGATGGTTGCTTGTTGAGTTATTTTTAGGGGGACAGCAAATTCACACTGTTACGATAACTACACACTGTCTAATTTACATTGTATCAAAGTGTCACATGCAAGGGTATAAATAATGTGTGACACGTCATTTATTAGATATTACATTTTCTGATTAATCTGAACAATGAAAAAAATGTGCATATGTGAAAGTGAGTGAAACCAATTAAAACTCGACCCGTCCTTCCCAACTCCACTTAGTCTGTTGAAAAAAATTTAGTCCAAACATCAACGCAAGAACAAATTAGCAATTATGTCTCAATCACCATCCTTTATTTACAGTTTTCAGGTTTTGGAATACTTTTTCCTTAGTGCAATTTATTGAAGAAATAAAGCAAACAGACT
The DNA here is from genome assembly GCA_037039145.1 of Fundulus diaphanus. NCBI lineage: Eukaryota > Metazoa > Chordata > Actinopteri > Cyprinodontiformes > Fundulidae > Fundulus > Fundulus diaphanus. Next base: position 14,679,842 of record CM073123.1, on the reverse strand, counting down.
AAAGACTCACTGTGCTGCGGTGGCTGATGGGTCTTACCTGCAAGTAGGCTCCCGAATCCAAATCTGCTTAGGGCCCCATTCAGCCCCAGGCCGGCCCTGGGGACCAGAAAACATTTTGTTTATATGTTTAAGATAACTTCTGAAGGTTCTGACCTTCATTTGACCTTTCAAAAAGCCCACATCTTTATAGTTTAAGATTCATGAAGCCCATTTCCACTGTTTTTTTTGTTTTTGTTTGTTTTTTTACAATTACTTATCCACAGAAATATCAGCGTGAATTTATGAAGAAACTGGCTTCACACAAACAAACACTCGCTGCTGCTACCTGGTCACAGTCACTTGGAGAAACATAAAGAAGAAGAGCTGAACCAGAAGCCCTGCGATGATTTTCCCTCATGTCATCGCCGAGGTTTCTGCTGTTTCTGAGTGTTTTTGCTGGTGGAGACCACAGGCAAAGGGTTTCCACGGGCGACATCCAGAGGTTCTTCAGGGGGTCCCTGGGCCGTGATCGCTTTTCCAGCCCTCAGTCGTCACAAAGACGTGCTTATACTGAGAAATACGTTTAAATGTAGTTCCACTTTATTTGGCAGAAAAACACAGACAAAAATCACTTTGTCATGGATTCTAAACACACAAAGCTCCCTTTAAGCAAAAATACGTTTACCCTTTAACACATTACGCACAGTTTTACCAAAGCGGAACATATTTTGCTGACGATTGTGATCAAAGACAAAAGTCAGAATGTTGATTTGCTTTCAGTTAAGCAGTCTACAGCGTGATTTATAATACTTTATGAGCTCCTCTGTGCTCCCCGCCTTGACCTCCGGTTGGTTTTTCAAGAACATCCTGAAGCTCATAAAAATCATATTTAAAACCTCATGCTGCTCATGATGTCACATAAGAAGCCATAGGAGCTAATTATTTTTTTCATAAAGAGAAATAGACAATACAGATTTTTACCTTTAAATCAAAACTTAAATGTGCATTAAAATGCACATTTTGCATCCATAACATAGGCAAAATAAAGGTTGCTGGTTTTGTTTTTTTATTGTTACTGTTTTTGTTTAATATTCTGATATATTTTTTATCTAGAAAGTTGCCTGTTGCGATGCTTTATTTTTTAGTTTACCAGTTCAAAAATAAACAAAACTGTATATTATTAATAATGTTTTATTGGCTAGATAATAGATATTTTATTGGCCTCTGTTTTTATTTCATGTAGTTTGACATGAAAATAAAAATAAATTCTACTTTTAAAAAGATTGTTTATAGATCATGGTACACGCAGGTGTTTAATCTATAAACCAAAGCGGGATAAAAACAGTGGCTCTATCAGGTCTTTTAATTTTTATAGGTGTTCCCTGAAGTTTAGAAGTATTTGATCTACCTTAACAGGTTAATGAGGAGTGAAAACATGTCTCAGCTTGAGGCTGTTGTCAATGAGCTTTCAGGTCTATGTAGATATGAACAGGTACAGCTCAATAAATTAGAATATCATCAAAAGTGATATTCTTGTTCTTTTGTGATCTGGATGAGTTGCTGCCTTAAAGCTGATTTAAAAAAAAACACATTCAGATTCTGAAACAATGTGAATATTACAAGGATCTCTCATACAGAAATGTCAGACAACAGAAAAGTATGTGCATGCACCGAACAATATATGCATTCAGTGTTTCATCATGAGCCCTTTTGCACGAATTATTGCATCAGTGCTGAGTGTCATGGAAGGAATTAGCCCAGGCTGCTGTAATAATGCCACCTGGGCTTATCATTCATCTTGTCCCAATTTCATCTTCCTTTTGACGGTACTCTATAGGTCCTCTATGTGGTTTATGTCAGAGCTGCTTGCTGGCCAATCAAGCGCATTGATGCCATGGTTATTATTGCAGGTATTGCTCTTTTTGGAGGTATGGGTAGGTACCAGGTCAATGATAACTCACATTTAAAGAAAATCATATCAAACAATAGCGGTGATGTAAGAAAAAGCCACACTAGCTACATTTATTCAAATTTCCACTTATGTTTGCATTTTTTCAACGTCTCTATGACGTGTCATCCACAAGGGGGGGCCCCACTTCCCACCGCCTTGACCACACTTCTTCCTTCCACTCAACTTTCCATCAATACGCTTGGCCACAGCACTCTGTGAACAACCTGTTTCCTGTGACCTTTTTTGGCTTGAGCTCTTTCGGGAGGATGGCCATACAGGCCATAACATCGCTGTGTTAACTATCCTTTTTATTGGTCTGATGTAATATTCACATTTCTTGCAAGACTGATTTTTAGGTCTTTATTAGCTTCAAGTTTTAATCATCAAAAGGAACAGAAATAAGCATTTGAAACATAGCTTGTGTCTGCTGAAAACTATACCATTGAGTTTCCATTTTTTTTCACTGAAATAAAACTTTTGATTTGGTATTCAAAATGACAAAGATTGGATGCAGGGTGCACAGTAGCTCAGTTTTTAGCACTGTTGCCATGTAAGAAGAAGGTCCAGGGTTGACGTCCCCCCCTGGGGTCACAGTTCAAAAACCCGTTTCTGTACAGCCCTGTGATGGACTATCCAGGATTTACCCCACAGACTGCACAAGGATGTTTACTGTTTTTTTTTTTTTTTTAAGTAATTTTCAATATTCAGTATCCTAACAATTGGAAATAAACAAATTTCAAACATTTCAATGGCATTGCAAACATTTTAATACAGCCCCAAAGGGAGCAGAGTGTCTTGCATCCTACCTTGGGCCGGCCCCAAGCCCGGATGAATGCAGAAGGTCGCGTCAGGAAGGGCATCCGGCATAAATCTTTTGCCAAATTTACCATGCAAGTCAAAATTACTTGATATGGTGACCCCGTAATGGGAAAAGCCAAAATATAAAGGCAAACCTTTCAATCGGCAATAATATTGTTCTTATTAATGTGTCTCATCAGGTTTAATGTCATGAGAAAACACCTGTAAAGTCAGACAGGGTTCGACTGAAACAAGGAGTTAAAAGCAGCGTCACATCTGTGTGGCGAGTGTGAGCGGTATGAACTTAGCAGTCTGACACACACCGAGTCAGATTCTGAGCAAGGCTTCCCTTTCAGCCTAAAAAGAGTGAGAAGAACGGACGTAAAGCAAGTTTGAGTTGTGCTCGTGGCAAAAATATCAGAGTTTAACAAAGATCCAACCGATATGAGCCACAAAGGGCTCCAGCACGTGGTGACGGGGCGAGGCCTCGCCAACACGCACGCAAAACGTTTAAAAGTGCGTGTGAATAACGTGCGAGGGCCCACTCTGTTATGTAAATGAAAGTCCCCCAGCGTTCAGACTGCACCTCATTGAGTCGACTTCAAGGCACATTTTCTCCCCTCAAAGATAAACATGTTCCCAAGTTAAGCGGAGACATGATTGATTCAGACACACAGCGGCGCAGTGATGGAACATTTTATCACGGTTTGAGGGAGGAATCAACAAACATTTTCACACATAACAACAGGAACAGATGTTACCTTTAGAGAAAGAAAGATTACACCGTTTTGTTTCCAAAAATAAAAAAACAACAACAACACAAGGAGCTAAAAGCCAATTTCCTTGCTCTTTTTCCTCTTTCATTGCCTTTTTTCCTGCCCTCTTACAGAATAACTAAACTGTAGCAGAAGATGATTCATTTCTACATCTGTTTGCAGACAGCTTTCCAACGCCGTGTTTGTTTTACACGTGTAGAACTTCACCTGTAGGTTTTTTTTTTTTTAAACAGAGAGGATGAAGGTATTGAAAAGTTTTTGTCATGAACAACAAAAGGACCCTGAGGTTGGGAGGTACATCCCTTAAACACAATAAAATCCAACTGGTATATCCCTTCTAACCTGTCTGTGGTTTAATGCTGTTTATTTCCATTTATATTTTTGAGTGCATGAAACGAAACAAGCTGACTGGATCCATTTTAATGGGACTGTGAAGCGACTTTTTTTTTTTTTTTTTTTTTTTTTTTTTTAGGAGTTAGACTGAAAATTAAGGTCCTGATTATGTTCAGGTGAGATATGATGGATGGTTGTGACCCTTTTCCCCATAATCCAGAATTTTTTTCATTCAAACTTTCTTCTAATTGTTATCCCTGATGTTTCAAAATCTACGAGAATACACATGCAGAAATGTGAGCCTTTATTTACAGCAAATAATAAAATCCAATAACCTTTCACCCTAATTCTATGATTAACCACCAGTCTATTCTTTAAACAAACGAAGTGTTAATTCTATTGGTTTAACGAAGTCACATGCTGCCCCCTAGTGGTTGGAGACTATGCATGTCCTGCATTTTCCTTCAAGTCTTATAAATTTGGGAGGATACAATTTAAAACAAACTGCCTCATAGAACAATTACATTCATTTATTACGTTAAAATTAGCTTATTGTTGTAAGTTACTTAGGAGGAAACACAGACATGTCCAAATCTTTTCCATTTGTGTTTTTAAAAACGTTAACTTATTTTTAACACATTTGTTACATCTTAGCTTAACATTGCTTATTTTTATACTGACTTTTTTCACTAATTGAGAAGTAGTATTTTTCCAACATTAAAAGGCAACTATAATTTCCCCCCTACAGATTCCTTCTGTTTTGTTCTGTTTTTTTAACTAGCTCCAGATCTTCAAACAACCCAAACTAATATTAGACAAAGATAACCCGAGTAAATGTAAAAAAGGATTATCTGACTAGGAAAAACAGCAATCCAAACCAACCTAACGCTATGTGAAAATAGAAATTGTGAGTCTTGTAAAATAATAAATTGGTATTGACCACATTTTTGGTAAGCTGTGCTCAATTTTAGTAGCCAAACCTAATTAATGCCAGACCTGTAGAAACAAGAAAGCACTTTTTTTTTTAACTTGTCTTACATGAAGTAGGCTAAAATATCTCAAAAAGCAAAGAATCATGCCCTCATCTAGAGAAATTCAAAGTTTTAGTTGCACTAAAACTTTGGAACTCCAGCGAATCACAGTGAGAGTCAATATCCACAAATGGAGAAAACATGGAACAGTGGAGAACCTGTCCAGGACTGGCCGGGCTACCAAAGAGAACTCGCTTCAACGACTGATCCAAGAACAACATATAAAGTTCTGCAACCATTAACTTGTCTCTGTTAAGGCCATTGTTCATGAATAAAAAATAAGACTGGACAAAAATGACATCCAATAAAGAGTTCCCAGGCACGCCTCACATTCCCAGTTTTCCAAAACATCTGATGCCAGCAATAGCACAACCACTTTCTGGGTTTGGGGTTCAATTTCATTTTTCCCTGAGCCCCAGGTTAGTTTGGAAAGCTTATTGTCGTTCTATAGATTAAATCATTATTAAAATCATATTTTTGTGCTAACTCATGTCATCTTTGTCTGATATTAAAACTGGTTTTATGATCTGAAACATTTAAATAAGACAAAACTAACAAAAACAGATGGGCAAGCACTTTTTCACTGCACAGTGGTCCCCGTGAGCCATTCGTCTTTACTTTTACTCAAAGGTTGTCCTTTTTTTCCCCATATAGCATAAAATAAAACGCCTTCATGGTACTGTTATTTTGAAATGGCAATATAAAAAGAATAGGACATTTCTTTTATTTTCTGTTTTATATAACACTTCAATAAGTTGTTCACAACCCCAGGAAGTTTGCGTAGATACTTGGAAGTGGTTTTTAAAAAAACATTTATTTACGACACTATACAGTTAATACAGCGTGAAAGCATTAGAGACAAACACATTAAGGTCCAATGTGAACCACATCTGGTGCTCTCCTGACTCACAAACACTTGGTAATGAAATAACTGTAATTACGCATAGCAAAGGTCACATGACACAAACCCGAGCCTTTTTCCACGCAGCAGCCTTAAACACTGAAACCTCTCTTCACAGTTGGGTACCAGATAGAATAAATCATTTGTTTTAATGTTAAACGTCATGGAAATCTTTAGATCATACTGCTGTTTGAGTGAGTTTCGTTTCCAAAAGATTGTGAATAAATGTATGAATTTATAGCAGAATTTAGACAAACCGGAGTATTTCCCACAATACATACAATCATAATTTAAACAAAATAAAAAATTACAAACTTAAACTTGCGATTTTAATACGAATGTTTCAGTTCTGCTTAATGTTTTCAAAGAACAGCTAAAAATAACTTTCCGTAAAGAGAATCTCTATAACTGGACGCAGCCTTAAACGAAACTGTCAAAGTAAAATAAGCAGCTTCTATCCTGACAGAACGCTACACAGGAAGCATTGTGACTATACAGAGCTCTCCAACATTACTGGCACACGTGGTAAAGATGTTTAAGAAGGAACAAAAAATGACTGAAGCCTCATCTCACGAAACAATTTAGAAAAATCTATCTTAATCTAATCCAGCTACTCTGAGAACATTTATTCAATCTGGACACAATCCAATGTCAGGATTTCCCACAGTCCTTTGCATTTTTACCAGTTCATCCAAAATTAATTTAACTGAAGATTTTTTATACCATTTCTTAAAATTGATCAGAGTGTCAAGGTAGTGTTTATTGGGATTTAAATATGACCCCAGTTTCTATTAGCTACTCTCCAAAATGGGAAAGACAAGGGAAGATGCCATTTAGGAAAGGCAGGAAATGGCCAAAAAAAAAAAAAAAAAAGCATATTGCTTTTTAGGAACTGACCAAAATGTAAACATATAAAAGCAGAAAATAACTGTTTTTAAATAAGTTGAAACAAGTCCAACTTTGATAAACGAGGCTGGAGGTCAACAGGACAGCGGTGAGGATGGTAAGGGAGGAAAACAAAAAAAATCTCCAGATCTCACACAGAGAACTAAAAGAAGAAGTCACTTCCTGGTGGGAACAAGTCTCCATAGGAAGCTAATTTAAGGTGTCCATACACGTTTTTACGATGGAGGAGAAATCCTTCGGTAGAGCTTTCAAAGCCGAGTTTGGGTACAATTGTTTTGTAGGGACTGCAAACAACGCGCCCTGACCTCTGAATTAAGCCTTGTTCTTTACCCATTATTTACACCAGTGTTACAGTATACATACACCATTTAAATGCTTTATGTAAGCAGGAAAATACGAGTCAGAAACTGAGAATGTAGGGGCATAAAGTCGACAGATTAAGACTAAAAGGAGATTATAACTAAACAACTGGAGTGCTGACGCCGACGAGGGAGCCGTCGTTGTGTGTGTGTGTGTGTGTGTGTGTGTGTGTGTGTGTGTGTGTGTGTGTGTGTGTGTGTGTGTGTGTGTGTGTGTTCCACCAGCAGGCAGGGGTAATAGCAGATCATGAGTGATGCAGTTGACAGAGGGAAGACATTTTTTAAGAAACTCTGACGATGATGGATCTCTCTCTCCCACACATTCACAGACAGTATGGATGTCACCCTGTGAGTCACCGGCTGAGCACACAGACGGTAAGCAGCAGAAACATGGAACAAAAACACGGCGCCGTGCGTTTTCGAGGAGTGTCATTCTTCCTTCTTGCCCCCAAAGCTGAAAAGTTTGAATTTCTGTGACTTTCTCTTGGTTTTGTCCTTCTTTATGTCTGGGAGAAAAAAAAGGGAAAACAAAACCAAAACAGCACATTACACAGAGTAATCAATCAATCACTATCTATCTATAGATAGATAGATAGATACACACACACACACTGAAAGTTTGGCATTAACTTTATGAATACATTAAAGTGAAATGGCTAATCTTTAGCCCACGTTCAGCATTTACTCGCCAACCTTTCACTGAATTTCAATAAATCTCCTCAATTTCAGCTCTGCGTTCTCAATCATGAATTGCAAATGACCGACAGAGTTTTCAAAGGGTCAAATTAACCGGGTGCATTAACCATTTGTCTAACAAAGATGCAGGGAAAGCATTTTTGTTTTTTGATGCTTTTTCCATTAGCAGACATTAAATCGAATTAGGTGAAAACATCAGCCGGTAGCGCCCTTAAAAATGTACCCTGAGTTCACACGGACAAAAACTTTTACAAGTTTTATCCACTTCAGTTAGACGTGAGCACGCTGGAAATCCTAAATTTGTTCATTTAGAAGTAAAATAAAATCATAGTGACAATGAGGTTTTGATCAGTAATGAGCATAATGGAGAGGGGGGGGGGGGTGGAGGTTGTGGAAACACTTACTGAAACTCATCATCATCTTGTTTAGCTCCTCATCCTCCTCTACCTCCCTGTGGGAAAAACAAAACAAAAAGAGAAAAAGTTTAAAAACAGCCCATAACTGTGTGAGAACACACTGTTTTGGTAATAAATAGAGAAGAATGAACAATCCTAAATCAGTGCCTTGCGAAAGTATTCCTTCCCTTTCAACCAAAAGATGGATGGTTTTCCAAATTCTCCACAAATGAATCCCCGAAAAGTGCAGCATGCACTCATTCACCTCCCAGCATACAACCCAAACACCTTCCCTCCACAGTTACAGGAGCAGCTGTATTTAGGGTACGTCTCTAACAGCTTTGGACACCCAGAGACAGAAATTTGAGCCCAATCATATTTGAAAAACATCTCCAACTAAGTGAGAAACGATGGAGACCAAGTAAAAGTCTGTCTTCAAGCCAAAAGTCTGAGATTTCCCTCCATGCATCTGCATCCATGTTTCCATCAACTCTGGCAGGTTCCCCACAGCATAATACTGCCACCATCATGTTCAATGCAGGATGAGTGATATGAAATGTTATTTTTACATCTCTGGTTTAGTCTGACCAGTGCATCTGCTATGCATGTGCTACGCATGACAAACTGCACTTATGGCTTACTTTTAAACATTTATTTCCCTCCCTCCTTCCTATAAAGGCCCGACTTGTGAACTGTATCACTAATAGTCGTCACGTCAGCAGATTCTATCATCTGAGCTGCAGAGCTCTCCAGCTCCTCCAGAGGTACAACGGGCAACTTGGCTGCTTCGTATTAATTAATGCTCCCCTGGACCGGTTTAGCAGTTTAGATTGACAGCCATGACTTTGGAGCTTTGCAGTTGCTTCATAGCCTTTCCATTTCTTTTTAATGCTGGATTGAACTCTGTGATTTTTTTATAACCTAAACCTGATCTAAACTCCAGTTGTCATGATTTATTTTAAAAATCTGCCTTCCACTAATCTTTCTTGGTCCATCACATCTGGTCCTAATAAAACCCACCTGACATTGTTCCTATAAAAGTGACAAAATGTGAAATAGTTCAAGTGGTATGACTTTTGCAAGCCGCTGTAGTTGCCACTTTAAAACGTAGCAAAGCTGTACTGAAAAGAAATACCTGTGGAACTTCAACAGGTGAAAAGTGAGGAGCTTTCAATAAAAGCTCCAAGGTTTAAAGTATTTATTTGATCTGCTAAATCGTGTCCCTACTGTAGCTTTTAATACACAACTTCATAAGAGGCCAACATACCTGAGCCTGTCCTCATCCAGACCTTCTATTATGGCGTTTCTATCATTGACGATCTCTAGCAGCTTTTCCATGAGCTGCTTTTCTCTCTCTCTGTCCCGGCTTGTTTTTAAGTGCTCTGCAGACACCAAAAGACTTTAGTCAGACACCAGAGCTTGAGTTGTTTCTGCATGCTGCGTTCTCTCTAAAGGCCTCACCTGGTTTGTCCATCAGTCTCCTGAGCTCCTGCTCCACGCTGGGTTGCTCTTCCTCCAGATCCTGAGTTCTTCCTCTGGAAATGAGAGAAACAAACAAGGTCATCGGAAGCAAATGGCAATTCCTTTCTGTCTTCTATTACTGTTAATTATAGTAGTTCTATTTATAATTATTCTAATTTAAACATCTAGTTGTTTTGTCTTTCGAGACATAAAAAATTTCGAGACATAAAAAATATTTTGTATTAAGTAGGCGGGGCAACACTTGCTGGGTTAGACATTTTGCATCCAAACACTCAATGATGTTATAAATTTTATAAATTTTCCAAGATGTGGCTGGTCTATGATACGCGTCAGAGTTTTTCTGTGATGCGTTAAAGACAAAGCGCAGGAAATTCAGTTTTTCACCCTGCAGTTCAAATACAAACTGTATTTCTCACACTGTGAAAAAGAAGCCATGGTATCGAAGAGGGAAAAGAACGAGAATAAAGTGCAGGCAGCAGCTAATTAAGCTTAATAACTCAGTTTTACAACAGACACGGGGCGACTCATGGAGCACACGTTTAGGCTTTGGATCTTGTGTGATCAGCAGCTTGACAGAATGCATGCGAGGGGTTTTCTGCCCAGATGCAGCAGACCTCCAAGCAAACCTGTTAGTACAAGAACTTTAGCCTGATGCGGCTCATATCTTGGCAGGTGCAAGGAATCATGCATGTGAAAATTTTATTTTGTTTACATCATGTCAATACTAATTGTAGCATTTCTTTCCTCCACTGCAATGCTGACAGGGATGGTGGAGCTGCAGAAACCTCCCATAATTACATGTAAATTCGGCAGATTTCGCAGTAACATCTTCATGTAGATGTGGTACCAGAGGTAGCATCGCAGCAGGGTAATTCAGAAAGCAGCAGGTCGGTGCCAGATACTTTGAATGGAGTAGTCACGCTTACATTCGCGTTGCAATGAGGTTTTCCAAACTGGCCACAACCCAGTGAGGACTGTAGCAATCTGACACTAGACCAGAGGTCACGGATTAGCGGACCACGGTCCGGATCCGGACCCAGCTGCTACCTAATCCGGACCCAACCTCATTTAAAACATTTATATATTACTGCATGTTGTCCGACGACAGTGTCTAACTCAGGGGTTAAAGTTCTCCGTCGCTGCGACGGATTTCCGTCATTTGGAAATTGATCTTAAAAAGTCCCGTCTAGACTTTTTATTCAAGGTTTTGCACTGAAGCTGCTCTCAACCAATCAAACCTGGCAGAGGTGAGACATTAGCCAATCAGAATGAGAGCAGGGCGGGTCTTTCCAAAGCGGACATGGCCAGTCTGGTTTATCGGTGTTCATCATTTTAACTTTTGGGAGAGCATTTTAAACTGACCACAGATGGTATGAATGAAAGTAGCGGTGGTCAAAGGTTTCTTTGGATTAATGCAAACCAGCAGGTCAGAAAGTTCAGCAGCTGACAACAACTTCCCTCGGTAAGCGTCAATCTGCTCCGGCTGTTAATTAATGAGTTATTTCCACCTGTGGCCATGTCGTCTGTCAGCGTTTATTCCCTCGCTGATAAACGCGGCGACCAACCAGGGATCTCCTCGTGATTCGCTGTTATGTTTTATTTAAACACAAAGAAGAGTAACGCGCTAGCTCAGGCTAATTTAGCATGACCCTTGAAGAACAAGAGTCGGAATGTGAAACAATGTGCCGCATTTGACTGGGTTTGATTAGGAAAAAGTAAAAAAATAAATTAAAAAAAGCTGCGCTGTTCTGAAGCAAAGAAGGCAGAGCTGTATCTGCTGTCGGTATGCAGCAGTGTTCACCTGATGAGCAGCTGCGCTCCAGGACACTAAATAAAATGACAAGGATTTTGATGCTTACAGATTGTTAAGAAAACTACATCAAAAAGATAAAACAAATAAACTGCAGCTACAACATGGACTGGAGAACTGGTTCTACCTGGGTGAGGCCAGAGAAAGGCGATTCTCAGAGTTTTTTTATGAAGTTAAAGTGGAGCGCGGACACAGGGTTCATCCTGGACAGGTCTCCAGTGACTGGGCTAAAATATAACCATTTTATTAAACTTCAAAAAAGTTAAATTATGCCTTTTTATAAACTGTAATTATTAATTGGTGAACAATAACGGGCAAAGCAATCTGTGTCAAATTAAAATGTATTATGTCATGAAAGTGTTGGTGATGTGTCCTGCATTTCCAAGGTTGTGTTTGGCCTTGTATGATCATAAAATTGGTTTATATTGAATGTGACAGGGAGCACCTTGATATTTGCTTGAGGTTGGCTTTGTTGCCAATCAAACTAAGGTTTAAAACCCTTGCAGGGCAGCCTAAAGGTCACTTGTCTCATTAAGCCATAAAAAAGAAATTAAAAAAAGTTCAGTTGTTTTATAAAAGATGTGAAAGTCAGGAAATTGTCTATATACCAAACTGTGAAAGATTGTGGCTCTCTATTTCAAAAAGCACTTTGGATTTTAAAATAGAAAAACGTTCTATTTTTATGTTAATTTTTGTGGATGCATAAACATTTTATTTCAGTGTTAAATACTGTTTGAAGTAACGGATTGTAATTACAAATGTGTCCGGACCTTTACTGGTTGTTGATTTTCTTTATTCGGACCCCGCTGATTTTTAATTCGTGACCCCTGCACTAGATACTACAGAGTGGTCCGAATCCTGGGCAACTGCAGCTCTATTTATTTCAAGTATGGTAGTTTAATTTAGCCATGACCCAATCTCTGCCTGAATGAGTGAGACTGTTACCGTTAAAACACCTGATACTGTGCAAATCCTCAGTTATCCGGGTCATCGCAACAGCAAACAGGCTTAAATCGGAGGCAACCGGACCTTCGCTCAGTTCTTTCTGAAAACGTTTCAACATCTATCCAGGAGTCTTTGTCTACAGCGCACTGATACTGAATGTGTCTAACGTGTTTTTCTACTATGAGACTTTCAGACCTACGACACAACAGACTGCTAAATGTTGTATTAAATGTTGCATTTGGGTCTGCTATAAAGAATTATTATTCTAAGAGGCGGCAGTAAAGTGCTTGTTGGTTTCCAGAAACGTTGATGACGTTCCAGTCTCTCCAAGTTAGTAAATGCGTTATTCTGAACAACCTCCTGATTCTAACTTCTGTTTGTTCGGCGCGGGCAGCGGGGGGCTCAGCTGCCTTGTTCCTCGCCGTGGGATGGAGGAGGGAGGACACTGGGAACTCAAACTGTTGACCTTCTGGCCACAAGTCTGTTGCACTAATTACTGAAAAGCCCCTTTCTTAACGCGTGTGTGTGCGCGTGTACTCACATGTACACGAGCTCCGACTCACGACGCATGGCCACCTGCTTGTTTCTGATCACCGTGAACCACTCAACCATGAGCACGTCCATGACGGCGTCGTCGGCGCCCTCTGTCACACAACACACACATTGGATCAGAGACGCATCCCTTCCCATGTGGTCGCCCCTTATAACCAGGGAATGTGTATTTTGAGAGCCTTTATCTCACCTTCCTCTCTCTCGCGCAGCTTCAGCTCCAGCTCCACTCCTTTCCTTTCCAGTTCATTCAAATTTTCTTCAATCTCCTTAAGCTCCCTCATGATGTCCTCTTTGGGGATGTAACCAGGCTTTGTCTGCAGATGTAAATGCAGGCAGACAAGAGCGCACAATATTAATTAGAAACCGTGGATCCAAACAAAGATAACAAAATAACATCAGAACCGCCCTCAAAATGTCATTCTAAACATTTTAACTACTTTTACAACTTCTTTACTAATTCAAAGAAGCACAAAGGTGTCATAGAAAATTCAAGAATCTCTGTATGAGACGCAGCTTATAGAAAACATAACTGCTGCTGATGCTTGTTAATTTACATTAAGTATTTTACACCTATGATCATTTGCGGTTTATCATTATAGATGAGATGTGTCACAACCCCGGCTAAGAGGTTCTTTAAGATTCATTAAACAGAATTTTTTTTTATTTAAATGTATGCAAATCTAAATTTAAAATCATGTTGGGTGTGGCGTGGCGTAGTGGAAGAGCGGCTGTGCCACATGCGCAGACCCTGTGGAACTGTCTCCCCCACCCCTCTCTTCGTGTTTGATTACACTGAATAAAGGCCACAAAAAAAAGGTAAAGAAATTTAGAAAATGAACTGATCAATGTTCAAAAATGGTTAAATTATTAAGTGAAAAAAAGATCTAATTCCTTTGGTAATCAAATACAATATATATTATGAAAATGGTCAAATCAGTTGGACGATTGTTCAGATTTTTATTCATTTGACATTTAAATTACATTTTTTATTAAATTATACATGCATCTTTTGCCTGTGTTTTATCTGTTTTACAGTAAAATAAATATATAAAAATTGCACACAGATTTAATTGTAAAATTATATGAGACTAGATAAGATTAACAACGGTAAGTGAACCATGTGACACGTGGATTATCAGCTGCTGACTGTTCACAGATGTGTCTACAGTCATCAAGTTAATGGACTCAAGTTTAGATGATCATCTCACACCCATCTTATCACTCATTTCACGGTACTATTTATATATATTAAATATCGTCGAATAAATAGTTGCTGCTTAAAAGACTTAGATTTTCCACAAAAATGTATTAGTTTATTAACAGCTGTGATTAAGGCACTCATTGAGGACATTGATTAATATACATTTGTTTCTAATTATGTAAAAATGTGTATTCAGGTTTTTATCTTTTTTTTTGTTCTTTGGTAATTTTCTTAGATCTTTTGCTTTTTATTGGCTGTTTTTACCTTCGTTTTTCTTTTGTCTTTTTTACTTATTGGTTGGATTCCTTTTTTGGTTGAATTTTCTTTTGTTTTTTATCGTTTGCATTCGTGGGAACATTGTATGCCTGAGGGCCCATACCTTTGAATCCTTTGACTCGGGCTTGGGGCCATTGGTAATTTGCTCTTTCTGACCATTCTGAAGCCCTGAAAAACATATACATTTCAATATATAAATGTAACATTGATATATCTCAACTTCATACTGAAATTTGCTGAAATCTCGGGTAAATTGACCCTGCCGTTACCCTTTGATGCAGGTATAGACACAGAAATGCTTGAGCTGACCACAGGAGGCCTAACAGAGGACTCTGAAGACTGCGGAGAAGCTCCTGGTCTGTGAATGGATAAGTTAAAATTAGGCAAAGCAACAGAATTTAATCAACCCGATTTCTCCTGCTTCTATCCATCCCTGTTCTACTACAGTCCTTAGGCTTGATTTATGAGGGTGAATGAAAAGGTAAGGAAGGGAGGGGAAGTCTGAGGAACGGACATATGTTGCACCGCGGAGAACGCCGCTCAGTCCCGACACCATTTGGGGCCGACGAGCATGTGGCGGAAGAGGAAAGACTGAGAGCTCTGACTACAAATGATGGCTGCGCCATTTGGACGAGCAGCAGGTTGAGGCTTCCTGTGGGAGGGATGTTTGGAGAGATGGATGGCAAACAGGAGGGATGGAGGGATGGACAAGACACGAGGAGGGAAAAAGAGATCTCCAACAATTAATGCTCCATGTTAATATGCTGAGAGCCCACCTATGTTCCAACACTCCCTGCAGTTAGAACAAGAGGTGGAAACGGGCCAGCAGAGGACAGAAGTCACCAAGATATAAACATGTCAAATGAAAATTATCAGTCTAAATAACTCTTACTTGGTTTCTTTGGAGATCGGCTTGAGCTTTGACCTCCAGTCGGCAGGACACTCATTTTCTGACACTGCAAAACACACAAAAAGAGGAACAAATATTACACTATTTTTATTTATTTTTACCCCTTCAGGTAAATTGGAGTTTATGGTTCACAAAATTTAAGATTTGCAGCAGAGTCCACCACTTTGGAAAACCAAAAGTGCCACAATTCAATAGGATTGAAAATGATCACTTACATTTGTCAATAATTTTAAAAAAATGTAATTAAATAGGGCAATAATTTATTGGATATTTAAAATTAATGTGCATGTAATCAGATTCAGTAGTCTCGTTTAGTTATCACTGTCCTGCAAACAGTAAATGGATCATGTAAATAGGTAACACTTCTAAACGAATGCATTCCCACAGTTTCGTCTGAATTTATGGTCACAGTTACACGCGTCAGGTCTTCAGTACATCGGATCTTATTAAACCACGTTGACATTTAGAGCTGAAAAATATATTTTGACTAACAGCGTTTTGAACATGTGCTACTTTCTTAAAATGTCTTAACTGTCCTGTCTATAATCATCTAGTTGTTCTGTATTCTTTTATATTTATCTTCCAATGTATCAAACATTGTAATTTACAAGTGGATTATCATGTAGTTTTTAACGTTTGTAACCTTTATCTTAAATTGGATTGAGAACTTTTACCGGGTTACAGAAGATGTATGCCCCAGTACTATGGGTCTGGCGTCCCTTAAGATTATAAATATGGTCAAAGTTATTCATTTTTTGATAAAATAATAATAATAAAAATTATAAAATAAAGTAATTTTCTGAAATAGGTATTAGACTGTAGCACTTTTGGCTCTTGGTACGGCACCATGATCTATTCTGTGACAGATTTCATTTCCAGGATATGACAAATTTTAATACCAGCCAACCATAACCAATATATTCTTTCAATTCAAAAGCACAATATATTTAAATTGAAATGTTAGTGCAATTCAAATTCAAATTCAGTTCAAAATTCAAAAAGATATTCCAAACAAAATTATGTTTTTTTTTTTAAACTACTCTTTTTCCAAAGATTGAATGATTATACAATAAGTGACTTTAATTATTTCTAAAAAGAAAAATTGAGTACACAAGTTTGAATTTATTGTTAATTTACCATATGGTCATGATTATACTTGCAGAAGATACAAACACCCCCAGCCTAAAAAAAAATCAAATAAATATATTTAAAATTTCTCTTAGCAAGTTTCCTCTGGACCAAATCTTTTAGTATAAAACACACACAAAAACAAACTTATGGAAGAGTTCAGGTTGACCATTTGAACACTCGTCTTGGTAAAACAAGAAATTTAAAGCTCCCCACATGGATAAACCAAATGAATTCTGGGTAAAGATGTTCCAGCCACGAAACACAAAGAATGAACTGTCCGTCTGCCTGTAATTAAAACAAGTATGTTTGAAGGAGTCAAGATGAACATTTTATAACCAAGAAGACCATTATAATTATGAAGCATGGCGGTGGTGGCATCATGCTGAGGGACTGTTTTCCTGCCAGTGAATAGAACAAAATAACGGGAGAGCTACTCTCACATGTTCAAAATCTAAATCTTAAGGTGTGTTCACATTGAACGCCAATGCTGCCACAATGTCGGCACTTTTACGTGCTGTTGCTCGCCTGACGTTATCTCCAGCCGTTCGCACGGTGACAGCGATTGCACAGCGAGCGACAAGCCAGAAATACAGTAGTACAATGGCACCATCTAGTGAAGCTGGACTTGTCTCTGTAGTAATAATTGGTTGAGTCATACAACTCAGGCCGACCGAAGACCGCTATTATCAGCTTTTATTCCATGTTGAATGAAAACCTGCTTTGTCTCTGCTGCCGTCCTTCACCCCACTTCACAGGTCCTGACTGGTTGTCGCAGCGCGACAAAACCCACGAGTTCAGCTTTTTCAACCCCCACAACTGTCGCTGAGCATCCCTCACAGGTTTCGTGTTGCTCTGGCTTCGCATCTGGAATAACTCAGACATCAACCCTAGTGAAACTATATGGACCACTCCTAAAAGTAGCTATACATAGATTCTCTGTCAACCAAACTTTGCACTGAGGCTTGATGCACTCATCCAAAAATCATGTGACCAGTAGCATTCTCAGCTTTGTTTTACTCAGAGCCAGGTTACGGATTCAAGGGTTTAAAAAAAAAAAAAAAAAAAAAAAAACACATGGAACAGGCTCAGCTCCAGCACAGAGGGGGAGGAAAAACAGACTTCATTATTTCACAAAAGCACCAAACACATCACCAATGTTCTCCATTTCTATCCATAACATGTCCGTTTTTAATCCTCGAGTTGTCAACATAAATACTTATATTTCTGAGCACTGCATTTACACAATTATAAACTTTTAAAGCATCGGGCCCTCCCTCGAAGCAGAAGTAGTGTCACTCAACTCTTCATCTGTTATTAAAAATCACTCACACTATTAAATATTTGGATTCTCATTATTCCTTGGGACGGTGGAGCTGATTTATTATATTTATTCATGTAGTCACCTCAAAATTGATTAATTTCTGTTCCCATGACATGAACATGCTAGTTGGTAGTGACACATTTTACAACATGGTGCCTTCACTGACCAGCAGATGTCCCCATTGATTTCTGGTTTGAAATGCTTCAAACAACTAAGTTTTTTTTTTTTCCCTACAACTGTGTTGAAAGTCATTAGTAAGAAAACAGAAAGCTTATCCATGGCAGGAAAAAATTAGCTCCACCAATTCTGCCAAGAAGATAGATCTAGGAGGTGGCAGAAGGTTGATAGTAGCTACAAAACGTGTTTGGCTGAGGTCAGAATTCATGAGGGATGTTTACCTCAAGATTATTGAGGGTGTACAAATATATTTGAGGCTGTATACGTTATTTTGACCCTGTGGGAATCTGGGAAAACCCCTAAATTCAAAGCACTAAGGAAAAAAATACTTGTATTTGTGTTGTATGGGGGCATCTCAATAAATTAGAGAACTATTAAAAAGTTAATTTATTTCAGTAACTCAATTAGCAAAGTGAAACATTATAAAGATTACTTGGAGACTGATGTTTTCCAGGCTGTTGATTATGATTTTACAATTAAAGCTAATGAAAACACAACATTTCATAATTCATATTACACCAGACCAATTAAAAAAACAGTTTAATACAGAAATGTGGGCCAAATAAAAATTATTTCAATAGTTGCTTAAATGTTGTTTGTTATTTTCAAAATGTATTTTTAATCTGTACCAGTATAATCATTCTATCATGGAAAAGAAGTTTAAATAAATAAGTAAAACCCCCAAAATATGGCTTTCAATTTAGGGCAGGGCCTTTACCGTATCGTTTTATTGTTATCGTCAAAAACTTCTTATTAGAATTTGGGTTTATCTTGACAATAACAAATTCCAATTAGCAATGTCTGAAAACCCCAAAAACTGCCCGTATTGCCATGATTGTTATTTTTGCCATTTTCTCCAGTGTTGATTTCTTCAGAGCATCAATAAATCTCAAATAAAAAAATATAATTAAATGTCGTTATTGTGTGCAGTTTAGTTATAAAAATCAAAGTTATTTATGCAACTTGTGCCCTGATGAAACATGTTTCGAATTTTGTTTTAATACATGTTACATTATTAAATGTATTTTTTCTTTAAGGACTATAACTGACATGAAGTCACAGCCACAAAGTTACTGAAAAAGACTACAAGAAGCTAGTAATAGTCTTTTATCATTACTTTTATCGTTATCACAATAGTTCCACAAAATATCATGATAAACTGTAAAGTCCATCTCGCCCACCCCTATTTCAATTACCAAGACACTATTGTGTATCTGAATGGCATACATCTTAACGGAGATGCATCAAAAGCTTGTGTCTTCTTTTTACTGAATATCCATGCTGTTTAACAGTTTATCACAATCCTAATTGATATAATAGAAAAGTGGAGAGGGTTCTTTGGTACTGCACTAAACAGGCTCAGTTCTTATTCGGTAGAGAAGAAAATAGTTTGTGCCCTTTGGCTATTATTATTCCAAGCAAACACAGATCATGTGGGGTTCCTCAAGGCTCCACTCTCAGACCCTTTTATTCAGCACCCATGTGATCCCCCCCAAAGACCAGTGACTACTAATATCTGTGCTATTCTATACAGTTTTATATTTCTGTGTCACCACTAGACCACTATCCACTACAGTCAGAGAGTCGGTGAATCTATGTCCATGAACTTGACCAAATTATTGCTAAAAAAAAAAAAAAAAAAAAAGACACCATTGATTTTGGTCCCAAAAATGGACGGTTAGCAATTAACACTCAACTAGACTCAATGAGGATAAAGACCACAGAAAATGTAAAATCCCCTAGGTGTCATTGTCGATTTAGACCTAAATTTTAACAATCACATAAATTCCATCAGGAAATCTGGCAGCTATAAGATTTCCCATTTAAACAGAACACGTAAAAGCAGATCCATGATTAAATTGTTCAGTAGATTATTGTAATGATGTTTATACCAGCCTCACTTCATAAAGATAAAGACAGACAGCTGTGTGGCTTGCGAAGGTTGAACAATGTATTTGATGGTCTCTGGACCAGAATCACACAGTGGAAGCTATGATCCTCAGCTCTGGAACCAACAACCTAGCTCCTTTAAAACCAAGTTTGAAAACAGGACCATTTAGCAGCTTACCTATATTGCTTTATCATTTCTATCCTGACTTAGCTTTTTAGTTTATTTAAATTAGCCCTTTAACTTCTCGATTTTAATGTGATGCTTGAATTTTTGGTATTGTTCTTTGGTCGTTTTCGGTCTAGTTTATGTTTTTAATGCGTCTTATCACTGTTCCTTTGTTTTGCTGCAGCAGACATTGACTGTATAATGTGGCAATGATACTATACAAATAAACGTGCCTTGCACCAACATGTGGTGTTCGTGTTCAGAGGTAATTTTGCTTTTTAATGCTCCAGAAAACGCTTTCTGAATCTAAGACGCACAAATTGACTTCACTCCGATTTAATAACTAACTAAAAGATTCCTCTTTTGGAGTGTTTAGTACCAATTCACTTTGTGACTTTACACGTATAAAATATGTGGAATATATCCTGAAAATGCCATTTAAGATGAAATGAGAATAGCTCCTTGCACAATAAATGAAAGAATGTGTTAACCTGATGTGTTGGGGGAGGTTTTGGGAGGTTTTAAGCCTCCCCTGTCTGGAGTCTTCTCTGCGCTTCCGCCCTGACTGCCTGGGCTGGAAACAGGCGTTTCAGGCTCTGGAGCCAGCAGATCAGCCAGAAGAGATGGGTTTGCTTTCAGCTTCACTCTCCCCCCAATGCCCCCAGTTTCCTTCTTCGGTGTCTCTTCTTGAGGTCGAGGTCTAAAACACCAGAAAATACATTAATTCAACGTCCTTCTTTGCCAGCAGAGGTCAGACTTGAGCAGGAGATCAGGACAATTCTTCGTTTTTAATGGTACTTACGTGCTGGGTTTTTTGAGAGAAACACTCCATGAAGACTTGCCGCCGCCGCTGCTATTGTTGTTGTTCTCCTCCGCCAGTTTCTTGGAGATGAAAGCTGCCGCTGATGCTTTCGTCTTATCAGGTTCTTTAGCATTGGCGCTCACTCTGCCACCCGCAGCAGCCGTTTTGGCTGCAACCTCGCCTTTATCTACATCTTTAACATTGACCACCATAGTCACAGCCTGACCTGGCAACACTTCCTGCCCCTTGCCACTCACAGTCTGACCCTTATTCACAGTTGTAATAAAGACGGTCTTTTTCTCCGGATGGTTAGCCTTGGCTTCTGGTTGTAAAAACTTCATCTTGGACTCCCACGTCTTGGCCGCAGTGACGGAGGTACGAGGCGCCGCCGTGGGCTTGGTGCTGATGCTGGTCGTAAAGGTAGAGTCACTAGATGCAGCTGGCTTGGTGCTGATGCTGGTCGTAAAGGTAGAGTCACTAGATGCAGCTGGCTTGGACACAGAGACCGTTGGGCTTTCTTTAACAGCTGATGCAAGAGCTGAGGCAGGCCGGGGAGAAGGTGAGGCAGAGAATGAACTGGAGCCGTTTGGAGGGGAGCCGGTCTTCTCGGCCAGCCATGTATGTCCCAGCCTGGACGGTGTGTTAGTCGAAGTAACTGTGGCCGGCTTACGGGGTTCAGGTTTGGGACTGAATTTGGAAACGTGGGTGTTTGTGGGAAGATCACGAAACGGAGAGCTTGCATTTGTTGAAAGTGACCTGGAATACAGAAACAAAACCATGCTTTTACTGATGAAAGTAATTACACCCTTGTTAAATCCAAGGTTAACTTTGATTAAGCACATTTTTCTTGGTTCCATTTTGCAAAGTACACTGAGCCCTGATTATCAGTTGACGGCCAACTGGGTGATAACATGTAGTAGGCTAAAAGACCTCAAAAAGCAACTCATTTTTTGCCGATCTAAAGAAATTGAGGATTAGGGCAGAAACAAAGTCACTGAGATATATCATTCTGGAAAGGGTAACAAAGCCATTTTCTAAGGCTTTAGGATGTAAGGGGCCATTATCAACAAGGTGAGAATACATGAAACAGTGGTGAAACTTTCCAGGAGTGGCTTTCCAACCAAAATCACTCCAAGAGAGCTTTGATAAATCATCCAGGAGATCACAAAAGAATCCCGAGCAACAACTTAAGCACAGGAAAACTCACACGCCACAGTTAAAGCTAGTGTTCATGAGTCAACAATGAGAAAGACACTGAGCAAAATAGGCATCCATGTTGCTTTCAAATAAAAATCATTGCTGACCAAAAAGAAAAAAGGCTCGTCTCACATTTACCAAACAAAAAAAGTCTTAATGATCCCCAAAACCTCTGGGGAAATATTCTGTGAGCTGATGAGACATGAAGGCCGTGAAGTCAAACATGGTGGCGGTAGTGTGACAGTCTGGGAATCAATTTTGTTCTATTCCCCAGACCAGACTATAAATCCTGAAAGAGAATATTCAGCCAGCCGTTTGTGATTTTAAGTTCCGACACATTCAGAGTACGCATTTCAACCTCCACGTTATTAAAAACTGAAGGTTTTGGCTTGCCCAAGCCTAAATTTAGACTTCAATCTAAGACACTGAGGCTAAATTAAAACAGCTCAATTAGCATTGCTCTTTGCTGAGAAGGAGAAAATCCCACTGATTTTTAAACTTTAAAGGCAAACATCGTTTGAGGTCTTGAACAGTTCGTCACCTGCTCTACTAGAAAACACAAGACTCTGGACTTGTTTTATGCAAATGTCAAGGACGCATACATAAGGCTGGACAATGAGACTATGCCGTTTATCTCAAGATAGTCTATGTTGTGTTATAATTATACTTTTGTGTATCCCAGTAGGTTATGTATCTGCATTTGTTTGTTAAAAATGTGCCTGTAAGAGATTTGGAATAATGCTTTGATTCAGACATGCTTTTTTATATTTATTTTATGAAAGGAAAAACAGAGATAAATATTGTATATTGGGATTCAGCCTAAACATATCTAGATGTTATTTTTGGTCCATATCGCCCAGCCCTATTCATACATCTCTAAGGGAAGACCTCCTCCTGGTTAATCAGAACACAATCTGTTTTTTCTCTGCTCAGAATATAAGCCCCTTTTTCAAAGGAAACCTGCAGTAACGAAAACTGTAAGAAAATGGTCACAGGAACCACAGGAAACCCTTTAGGGTTGTTGTGAGGACATAAATGCCATGACTGAGTGTGTGACTGACTATATAAACCTCTGTGGACAACAATGAGATGCTTCCCCAACAACAAACCCTGCATCATCAGTGAACTGAATAAACTACGTAATGAGGGAAAAAAAGAGCCTTCAGGAAGGAAGACGAGGAATAACTGAAGAGTATACAGAAGAAACTTAAAGTCAGCAAAAGAGAAAGCAAGGAGGTGTACAGGAAGAAGCTGGAGAGCATGCTCCAGCTGAACAATATAAGAGCTGTGTGGTCGGGGATGAAGAAGATCACAGGCTTCAAGCAGAAGGAGGATCAGACTGATGGAAGTCTGGACAGAGCCGATGAGCTGAACACGTTCTTCAACAGGTTCAGTTCAGGAACAAGCTCAGCATCCTCCACTCCTGCCCGCAGCCAAACAGTCATCACACCCTCCTTTGACAGAAAACTTCCCCGTCACACCTCAGACGTTTTAACTTCCGCCTCAGCCACCGTCTTCTCTGGTTCTGCATCTTTGTTCTCAGCAGAAGATGGTGCTTCTCCTCCTTCTCCCTCCCACTTCCACTTTTCTTTCTCTAGAAATCAGCTGGAGAGACTGAACTGGAATAAGGCTGCAGGTCCGGATGGCGTCTGCCACAGAGTCCTGAAGGCCTGTGCAGAGCAGCTCTCTGGGATTCTACAGCACCGCTTCAACATTATACATGTTTATACCTGTGATCTCCTCTGCCATCGTCTGCTGGGCTAGCAGCATCAGAGCAACTTAAAGAAGCTCCACAAGCTTATAAAGAAGGCCGGTTCTGTTCTGGGGACGCTTGTAGAAACTCTAAAGATGGATTTGCAAAAGTCATAATGTTCATAAAATGAAGAACATGGACAACCCTGAGCATTCTCTTCATCAGACAACAACAGAGCGTCTTCAGTCAGAGGCTTCTCCATATACGCTGTAAGACAGACCCCTACAGGAGATGCTTCCTGCCTGCAGTCATCAGCATCTACAACAACGTGTTGAAGAAACCCCAAGAGTTACACCAGCATTTAATTTCCCTTTGTGATTAATAAAGTATTTTTGTACTGAATCTCAACCAGTTCATTCTGAGTGCGATTCTTTTAAGAGTTGACGAAACAAAGAATGTGCAGAAACAACTCATCCTTTCCGCTATTTATGCTCATTAGCTCAGTTAGGTTGTTCACACTTATTCAGCAAATAAATGTGTCTTCTGAACCCAACCAAAGGCAACCCGAGACCCACCAGTGGTTCTTGTACTAAAGCTTGAGAAATAAATAGCGCAGATAATTACTAATATTAACTACTTTTTAAGAATCTTCCTAAATCCACTTTAAATGCAAAACATCTCAACCTCTCTTCCAAACTTTCTATTTTTCCCATTTCATTAAGACAAATATTATATTATTTATTGAGATTAAAATGAATTTCAGTAATGCATTGTCCCATTGGTGTCCTTACTTTGCACAGTTCCTGTGATAGAGCTTTCCCTCCACTAGCTGTCGCTGCACCAGGTGAACGTGTTTGTCACATGACGCACATTTGTTGCTCAACGTTCCTGCTTGAGATTTCCCAACATGAGCGTCCTGAAAGAGAGAAAGGAGGCAACAGCTGATGAGAAACTTCTCTGAAAGCTCATGGATAACAATCTGGACGTCTACTTATTTGGAAACGGCATTTCCTTTAATCTGTTGACAAAGGCAAAGTGACAAATCTGTCATCTGAAGCTACTGACGTCACTTTGGATGAATGTTCTTTTCAACATCTGTTGTCAGAAATTGATTTTCTGAATGCACGCCGTTTTAGACTTCAAATGCAGCATGAAGTGTTCAACATTTACCTGCGTTGAAATTCTGATCTGTTTAGGTGACGGCGATGGCTTTGTGACGTTCGCAGAGCGGGGAGGACTGTTCTCTCTGGCGGGTTTCGATCCTGGAAACACCTTAGCAGTCACCGCCTGGTTCTCCTTCCCAGAAGGTTCGTTGGAGATGGCCTCAGCCGGACGCTTTATACCTGCCATGCCGCCAACTGCGTGCAAACGTGAGAGGAATGAAATGAGAAAAGGCTCACAAAAAAAAAAGCAGAAGGATGCAGAGATGCAGGATAGTTACTCACTAGGGGAGCGTCCATGGAAGTAGTTGTAGTACTGAGAGACGTACGTCAAGATACTGAGGCGGTCGGGAACCCTAAGAGCCACCATGTCTTCAGCGTCCAGCAGAGCTGGGATTCCCAGCTGTTCTTCTGCAACCTTAAAGGCCTTCAAACAAAAAATGTGTTCAATCAACAAACCATCAGGGTGTTTTTTTAATCAAACAAACCCAGATAGCCAATAAATGGATGGCTCACAAAGTTCGAACGCCACCTGGTTAAGAGTTTATTCCACTGTCAGGTCTCTGCGCAGCAAGAAACATTCAGTGATGTTTCAGGATAACTCTGATCATGTTTTCTCTTCTTGAGAAAGAAATTCGTTGCTGCATGCCTGGTATTAAAAACATCTCAGAGCATGTTTTGTTCACAGCTCATGCAGAACGAAAGGTAGAGAGGAGCAGGAGTCAGACAATTCAAGAGCTGACTCACATTCACCAGTTGTATCGAAGCAAAACAAGTCGAAGCATACCGCTGACCAACCCGATCCAAACCGTATTCAGACCATCAGCAGGGTCTTTAAAACTCCATCATTTATTTTTTTACTGCAAGTTCTTAAAAAATGCCGAATGTTTTCATTGACCGAACTAGTGGCTGCAACAATACAGCCAGAATCAGACGGCCCACATTAAAAATACTCTGTTTGGCAAAAATTTACCAGACTGACACACAGATGTTTTAATACCCTTTAGTGTCTGGCTAAAAGAAATAGATTTTTGTTTTAATGCATGAAACAATCATTGGGAATATTTCTTTAGAAACTCCGGCATAAAAAAATCCTAAGAGAAAACAACACCTGAAGAGGTTTCCATTGTGAAGCGTTTGTGCTCAGGAACCTCACACTGGCAGTTCTACACCTTTTACTAGCATCACCGAAGCTTCAGCATTGTGTCCAGTTTCCTAAAACATCTAATGATTCAGACTGTAAAGCCTGGTTAATTCAGTACGGATCAGTTTAGAGGTGAAGACAGGTTGGAACATGCCAGACAACACTGTGACTGATGAGAAAATATTTAATTATGTCATTTCACAAGAACATTTAAAGGGTTGCAAGTAGGTGTGGGCAAGTAGACATCAGGTTTAAAAGTCAGCTGGGGTTTTTACAGTCATGGAAGAAATTATTGGAGCACCATTGAAAAGAAAACAAGGAATGCCATAAAGCACCGTTTTTGCCAGTACAATGCCACAGATATTGATGCAAGAAATTAAGGGATTTTGATTAAAACCATGAAAAATGGCTAGATTTCAACTCTTATGAACCATTTTTGTTATATTTGCCATTTTTGACATATTTGACATTAAAATGAACAACAAATTGAGGAAAACAAGGGAGGTCTATTATTTTTTCTCCATGACTATATGCATAAAGTTAGCATGGTCTACTTTCTCCAGATACTTTGACCTCCACAGTCCAGTGTATGTTGAGTTCGAATGGCCTCTCTCAGCCTTCCCCGGGCTGCCCGTCTTTTGTCTGAGCATTGTTGATCAAAGCATAATAACTATCAGCATATTAAGAGCCTTAAACCAAATTGGGGTCTACCTACTTTTAAAAAGACAAAAAAGAAGTTTTTTTTATGTAGTAAGCTGCTGCTGCCGTCAACAGTGTGTACACCTGGACTAGTCTCTGTGTTGTCCTGTGTGTATTTGTATCCAAAATTACTGTTTACATAAACTACTAAAATGTACTGTTTAATTAACCATTTATTTATTTATTTATTTATTTATTTAACAGATGTTCTGTGTTTTCATCAACAAAATATAATTACACAACAAGTGTATTTGAATATGTTTACACTTATAAATGCACACAGAACAAATGAAAAACAACACTAGCAAAAACAAAAAAAGAACAGCAGCAACCATTCAAGTATTGTAAAACAAACTATTTATTAGGCTTTTCTAAAAGATTGTATGGGGTGTAATCCATGGCATGTTCATTCTGTGTTTGAATGAATAACAAAAAGAGATAAATATTGTTTTGGCACATGGTGCTAACAGTAGTTGGTTTTAAAACTAATCTCAAACTTGAAACTAGAAAGTTCACAACTCTGGTCTAAAGTCAGTCCCTGCTCTGACTTCTGACAATATGGCATTACACTGAGCCTGCAAGAGGTTTTGTTCTGTTAAAACGGAGTTGTTCTTTCCCACTGTCACCTCATGCTTTAAGCAGGAGGGAATGATCCAAAGTCAGTGACTCAATGCAATCAGCAGGGCTTCCTTATATGCCTTTTTACTAACGGTATTATAAACTGAATCTTTACTTTCTACCTGCAACTCGAAACGAATGGAATCTTTCTAAATGATTGGATTATATTGGATTCATTTGATCACATGTTTTTGGTTATGAACAGGATTGGTTTGTTTTGTTGAGTGCCTTGAGATGAAATTTGTTTTAAATTGGGGCTATAAGATTAAACTGAACTGAATTCTTGATTATTCTGAGACAAAATAAAAAAAAAAATTGCTAAATTTTTAGAATTCAAGTACTGCCAAAAATATGACCAACAAAATACAGAATTGCAGATTTAAAATTACGGCAAACAAAAGTGACATCGAGGACTAAATAAAACTGAAGCCGGCACAATCTAAATATGTTTAAATTCCAATTATGTGCAAGTGTAATTATTTGCTGTCGTTCCAATGCTGTATAATAAAAGTGCTGCATGCCACATCATTGTTGTGTAAACATGCCTACTTTTAATAGCTATGCAGATCAAAATAGTAGGAAAAAAATTGCTAGTAATAGGGTATTGTATGGTAAAATAGCTACAAACACACCCATGTTTTTAGCTATTGCATATTAGTTTTGCCAAGAAAAATAAACTTGGAAAGTATACCAAATTTATATATACTAAATATTCAGTCATCCAAGTGGATGTTTTAAACCATCGTTTCAATAAAATGACTGATTTAGGAATGAAAAAGTGATTGCTTTGTGCTTTCAAAATGGAAAAAAATTAATATGTTATACATTAGATTACTGCAAAATGAGAATTAACATTACTAATACCGCTAAACCATTGATTTCAAAAACATGTTGGCATTTCAAACATACAGCTTGTTCTTTAAAATAAAGAAGCCTAATATTTTATAGGCTGGAATTGGATTTTTTTTTTGAGGTGGCCGTTCACACTACTAGTAAATGCCACCGCCATCATACTTCTGTCTGAACGATTCAAGACCACAAAGTGACCAGCATGTGCAGATAACAGAAGGAGACGTCACACAGCAGGATTACAAGGTCATCTGCAAACATCATAGTCCACGGAGATTCTCATCTAACTTTATCTGTCAACCTTATCATCACCACAGCAATCTAGGCGCTCAATCCCAGTCTCCTTTATGCTGTCCCACTCCCACCTTTAACTCCTCTGTCACACTACAGCACACCTCTCCACTCACTTCTGACCTCAGTCTAGCTTCCACTACTCTTTCCTATAACTTAATTTATGACTAATCAACTTTATTCCTCTGCAGTTGCCGAAACTCTGCACATCTCCCTGGTTTGGTATGAGCACACTGCTCCATTCACTGGGCATCTTCTCGCTCTCTAAGATCTCACTGATCAGTAGAGTCAAAAACTCTACAGCTGTCTCTTCTAGACACGTCCATACCTCCACAGGTATATCGTCAGGATCAACTACCTTTACACTCTTCATCCTTCTCGATGTCTTCTTTAATTCATCTTTGCATCAATCGATCCACATTTGTCAGTTCCACTCTTTGTTTTCTCTCATTTTCTTCATCAACTCTCCAAAGTAACCAACTGAACATCCCTTTCCATCTCTGTCTCGCCAACCTGTAAAAATCCTTCTCTCCCTCCTTACTGTCCAACCTACCACACAAGTCATCATATGCCCTTGGTTTGGCCTCAGCTACCTTTGCTTTATGCTGCATCTCTCTGTACTAGGGCTGCACAATTAATCGCATTTTCAATATAATCGCGATTTTAAAAAACGCAATTTCCAAATCGCAGATGTCTGCAATTTTTGGCTATGTAACAATTAGGGAATCAGACGCGTGCGTCCTTTAGGTGTCAGTAAAATGTTTAAAGTGGGTTTGCCTCCACATGGAAGGGAAAACAGTTGCAACAGTGAGATAATCTAACTTTATTACTTGTTTTAGAGTTTATATAATCATACATAGCATTAAGTACTGGTCAGTCAGTTTAATACATAGACTTGCTTGTTGGTTACACTTTGCACTTTATGTTCAACAAGGATCGATGTCCAAATCAATTAAAAGCTGTTCTCTTTAATAATATTCTGATTAATAGAAACATTAAAAGTTCTTGTTTTAAATGGTCCTTGTTTACCAATATCTTTATTTAGAGGCCATTTTTGTTGCTTGTGGTTAATGCAGATAAAAAACAAAATTGCAATTTTGGTTGAAATATATCGTAGGCAGAACGCAATAATTTCTGCTCCGAGTTTAGATGCTGTGGGTCTTTTAGCAACTAATCCGCACAGCGAGGAAACAATTTGATTTGTTGTTTGTATATGTTTAAAAAGACATGATAAATTAAACTGGGGGGGGGGGGGGGAAATCGCAATATTAAGACAAAAAATCGCAATTAGATTATTTTCCAAAATCATTCAGCCCTACTCTGTACCCCTTGCCACTCTTCAATACTTAGTGTCCCACTTCTTCTTAGCTGATATCTCTCTCTGAACACACTCCTGTACTTCTTCGTGTCACCACCAAGTCTCCTCGTCAACTTTCCTTCTAGAAGACATACCAAGCACTCTCCTACTGACCTACTCGTCTCCCTGATAGCATCAGCCGTAGTTTTCCAGTCTTCTGGAAATACCTCCTGGCGACCCAGGGCCTGCCTCAACTCCTCTGAAAGCCACACAACTTTCTTCCTTTTTCAGCTACTACCATTCTGTCCTCTTCATCTTCCTCACCATCAGAGCCATTCTACACACCGCCATCCTATGCTGTCTGGCAACACTCTCACCAACCATTATCTTCAGGTTACATCATCTAAATAAGATGAAATCCACGTTGTGCTCCTACCTCCACTCTTGTAAGTTCACCCATCATATCTGATACTCTTTTCACCTCCAGAGTGTTCTTGACAAACTCCTTCAAAATAAATCCTACACCATTTCTCTTTCCATCCACACCATGGTAGAATAGCTTGAACCCTGCTCCTAGCCTTGCTACCTTTCCACTCAGTTTCTTGAATACACAGTATGCCCACCTTCCTCCTCTGCATCACATCAGCCCACTCTGCAACTGTTGTCCCGACTTGCAGTCCCACACTCTTGCCTTTTCTCTTCTCTCTTTGCCTACGGACAAGTCTTCCTTGCTGACCAATAGTAGCCAAATTTCCACTGGCACCCTGTTGGTCACCAGCACCAGTGGCAGTCGTTCACCCAGGACACGCCTGGTAAATTTGGCAAAAGGGTTGACGCTAGAGGCACTTCTTAATGCAACCCTCTGCATTTACCCAGACTCAGGCCTGGCATAATAGGACACAGGACATAGGGCTGGACAATAATTAAATAACAATATATGTCGATTGATTGAAGTATATCGATAATAGAAAAATCAAAAGGTGAATAAAAAGTTCAATAGAAGAACAGTTTTCCTTTTTAAACGCTAGCTCATCATGTAGGTTAATACTAGTCTCTACATACTCCCAACCAATCACAAACGCAGACCCAGGAACGCCCCCGTCACCAAGCTAGGCCCCCTTTAAGGAGTTCAAAAAGCGTGTTTTTTTTTGTTTTTTTAAAAACTTGCAGTTGTGGTAAAACGTTGGTTGAATAAAGGGTTGAGTTTGAATTCAGTGTCTGTGTGTTCTGTATCTAAAAATAGGTTACTAAGCAACAGCATAAAATGGCCAGGGCTGCACTTAAAATATATGTTTTAAATTTGTTGATAATTGTCGCTATCGATCAATATGATTTTTATTTTATCGATATGTTTTTCTTCTATATCGTCCAGCCCCAACAGGACACTGTGTCCTCTTTCAGGCTCCAGCGTGGTCCCACTTTACTAACAGAACTAAATTAGGAATGAAAAAAAGTGATTCTCTAACTTTTGCAAAACATGCACCACGGATCACTTTCAAAATAAAAGTTTTAAGATTTTATAGAGTAGGTTGAATTAAATTACTAGCACTCACTAAATGGCAAAAGGTTTTTGCCTTCAACAGGAAAATGTGTTTTTCATCAGCTGCAGATGTTTGAAGAAATACACGGGGCAATATTTTGCATCCTACTTCCTGGTGTGCATGCACCTTTCATGTTGTTAGCATGCTAACGTTGGTAAAGAAAATCTGTTCCTGTGTTTAGTTTGTGTCAAAGTTTGGATCTTGGAATTGAGTCACAATCGGGTTCTAGTTGCAAAGCAGTGAGTTTTGTTGTTTTGGCTTAGTACCACTAGCAATACAGTTCAAGAGCAATGCATTTGGCCCAATTTTATGGGTTCAAACGTGTTCCTAAATAAAGGTTTTAAAGTAATATACGTGTGCTACTGGTTTATCAAAACACAAACAGCCAAAGGTTTGTTAGAAATAGTTTATGCCTGTAACTTTCACTGCGTTTCACGTGTGCAGGTGAGAGTTTTAACTTTCTGGTGCCTTGTTGTCGGATTATCAACTCCAGAAAAAGAAGAAAAAAATCCAACTTCCGAGTACGAGCAGGGAAGAGAAATAAGACGCTACTATTTGTAATTACCTTAGGTCTTTAACTTTTCTTTTGGTCAAAAAAAATATCTTTGAACAAGGAAATAATTGTACAAAAAAAAAAAAAAAAAACATTACTCCACCAAATAAATGTTAAATATTTGAAAAGTGACCCAAGTTGCTGGAGGAGAGCCACCATTTATAAACCCAAATAGTTCTTAAGGGGCCTTTCTGACAGACATTTTCTGCTAAGTAGCTTCCTAAGGGAGTGAGATGACAGGAAAAGTATCCTCAATGGCAGCCTTGATAAGAGCTGTTGAAACCATCTTAAAGCTACACTGCTTCCTTTATCATCTCCCTTTGTATACAAAACATTGGGCCATTCTTTATGACAGAGATAATGTCTTCCCATAATTGTTTGCAGCTTGGACCTTCGAAGCAAAAACATTATTGCACTGCAACCACGCTTACAGGAAGTCAACCTACATCTACGGACAAGAGGGATTTTAATGAGATTTTCAGGACTGTTGGAGCTACTGCAGTACAAGCCAAACATATTTACATAAAGGACACGTCAGCCAGAGGAAGACATCTAATAACATTCAGGTCAAAATGTTAACAGCGTGTCTTACCAGCTTGTTGTTCTCGTAGACATCTTCCTTCTTCAGGGAATCGAAATCACTGCAACAGAGAAAGTAAAAGAATTAAAAAAAGTTAAAAAAAAAACTTTCCCAGCTACCTTTATTAGTTTTGGAGCGGTGACATGTGTTGTTTAGTCATGCATCGTTTTTGCACTTCGACATGACACGACAGGGTGAGTGAGTCAGATTAGCTGTGTGACTGCTCTGTCACTGATCCCATGCTCCAAAACTGAAACCAACACAAAGCTCAGCCTGCATAAAAATCACACGCCGCCGTTGTTGAGCAACTCCAGCAATGCATTTAACCACCGTTTAGAGCTCCAAACGCGTCTAAGATTAAATGTGCTGCAATTCTGTGGTTTGGCTTGTGGTAGAAACCGGGATAGAGGACAGTGGAGCAGTTTTCTGTCCGTTCGATACAACGAGAATGTCCATGAAACGCCACGAGGAAATGGAAACCGGCCAAGGTTCAATGATTGTTAAGTTTATGCTTTGCAATGGCTGAATAATTAATCCAAGACTAACTCACGCAGTTTAGTCAAGTGTCAAGAGTTTTCGGGAACTACCAAGGATAATATTTACATATTTCTCTCCTGATGAAAGCTGCTTGTCTTTTTCTAAAAAAAAAAAAAAGTATCCAGAATCCAGAGACAAGTTTTTTTCTTTACTTCTCCGAAGATAAACACAAGAGAAGAACGAGAGACACGCGCAGCACTGCGGAAGTTACATTTTGCTTCCAATAAGGCAGAATTTATAATAATAACTTTCCTCCAATCTGTCCTGGTTGTAAACTCTGTAGATGTTGAGGTCACTTTCCTATCCTGTCCTCGTATGCTCCACATGTTTTACTTTGTTTATAAAACGACTTATCAAGACTACCCGTAAACTGTTAGTTGACAGATAGCTGATAAGTACTGATTAAAAAAAAAAGAAAGCCGTACCAGAACCTTGACCTCCAAATGAAATGCAGACTTTACTTTCGTCTGAGAAGTGGACTTTGAACCACTGAACAACAGCCTACTCTTTTTATTGTGCCTCTGCCCAGGGTAGACTCCCCTGCTTCACAGTCCTCTCAAGGCTGAGGATATCTCTGTTGCCCGAGATCCCCCCCCCCCCCATCAACACTTTCTCCTTCCACTCAACTTTCCATTAATATACTTCGATACAGCAATTGGACCATTGGCAGTAGTCTTTTGTGGCATCTTCTACACCCGCCTATCCGTGCAGCGGGTATCGAAGATGGTTGAATGGAAATATTCTGATCATTAGTGAGCCATACACATCCAAAATTAACAGAAACGCTTTAAATGTGTCATTCTTTACGCCATACACACTTGACTTTTTGCTTTTAATGACTTTTAAACTTTTCAATGATACGCTTATTCTAATTTATTGAAAGGTCTTTTCTTCTCTGTAGCATTAATTTTCTTTTCTTTTCTTTTTTTATTTAACCACGATTCTCCTTCATTTCTGAAGAGGATCTAAAGAAACTCTGCTGGTGCTGAAAGGGGGTAAGCAGCAGACCTCTCAGCAGAGCCTAGGTCCCTTTCAGCCCTGCGCTCCACCGAGTCCACGGCTGAACTTTAGCTCCAGACTTCTCCACAGACCCACACGGACCAGGCTCGTTCTTCTCTCGAAAATAACTCGTCAGGTCTGCCAGTAACTCTGCTGCTGATGTTGGATCAGTAACATTAATCGCAGGCGGATCTAAAGTGTGCGGTTCCTGCTTTCTGGGATTACTTACATGAGTTCGGGTCTGTGTTTGTGGATGAGGGCGCAGAAAGCCAGGCCGTCCCTGAAGGACGTGGTCATGTTGGTGATGGACACATCCCGGTAGCCTTCGCACTTGACCCGGCACCACTGCTGCAGATTCTTCACGGCCGACATACCGGACCTCCGAGCCCGCACAGCGCCCAGAGAGAGAGCCGCAGATCGGCCACGGATCGGAGCTCCTCCTCACTCTCTCCCCCCCCTTTGCGCAGGAGACTTCGGGAAACTTTCCACGGCTCCACGGACACGCTGGAGAAGCAGAGGGGCTCGCTCAGAGAACCCCCTCGCTGGGAATCCCCTTCTACTCCTGCTGCGAAAGTGGAAAGGACCTGATTGTGACACCTGTGGAAGGTTCGGGTGTGACGTGGTGTGGGCGGAGCTTTCCACGGAGCTGGTTTAACTCTCCGTGAGTCAGCCCCGCAGCAGAAACCACGGGATCATATACAGAAAACATGTCGTCACAAAATGTAGAAGTAATAGGCTGATGCTGAAGTGTTCAACAAAACGTATTTAAATACATTTTTATGCGTTTATGGACAACAGCAGGGCCGGACCAATGCGGTTTGGGGCCTGCAGTGGAGCCCCAAACCGCCCCCTCCCCCCTCCTGGTTTGGGGGAAAGAGGTGCAAAGCCAATTTGGAGTTGTGTTGACTGAAAATTGCTAAATTTATCTTGTTCCACATTAATATCCTTTATGATTTTTGTTTGCTTTGTTGTTGTTTTGTCATCCATAGTGGCTATTCTTTATCATTTTTTGTCTGTTTTTTTCTGATTCTGTTTCATCAATGGTGTTCATTTTCTACCTCAGTTGTTGTAAAGGGTTATATAAATAAAAGTTGATTGATTGATTGATTGATTGATTGATTGATTGATTGATTGATTGATTGATTGATTGATTGATTGATTGATTGATTGATTGATTGATTGATTGATGAAGCCCTGAACTCAGTCCCATAGAAAATCAAAATTATTGTGCTGAAAAAGTGTGAGGAGGGATGGGCTAAAAGATTTAGCAGAAATACCAGAACATATACAAACGGAACCAGTTTGATGTAATATTAGTGTACCACTTTAATTCAATTCAATTCAATTTTCAATTCAATTTTATTTATATAGTGCCAATTCATGAAACATGTCATCTCAAGGCACTTTCCAAAGTCAAATTCAATCAGATTATACAGATTGGTCAAAAATTTCCTATATAAGGGAACCCAGTTGATTGCATCAAAGTCCCGACAAGCAGCATTCACTCCTGGAGAAGCGTAGAGCTACAGGGAGAGTCGTCTGCATTGTCCATGGCTTTGCAGCAATTAGTGTTGATCTTAGTTGTAAAACCGTCCCGGTGGATGATTATAATGCATAATTTATCTGAGATATTGTTGCTTTTTGGAAGATGATTTGTGGGTTATACCAAAGACGAACAACAGGTTGGTTCTGTAAGAACAAAATGGCAACCAGAACTGTCCCACAGCAGTAGAACCTCTGAACGTGTCAAAAAGTGTCAGAAAATGACCTTTCTGTTGTAAAACAACAAAAAACAGGCAATGTCTTCCAAAAAAAAAAACCCGTCTGCCACACAGTATGTAATTATCTTGCATGCATACAGAAATCTATTATTAGCTGCTAAAATATTCATCACACATGCAGCATATTTTACGATGTGAAATCTGCAGCTGTATTAGTAGCCCTGGGATAAACCGTGGAAACAGTTAATCAGGTTTGGCTGGGTGGCGGCGATCCAGC
This sequence comes from Fundulus diaphanus, assembly GCA_037039145.1. NCBI lineage: Eukaryota > Metazoa > Chordata > Actinopteri > Cyprinodontiformes > Fundulidae > Fundulus > Fundulus diaphanus. Next base: position 14,643,898 of record CM073123.1, on the reverse strand, counting down.
TTGTCCGGTCCTGCTCTGCTGGGTGTGTCAAAGGAGGTGGGTGGCGTCTGCTAACTCCAGTCACCGGACACCTTCTCTGTTCTCCAGAGTAACAACAGGGAGGCGATGATGTTTTGTGTCTGTAATTCAGAGATGTAAATACCTGCACCCATGGGACCATTTAAATGGGGTCCCCTTTATCTGCAGCCTTCTTATGACAGTAGAACGAGTCGAAGGAGGCGTTATTTTTAATCAGGAAAAGAGATTACTTGTGCAGACTGGGCCACAAAGTTCGTACTTCTAAAACATCACAGGCGCCCGTCACAAATGTCTCATTTAAATGTTTTGCAACCTTCATTTTTCACAACACATCAGGAACATTTTTAATATTGGTTTGTATTTTTGACATGGTCGGCTAGTCAAATGTTATGCTAAATAAGTGTTAAAGCCCATTATTAACTGCGAGAAAGAGAGCGCACAGAACCTCGGCCGACAGGAAACGTTTGCGAATGCAAAGTGGTTCGTGCCAAACTGACAGATACTTATATACACAGGATCCCATTTATTTTTCTTTGACTTTGTTATAGAAGTTTTTTTACTTCCTCTTCTGAGAATTATCTCGCTGTGAGAGAATGTATTAAAATGTCAAAGGTTATTTAAGTAGCACAGAGTGTCGTCACTGTTTAGCTAACAGGGAGTTTGGTTGTTTTTCCGTTAACGGCTCCGGCTCCATGTTTTGGTGTTGATAATATTCTTTCCCACATGCTGGCCTCTGCATGTCATCACAAACGATAAGAAAAACAAAAACAAGAAATCAAGTTTGAGCTTCTGGTTTGGATTAGAGGCTTAAAAAAACAGGTTTGTCTGCTTTTTAGTTTCAGCTTCTTTTTAAAGCGAAGATATGATGCCCAGTTTGTAACAAATCATTTATAATCTCTTGAGATCAATCTTGAAAACAGATGTCTGAGATGTCCATCCATCCATTGTCTTCTGTTTATCTGAGATCAGGTCGGGGGGGGGGGGGGGTGAACCCCGACATCCCTCTCCCCAACAGCATCCTTCTGCTCATTCTGAGGGATCCCAGGGGCGTTCCCAGGCTAGACGGGATATATTCTCCCTCTAGCAAAGGTCGTGCCCCCCTCCCAGCGGGACCTCAACTGACTCCTTTCGGTGTGGAGAAGCAGCGGCTCTACTTTGAGCTCCCCCCATCTCTGAGGCTGAGCCCGGCCGCCCTCTGGAAGAAGCTCATTTCATCTGCTTGTATCCAGGACCCTGATCTCATGACCAAAGTTGAGGGTCGAAACGTAGCTTTGCTTTTCGGCTCGGCTCTTTCTTCACTGCAACAGACCAGAGCAGCATCCGCATTACTGCAGCCCCAATCTGTCTGTCTGTCCATTCTCCCTTCCACCCTACCATCACTAGTGAACAAGATCCCAAGGTAGTCAAACTCCTCTGCTTGGGGCAGAGACTGACCCCCAACCCAGAGAGGGCAATCCGCTTTCTTTCCAGAAGAGAACCATGGCTTTAGACTTAGAGGAGCCGACTGTCATCCCGGCCACTTCAGAGTCGGCAGTGAACCGCTCCAACGCGTGCTGGAGGTCAAGACCCAAAGAAGCCAACAGAACCACATCATCCGCAAAAAGCAAAGGTGAGTTCCTGAGGTTCCTAAACTAGACACCCTCCTCTCCACGACTGCGCCTTGAGATCATGTCCATGAACATAGAAACTGGAAAGGTGACAAGAGGCTGAGAGGAACAGGCTTGACTGAGTGTTGAGAATATATTTGATCAACCTGCTGCAGGTTTACGGAATCAAAGCACACCTCTCTTTCTTTCTCTTTCTCCGCTTATTTTATGAGGTAATACAAGAAAATGGACTTCGCCCCTCTTTTCCATGTGAAGTTTTCAAATATGGTTAAATAGACAGGACTTATACTTAGTAATTAGAAAAGCACCTCATTGTGCTATTGTGTGGGAGAGTCAAGTGAGTGTTACCTAACAAACTGATGACAGCCACTGCTCTATGTAGAAACAATGAACATTTCTGTCCTTCCTCTTAACCAGTGGACGGCTGGGGATTCCCTATTCAGGGATGACTTGCTGCAAATCGACACGTTAAACCGGCAAAGGTTGCTAAAATAATGAAGTTAGCACAAATAGTCTCTGAGCTTCATTGGTCATGCCTTATCTTTCTAGAGGCTGGAGTTCCCTAAGTTGGTTTTAAACACTAATATCAACAATATCTACAACAAAGCATGAAAAATGGGTTTCTTTTACATAAGGTTAAGATGAACTCTGACTCTTCTAGGTCAAAGGTCAGTACTGGTAGCCCTTCGTTATGACACAACACCAATAAAGTAGCTCTCAGTTTCAAAAGTGTTGGTGACCCCTGCTGTAGTCTTTTCTTGTCTTTCTTCTTTTTCAAGCTTCCATATTTGTGTTGTTGCGTAAAATCCCAAATGAGAAGTCAGAAGTTCAGGTTTCAGACTTTCCAACTTCAGGTTTGGATCAAAAAGGAAAAGGGAAAACACTTTTTAAGCTTATTTTTTTATCGACATAAAACTGGGTACACATTTGTGCCAGGGTAGTATTAGCTTTTTTTCCTCCTGAATTAAGGTTAACTATTTAGCTTAAAAGAATTTGCTAAGTAAATTTCCCCTACCGAGAGACAGCCAGGGAGGAATTTAAAGTTGATTTTGGGCGATGATGTAGATAAGCGAAGTGACAAATATTATTCTGAGCTGACAGAGTGAGAAATTTCCCTTTAACTCCCAAACTCTTTCTGGGGAAAAATGTTCAGACCAGAGGACCTTGGACTAAGTGTCAGAGCTTCATTTTCTAGAGTTTGGGGATTTTTCTGTGACAGGAGACAAATCGTTCCTTTCAAGCTCATTTTTTTATGTTAACAATGTGAACAATTCCAAGGATCCTCCTCATTTCCCCTTTTGCAAGGAGTGAGGATCAGATTTTCTCTATTGGGACGTCTAATTGGCAGAAAAAGTAGGTGAGTCGCTGCTGAACATCAGGAACTTTTCCACTGTTCAGTTAAGGTCATGCCGGCTGTTTTGTCTTGGTTTTAGTGTAAAGTTCCTGAGAGTGCTGTGAAAACACTGAACCAGTAAATGGTCAGGAACAGCACACACCTCAGCGCTGAACCCACTGACTGTACGGACACAATTTTGCACATTTGTATCCCAGCTCTGTAGCAACGCTGCAGTTTATTCCCTGAAATCCCTCTGACACCACTGTTTTATCTACCACCTAATGGTGCTTAAGTGGGAGTGGAAATGTACCTGTAGCCTGACCACATGTAATTATTTAGGTAGATCTGGTCTCTTACCAAAGAGTGGAAAAACACCAAGGGGGGGGGGGGGGTGGTGGACCATCCGGCAGCTAACGAGGACGATATTTCTTTCAAGAGCCGGTAGAAAAAGATAAAACAGAGTCTGTGTTTGACAGTCATGGTTAACAGTTTAAAACTTTGTCCCTAAAAAGCAACAAAATGCACTTTGGTGGTGATTGTAAATCATAGACAATGCAATTCACAGATTGGAGGCAACGTGCCTTCAGTGTTTTGCATAAGGACACTTTAACTTAAAACTTTTTAAGTTTTTAAGGTTTCTCAGTAGGCATCGCTGTTTGTACGGCAAGCTTCTAACTTTCAGTCAGAAGAGCTTGTCGCAATTGTTGTTTTCAGTCTGGTGCTCCATGTTGTACAGCTGACTCGAAGGATAAATACATTTTACAGTTGTTTGTAACGTCCCTGTAAAGAACAAGAAAGAGTGAACGCATTCAAACAGGAAAAGAAAACTGCTTTTCATGCAGATCTTCTTTAGAATAAACCAGAGTCCCTCTCATATTTAATGAAAATCAGTAATTGAATAAAGCCCGATGGACATAAAGGTCCATTTGTTATGAGATAATGATGTAAAATGTTTTCAAATTCTTGCAACAAAACTTTTATTAGAGTCACAGATTTATCATTTGTTCTCTCTGGAAAAACCTGTTGTTTGGTTTTTTTGTCTCAGAAACTAGGCTCTTCCAACTCTCTTGTCCTTCTTCTGCAATTTGCCTGAAGTAGATTGAAAAATATTTGTATTTCTGGAAGATCATAAGGAGACTCGACCATGTTAGCCAGGAAATGAGATAAACAGAGCAGGAGCGCCTTCTGTTAGTGTAATTTGTTGGTGGAGACCCAGAGCTTGTTGTTGTCCTGATGAATATGTTACTTGATTTCATGCCATTTTCGTGAGCTTACTCAGACACCAGTTGTTTCTTTTTTTTTTTTTAAAGCTCGTCTGTTTACCTGAACGTCTCTAGTTTCTACACAAAGCCACCAACAGAGACCCGTTCTGCCAAGAACACCAGATACTTTTCCTTTTAGAGTCAAATCACTCCTGGACCTGGACCCGTGCTTCTGGATGTTGGTACGTCTCAGCTGTCCTCTTAGTCTCTCGTCAGTCGAGGGTCACTGAGCCCATTTTAGCTGGAGCGCTCTTCCTGTTAAAAAGCAGTTGTTCCTTTCTCTGTCACCACGTGCTTGCTCGGTATCAGGGATTGCTGAAGAGGCAATGACTTAAAGTCAAACATAACAGGACAGTCTCAGGCTCACAGTATGTGAGAGCCTTCACTCCCCAGATTCGAACATACGGTTTGGATGTCATTTGGAGACGTTCCTGTCGTTTTGCACACAGAATTTACAGACTTTTTGAAAAATGCAGATTGACTGACAGCTTGCAGTATGAAGGGAAGGTGTGTTTACACTCTCCTTGGAGCAGTTCGTACGTCACTTTCGGGCTTCTGGTTCAGTTAATAATGGCCGCGCTCGACGACTGCTTATAGTCTGCTATCGCAAAACTGTTTAGGGGAGGTGTCAGGAGCTTATTGTGTAGCATGTGTCACTTCTGAACGCACCAATGTGTTATACTAATAATAAGGCATGTTTTTCATTAAAAACTGTTTTGTACTTTTGTTTTGACTTTAATCCAACTGCTTGGATTTACCTACTTAGATCAATTTTTACCTGTTGACTTTATGACCTGAATTTGTCTGCATTGTTTTGTCAATATCTTCAAAATGGAATGTGTTTAATTGATTTTTTTAATTAAACTAAATTAATTAAAGTAAATTGAACTACTATCTGGTTAGTTGGTACATGCTCTGTTTGGGCAGATGCTTTATTTTTGTTCAAACTGCTTTTAATCCTATTTTAGGAAAATGTATTTAAATGTTTTTGGCTGTGAACGAGACGGCTTTTCACATGATTGAGTCATGATCTCCAACTTCCTCTTCACTCCCACTTATTCCTTCCTAAAGTAAAGGTCAGTCTGGATGACTTTAAACTGGTGAAATGATCATCCCCTTCGTCATAGTCAGCAGCTACTTGCCAGCTGAGATGGAAAATATTTCATCGGGAAAAGTTAAATGGATGCCAATCCAATCATCAACATAAAACTTCTGCCAACTGACCTTAGTTTTTGTTTAGAGCAGATGCGGACGGAGAAACTCTTCTCAACAGTTTTCCCCAGGGACACTGAGTTTTATCCTTTTATACACATTTGCTTTGCAGGAATATATCTTTTGGTGTATTTACAAATTATTATGCGTATAAACTGTTATCTCTCTCTTGTTATGAGTAACAAAGCAAACACGCGGCATTCAGCTCTGCTCTGAATCATTAGATAGCATTCATCCCAACATGGCATCAGTTCACACAGATCCAAACTGAACCCTAAGCAACCAAACACAGACTGAACCTCACCAGAGCATTAAATTACTTTTACATTGTCAGTAAATCAGCAGACAATTCAATGCAAAAGTGATCCAGAAGTGTAAAACATTCAAGCTTCAGGACAATAGGCGACTCTGGCAACACTTAGTGGTAAAATCAGATGACGCGCAGGGGAAAAAAGACAGAACTGACGGTTGTGCAATGTATGACGTTAAAGACATTTTATCATAATTTTGTGCTACAAAACCCTAAAATCTGTGCAAATTAATCATTCTTTATTTCAGATAATCGCTTATGAATTAACTTTTCTGATATAAGAATCTTTGGGGGAAGGTGATCAGAGGAAATGCAGCCAAACATAGAGTTGTGTTCCCTGGAAGCAAAGAGAGCAGCTTAGACTTGTTGTAAAAAGAAAATGATTTGTAATCTGGACAAAAAAGAAAAAGACCTTTCAAAGAGGAATTTATCAAATGGATGCAGGATAAGAGATGCAATCTGCTGGGTTTTCTCAGATAGAAAAATTCTTCCTAAAAGTAAACTGAACCTGACTCCATTGTTTCATAACTAGGATCAAAATGGAACGTGTTTAATTCAGTATATTTCTGTGTATAAATTGGACGTTTTTCCTTTATAAAAAAAAAACTATGTTGTTTGTTGCTCAAAACATTGCCCAAAGACAACCATGCTAAATATTGGGGAATCTGACTTGAAAGACAAAATTAGAGGTATTTTCTTTTCTTTCCAACCTATACAACATTGGACCAAAGGTAAGACCAAAAAAAAACAACAATAAATCAATATTTTACACATAAGGTGGAAGTGAGGCTATAACAGGACTGTGCTGGCCCTGGGAAATACTTAGCTGATATTTGTAAAAACTGTTCAAATAAATACTGCCTGGGGGGGAAAATAACAAAATAATAAATAAAACAAATGCATGGGTGCTCCCCATCGCAAACACCCTGGTGACCACCACAGTTGGATAAAATTTCTCTTCAGCTAGTCCCTTTGAGCTCTAAAACAGCTTCGATCCCAGGGACAGCATAGCTCAAACCGAAACCAGACAATAACTATCTGAAAACAAGACATTAAACTGTCTAAAAACAACTGAAACCGTAGCAGACCAGCCTCCCGACAGCTAAAGCTAAAGCTGCTGTTCAGTCAATTTACCGGCCAGGTCCCCAGCAGCATGGCGCTCGTTCTGGCGGTCGGCGGCCATCTTTAGCCGTTCTCAGGCACCCTCAAAGGCAACCTGGAGTCTGCGTCTGTGCTCAATCTTCTACTCTCCCCTCTGGAACTCTTCCTAGGAGAAACAGGTAAGCATGGCTCTTAACCCTCACCAGTGGACTGATAGTGGTGTTGTAGGAATAGAGGATTCGTGGAAGGTAATGAGGCCAGTGTCCCTTTTTCTCAGTTCTCGGTCATGTTGGCCGTTGCCTCCAGGGTGGTAGGGTGTAGTCTGGGTCTTCTGTGCCTCATACAACTCGCACAACCGCTGGATTAAAGCACTTTCAAAGTTGCGGCCCGGGTCATAATGCAAACTTGCGGAGACCCCAAACTTGTAGAACCAGAACCTGTACAGTACTTTAGAAGATGTACTGTAGAAGATGGCTGGTCTCCGGTTGCTACAGCCTGGGTAAATTTAGAGAATACATCCGTCATGATCATGAGCCCATTTTCCTCTCAGTGATGTCCTCCCCTAGGCCCAGCTGTCCAACATCTCCTTGGCCCAAAACTAGAAGCGGGCCCGCCTCTTTACAATGACTCCTGTGTGAAACTTTAACTTTCTTGGCCTCTTCAGGAATGGCTGCAATTTTCCTCTTGATTCAGTTTTTTTTTCAAACAGGGATGACAGCAAAGCATAATCCGAACCATAGTCATTATGCACATAGACACAACAAGACCTGGCGCCGCCTATTAAAGCTGATGTATCAGTGCGGCCGCCATCTTGAATGGGTCCCTCGGATGCCTCCAGTGCATTTAGTTGTACTGAGGAAGCTATATGCCCACCTAGCATAATCATAAATCCCCAAAATTTTTACCAGATTTTCTCACAGTTTGGTTTGTTGCAAACAGCATAGAAACTCGGTCACGTTTTAAAAAAAGAATATGTTTTCATGCTAAAATACCCAGTGTTATGCTCTTTAACAAAGACAGACATATAGTGTTACATATCAATAAATGCATAAATTAACACATTTTATATTTTAATAAAGAAACAAGTTTGATAGTTCATTTAAATTTACTTCCCTCTCTCTCATACACATACAGTCCTGACATCAACAATAATTTTTTCACTTTTGCATGCTGTGCATGAAGGTGAGCGGGCACGCAGTTTTTTTTAACGGTCGGGAAAAGTGATCTTTTAAATTTCCAGGTCATTCCAGTGTCTTACACTTCCCTGCTTGTACTGGGGGCTGGGGCTTAATACTCTTGAGAAATAACTTTTGCACAGCTGCTGGCACTCTGCAGCTCCAGGGTGCTTAATTTTGTAACATGATGCAGCCTGTTTGTGAAATACAGAGACAACAAATGACATACGCATGAAATGATGGTTCTCAACTCCGAATTAGGTTTCTGCAGTATGTTCACTGAGTAAAAACACATCCTCTGAACCATTCTCAGCCCGAACGAAATGGTGATCTGCACCACTTAATCTACTTTCAGTAGTGTGCCAGGTATTGCAATCGTATGCTGCACAAAATACGAACATAGTTGCTCCCTCTGCATTTACTCCTATTGGCTCTTATGCTAGCCTAGAGTAGTAGAGGCCCATCCAATATGGTGGCGATGCAGGATGCGATCCAGCACGTAGTGAGGCTTCTATGTATATAATGTCTATGACTGCATCCGAAAAGTTCTAGATATAACCCCTAGAGCCTGTTTCTTGACCGAAAAAGAACTACAAAAATGCAAATTAGACAAATCTATATGCAAAATAAACTATGTCTACAACATAAACAAATAATCAGAGTTTTTTTCTCAAGGTTAACATATGTATACATTATATTTCATCACATCACAGCGGGTGATTTTGTTGCTTCCTTTGATTTAAAACGTTGTTGCTACACTAATATACTATCGGATCTCTTTTCTCCGGACATTTCCGTCAATTTTCATGAGAAGAACTGTGCTTGTCACGCATGATCTTACAGCTTCTTAGCACCAGTAAGGGACATCACGAGCTCCCTATGCTAAAAGAACTGTGATGGGAAGCATACAGGCTCCTTTTCCTACTTCCTTCCTTACTAACTCTTCTATTTGGACAGCACTGATCATGGCGAATGCTGACACACTTTCGCTTTAGCTAAAGAGTCCTTACTAACTAGACCTTTTTGGATTATGTTCAAAACAGCTTTTTCCTGGTTTTCACTCACAGAAGTCACGTCACGTAGCCAGTTAATGTTCGCTCCCCCTAAAAGGTTCTGATCCTTTGCCAGGCCATTAGTGCAATCTGCTGCTTTCCCCGCGTTCTACTTGTGGTTAAAGCTGCAGTAGGTAACTTTTTAAAAAAATTATTTTTACAAAAGTAAAACTGTCATTGTGTCCTGACGGTAAAATATGAGACAGAAAATCTATGAGAGGAAAAAAAAAAATCAAGCTCCTCTGGCTCCTTCCATTGGTCTTACTGTTATTAACAGAAAAATACCACTCCTGGTCAGAAACAGCCAATCAGAGCCAGGGGGAATGTCTGGCTCTGATTGGTTGGTAGCAGTGTCAATCACACTTGTGTATAAGCCACTCACACCCCCCCCTCCTCTGTACAGATCTACCGTCGCTCAACCTGAAGATTGTAAAAACAACCTAATGTTACAGGAAAACTAACTCATCATGACCTGCTAAGAAAACATAGACAGGTAAACAAATGAAGACCAATGACAAAAAGCAAGCTAATAGATAACTAAATGCAACAAATGACTGTTAATATGTATATATAAGTACAGTAGCAGTATGAACTGAGATAAATTACACAAACAAAAAATGATGACGTAAAAATTGAGAAACTGGATTAAGAGACCCTCTCACGGCCTGAAGTAGATGACTGAGCTGTCTGATGGCCACGGAAAGAAAGGACTGACATTAATTATGACTGTATATCATAAACTTTGGGGCAAACCACATAACAACAGAAAACAACTTGTACTTGTCAACAAGCAAGAATTTTCCAAGCACACAGGCACAAAGTGCTGAAAAGCACCATTGTGTTGTTGCTGTGGAGAATGCAACGCCACCAACTCTGTTTAAAAACAAAACTGTCAGCCAGAAAAGGAATAAAGTGGACAATGCTGCTTTTAGCTTTTTTTTTTTTGACTCCCAAAACTGCCCTACAAAATAACTGCGCTTCAGGACGATCAAACACGGCTTCACTTTAAGAGCGAATTGGACATAACTTCTTTCATGCGGGGAAATTGTCTGTATACATCCTACAAGAGCTGCAACTGAAACATTGATTTTTTTTTCTGGGGATCTGGTGACGTTAAACTTTTTCTTCTGATAATGTTTCACAAATGCACACCGCAAGCGTGGTCCTGAACATCTGCCTTGTTCTTTGCTTCTCTTTCCACATGCCATCCATGCTAACACTCCCCCCAACCCCCCCACAAGTGCCTAATCCTCCCAAATCCAGACAGGAAATGTTCTCGTCAGTGGAGCACAATGCTTTTGACAGACCCCCTCTGCTCCTTTTCTCTCTCTTTCTCTCCTCCCCCTCGCTGAATGATGTATGTGCCCTCTTCAAACGCCCATCTGGAAACAGTTAGCCTGAGAAAACTCACACGCTGCCAATAAAAACATGTCTGAAGCAGGTCCAGTTTATCATTGTGGATCACCTTAAAGCCAGCTATCAGAGGGGAGAACGAGAGGCGAGATGTTGGCTTTCGCTTTCTGCTGGAGCCGTGCATGTGTGCTCTGTGCTTTTGAATCGTGGCTCGTTAAAAGTCTGCACCAGTGGCCCCGTTCTTGTGTTTCCCGCTTTGATGGCATTTATTAAACACTGGAGATTTGTTCAAGGTTTTCAAAGAAGATTCACCAAAACGCTGAGATGAATCTGCTCTGTGTGAAAAGGAAATCTTTGCAGTGACAAGAAGAACAATAGACAAAAGAAAGGTCATAAAGAGGGAAAGTTGTAGGAGGGGGGGGGGGGGGTTTATCCGAGGACAACCGAGAAAGTCATCTTATGTGAGAACACAGCAGGGAACGAGCTCAGTAAATGACTGAAAGAGTGACGGTGGTGGCTTATAAAAAAAATATAAACATTAACCAGAACTTTAATTTCTAGGTAAATAACAGAGATAAAGCTGTTACCAGATGCCAAAGTAAGTTTGTGTTATTTTAAGCAGTTGTTGGTTCATAACAGTTTTTCAGAAGCATGCAAAAAAAACTTGCCTAAAACTACGAAGGGGTGGAAAAACGAAAATGTTAATGTAAAAATACCTCCAACAATCACACTAGAAAAATAGCGCCCTCTTGTGTCAGATCTCAATAGTACAAAAAGCAGATTTTGTATCAATGACTACAGTAGTGGATACTTGGTCTCTGGACTGACAAGTCATCTGTTTCTATCTGGCAGTGCAATGGATACGTTTTTGGTCAAAAGAACTAGACTGGTCTTAAACTGACATATAATGTCGATGGGATACATTAGAGCAGCGGCCCTCAAACTGGGGTCCCCGGACCCCCGGGGGTCCGCAAACCACAGGTTGCTAAGGGATCCCTGGCCACGCAAAGTTTGAGAACCCCTGAATTAGAGCAGAGACTACCTTCCAGACATTTACATCCAACATCAGTGTCTAACCTGACTAATGTAAGGCAGGAGTATTTATGCCGGCGCCTTGGCACCCATCCTCTCCTCCCTGACATATACAACACACACCAATAGTGTCAGAGGCGGGTAGTAACTAATTACATTTACTTTGAATTGTCTAATTACTGAAAAGTGCTTTAGAAATAAACTTGCCTTGCGTAACTTTTTGAACAGAATGAACTTTTAGTATTAGTTTTACTGCACTGTACTTTTTACTTGAGTAGTATTTAGAAATATTGCTCCTCTTATTTGAGAACAATTTCTGGCTACTCTGCCCACCAGGAGTAACTTCACTCAATAACGAACAAACTTCTTTTAACCAAAAAGGCCCCAGAGACACTCAGCTACAGTTCATATTAAAGTGACACTCGTTTGTACACAAGTTTAGTTGTTTTGTTATTTTGTGTCTGCTGAGCTCATTGAGCCATTTTCAGGTAGAGTGAACATATGGTAAAAGGTAGATATTATTGGAAGTACTTTGCACTGTTCTTGCATGCTGTATATACACTAGCTGCTGTATTGCTTTTTGGTTTTATGTTGAAAAACATTCAACACTCAATTCAATATGTTCATTTGATATGTCGAAAACAATTCAGAAAAGTTGTTCCTGAATTTATTTTGTGTATTTTAGTCTTTAAAATACCAGAATTTGTACTTTAGATTTTTGTCTCTCCGATTGCATCACTTTTAAATATGAAGTCAGATGTTATGACTAGTTACTCAGTACTTGAGCAGCTTTCCTACCGAATTACTTGACGACCTTGTCCTGGGGCGGTGCCTTGTGTCGGTCTGCGGCCTTCCGGAGTCGAGTCCATCTGTCGTTTGCTACTCCTGAATGCTGCGTTACAGGCCTTCTACTATTTTCTCCACTACAACTCAGGTGACAAACTCGCTCACATACATTGTGTGCACCAACACACAAATAACTCAAATAGTTGAAGGTCATTCAAACATAGATTCCTATTACAAGATGCTGTATCCAGTCTTGATTGAATAAGGTAAATTACAAAATTAGGATTTCATCTTGAGATCTCCCCTCTGTAGAGCAAAATCTGCCCCTCCATATGGTAGGCCTGAAATGCTGCAAAAGGACGCTTCCTATCCTTGTGGAAAGTCTTTTCAGAAGAGTTGAAGCCATTATGGCATCAAAAGTGTGAAACCATCAACATATTAAATCCTTTAAATTAAGATCGGTGTGTCGTTACAAGACGTGTGTCTAAAGACAATACTTGTGGCAACATAACCACAAAAGCGAGGCAATAATTATACAGAAAATGCAATCAAGTTCCAAAAATCATATTTATTGAAACCAAATTGTTGCTCATTGACATCATCTGTAACACATCTGATTTAAAATGAAAAAAAAATACATTAACTTTATTTGCCTTGAATGATTCTTTTAACCTAATGCTCAGTAAAAGGGAGGAAATTGGGATTTTTCAACAGTTCAATAATTTATTGATCACAAAAAAACAACTTAGGTTAAAATCAATCAAATCGATGTATTTTTCATCAGGTGAACACAGAAATGTAAGGGGTGAAAAAAACAAATCAAATGAGTATCTGCATTAAACCCATCAATGTTAAGAAATACTTTGCCTAGAATAAATTCACAAACTTCCTCTTATTAATGGCACCAAAAAAAGGAGTAATTAGATAATAAAGTAAGAGGCCTTGTTATTTATGAGCTTTGTGGATTTAGAGGCATAACAGCTCTATAGATAAAGGAAAAATGCACAAAATTCCTGAAATAATGTAAAGATGGTGGGAAAGTTACACCAGCAACCTAAAACACATTGACTGAGAAATTGCGCCCTCTTGTGGCGGTGAATTCAACACAAGCTAAACAGTATTAAATCCAAATTGTTGATTTCAGTCAGCATCAGCTACAAACTTTATGACTTTATTTCTACTTTAATCTCGTTTGAATTCCCGGTAAAAAAAAAAAAAGAGACTTTACAGAAAAAAAGAAGGAAATTAAAACCAAACTCTGTGATGAAATGCACTGATGACATCAAATAAAAAAACCAAATATAAGAAACAAAACTCAGGTGAAGATGAAAGTCTAAGGTCACATCAATGTTTGCTGAATCTAACCAATCTGCATCTAAAACGGCATCTAGTCAGGACTAACGTTCAAAAACGGCTTTCTGCTCGACCGTACCCCAGCCGTCAGTGTTGGAAACTTGCTTATGACAAGCAGTTAAAAACAAATAATACTCTTAAAAAAAGAAAATAATGATAAGGCACCCCTCCCTAACATTGCAATACTGCAGCAACAACAGTGCAAAAAGTCTGCATGCAACTTCATTAAAATCCTAAAACTACATTCAGATCCGTCACATTTTAAGGATGGAAGACGACCTTCCTGTTTTTTTTATTGCACATCACCTTCCTGCAGATGAGACGTTTTTTTTTTTTTTAAATGCTGTTCTCGTGATACTGAAGATAAAACAAAATCAAGCTTTCTAGTTAAGATTAAGCTTTCGTTATGAAAGGTCTGAATAACAAAGCTGGGTTAAAAACTACAGTAAGAGGATCGGTGTTAGTATGTCAGACATTAACCCCTTTTTTTGGTGAAAAACCTATTTAAAAATCAAACCCACATTAACTCACGCTCCCAAATACTTTCACTTCTGACTGATAAAACGTTTCGTTTTCTAAATTAACGAACGGCAAAACTTTTTGGTTTCGGACCTCAGCCATTACTCGGTGAACGCTACAAAAGCAGAAATGCAGTCCCATTAACCGCGTTTGTTTGATCTGTCCATGGCTAGTTTTTAAATCTATTCTAGGGTTTATGCTAAATTATTGACGCCCGCAATCATTTCTAAAAAAGAAAAAGTAATCTCAAAGAACTCGTATCCTGTTTTCCGACCCAAAACGGGGTTCTAACCTGAACTTTGGAACCACAACGTCCTCATCAGCAACAGCAGCCACCATAATGAAGGGTCCGGCTTGGTGTGTGAGCGCCGCTCTCAACAACAGATGGGTACTACACTGAAAATAAGCTCGTTATGCCTTAAAGGATCGCCTTCCAGTGGTTTTGTCCTCTGAGCTCGGTGCCCAGTTTTCAAGCAGAAAGCTAAAATAAAACCCTGCGCTTTAAAGGCAGTAACTCAGCAAGGAAGTGTCACAGATAGAGGCTGATCCAGCGTCTTGGATTGAAAAGCCAAAAGGGTAAAACACTATATTCTGTATCCGGCTGCAAATAAAACCACCTAATACGGTCATTACATCCAGCTGATGGTGAAGTTCTGAATGAGACTGAGACCCAGGTGTGCCACTGATAAGACCTACGGGGAGAAATGCAAACAGGGACAATTACAACAGATTTACAAGAACAAATAAAACAAAACAATTTCAGGTTAAAACAAACTGAGCTGTTATTCTTATAAAGGACGGGTCGCTCTGAACAGCTTCAAACTTTCCTCTTCCGGCTTCATCAATGTGTTGCCAGTTTGTTTTGTCCTTTTAGTTTAAATTTAAATCCAGGATTTCCTCTTGAGATTTTATATATTTGAGTGTTTCACTGATTGACCTCCACAGGTGCTGAAGCACACAATAAAAAAAAAAAAAATGAAGCTTCCTGTCAGAAAGTCCGTTTTTCTCAATGAGAAGCGGAAAGGTAATCTGGCCCGTGATGTGGATGGACATGTTAAAAAGAAAGTAGTGCTAACGTTTTTTGGAAGGAGTTTTATGCTCCCCTTTTAAACAGGAGTAAAAGCTGCAAACTGAGAAACCTTTAGGACAAACTTTAGGTCAAATCTGGCAAACATCCTGTAGTGATGCCCCCAGCTTTATAAAGCATCGAAGTGTCTTAGATGTGAAAATAAAAGATTTGACATTCAGCTCTGATTTATGGCTGCGTGCCTTTTAAAAACAAACAAATGAAAAGTCTTTTCACTCAAGCTAAAACTCATAAAAGTTATTTATGATGGAGTCCACAGGATTAAACTGAAAATCTATTCAAGGTCAAAATCAGGAGCGCTTCCAAGGAAAATGTTGCCGACTTATTCCTAAAAAACAACCCCAGGTATCAACGTCGCCTTCCCCAGAACACCACACCTCACCTGGTTTTCTGAGTAGCTGAACGGGACCTCCTGGGAATTCACCAGCACTCTGCTTGGCTTGTCCCTGACCCCATAGAACGAGGCTGAGTCCACCGTCATGAAGGACCCTTCCTGGTTGCTGTGAACCACCTGGGACGTCATCAGGTTCTAGAAAACCAGGAAAACCAGGGGTTAAGACTTACTGCAGTTCATTCTTATGAAATCCAGGAGCACATCCCAGACGGCTGCCACTAACCATCCTTTGACAAACAAACAAAACCCCGGCGAAGCAATGTTAGAGAAGCATCGGCACCTGGGAGATGTTGAACACTACGTATGTGTACTGCTCGGCCTCGTAGCTGTCGACGCTTTCTCCGTCGTCCCAGAACAGATCTCCGCTGGCCGAGCCGTCGTCGGAAAGAGCCGAGACCAGATGGAGAGGCTGGCCGCTGCTAGTCCACAGAGTCAGCTTGGGCTCCTGGGTAGAGGCAGAAATGATCGACAGCGGGGGTCAAAGCATGACTCGTTCTGGTACAGAAACGAACCAACACACGTGATCAGAACAATGTTTCCATGCAGCGTTTCTTCCTGTACGTATGGACCGAGGGACACGTAGACAGATGGGCCACACATGGGACAAAGTGTTTTTGTTTTTCTAAACCTGGGAATAGCTCAAACCTTTCCAGCTTGTGTAGAAAACGTGTTCAAGAATCATTGTTTTCATGTATATCAGTGTCAATATACCACTTCTAATAGATACGTTTTCATGTATAAAACAGTTGTATTTGATGTCCATCTAGTCTTTTCAGTCCTACACGAACAGACAAGGAAGCGTCACGAGGTGCGCCATACCTGTGTTGGTATAACCGAGCCCTGACGCAGATGCAGGTTGATTTTATCCAGTGGTGCACTCAGATGAAGTTCTTCCCCTTTGCTCCTCACGGAGTCGCCCTGGGACGTTCAAAGGGACACGCGTAGGTGACTAAGCACCAGGTTAAAGCTGCTTTATTACCCTTCATGGAAGCATCGTTTACTGGTGGCGTTTCTTACCGTGTAGTAGTCGTACCACAGACCTTCTGGGAAGTATCCGTCCACATGGTCGACTCCAGGCTCCAACACCGGAGTCACTAATAGGCCGCTTCCCCAGAGAAACTGTCTGTCAATGCCGTATGTTTTTACATCTTTGGGAAACCTGGTGGTTAGACGGAGCACGGTCACACCGGGACCCAGAACGAGGGTGGACAAAGCGCCAAACCCCATAATCAAACGTATGAAAATCAGCCTTCTGCTTACTCAAACATGAGCGGCCGAGCGACGGTGAGTCCTTTAACGTGAGCGTGATGAAAGAGGGTGTAGAGGAACGGGAAGAAGGAGTAACGCAGCAGCAGGGCCTGTTTCATGGCGGCACGGGCCAGCGGGCTGAAAGCTGTCGGATCCTGAGGCTGAAGAAACAAAACGTCACAAAAAGGTTGAGAACGAGAGACATTTATTGATGAAGTTGGTACCGAGTTCTGGGACCGACGTCCCACCCGAGCTGAATCAGTAGTTGCGAGTTCGAAACCCGGGGGCGATGTGGACTTTACATTTTATCATCACATATTGTTGTACTATTCTGATAGTGATAAAAGTGATTAAGGAAGTCTATTACCAGCTTCTTATAGTCTTGTTAGGTAACTTTGTATTGTTGTTGTTTTTTTACTTAATGTCAATTATAGCTCAATAAACACAAATGCGGTCCTTAAAAGAAAAACATATTTAATAATAACATATAATAAAACAAAATTCAAAAATAAGAAATGTGATTTTTATCACTAAGCTACACACAGTAACTGCATCGAATTATATTTTTGACTTTACTGAGGCGACAGTGGCGCAGGGAGTTCGTCCTGCAATTAGTGGGTTGCCGGCTCGATACCCTGGCTTTGACCATCGGTTGTTGTGTCCTTGGGCAAGACACTTCACCCGCATTGCCTGCTGGTGGTGGTCAGATGTTCTGGTGGCGCCGATGTTTGGCAGCCTCGCCTCTGTCAGTCTGCCCCCGGGCAGCTGTGGCTACTAACATAGCTCACCACCGTCAGGGTGTGAATGGGTGAATGACTGTAGTGTAAAGCCTTGAGTGAAAACGTACAAATTGTGTGAAATGTGCCATTTTTCCTCCCTGTTGTCCTGAGATATGTTGGTGTTACAAGGTCTCGGGAGTGAACGGGTAATATAGTTACACCTAGCAAAGTCCTCTTTGCTCCAATCAGCGGACCCTTACCTCCATGTCGAGGGAATTGTGGTTTCTTGCGAAGGGATAAAAAGCTCCCAGCTGAGTCCAGCGGACACACAGCTCCTCCTGCGGCTCCTCACTGAAGCCACAGATATCTGCTCCCACCAACGGGATACCCAGAAGGTTAAAGGTCAGCATACCTGGAAGAAATAAGGAGATTCAAAAAAAAAAAATAATGTAAATAATACAACATGAAATGCAGCAAACAGTGAGTGAGATTTGGTGCCATCTGATGGAGAGATTACATCTTTAAAATTAATGATTAATTCTTTTAACTTTTTGAATGGCTGCAAGAAATTACGAAATGCATCTGTTTTAACTACAACAGACACACAAAAGAGGAGGCGGACCCATGTCTGTGGACGACAGCTGACTCAAAGCTTTGTAGCAGCATATATCATGATATTCTTATAAACGTAAGGAAACTTGGCTGAGCTTCCTACCTGCGATGGAAGTGTAAAGGTCCTTCCACTGGCTCCTGTTGTCTCCCAGCCAGTGGCCCGAGTACAACCCCTGACTGGGGAACGTGGAGCGGGAGATTATAAATGGTCTCTTTGCCAAAATCCTCTTCAGGGCACTGAAAACCACACAAAAAACAAATAAACAAGATTTAGGCAAGAAGATAAAGTATCTGTGTAATTTACAAAGATATTTCCTGCTATGTTTCATGGTGTTTCTCAGTGTGCATTTGAAGTCCAGACCTGGCGGTGGCTTTGGCTTCCATGAGTCCATAAAGGCTGTGCAAATTATAATGAGTCGACAGTTTCTGCTGTGCAGTAGCACACACAGTCTTAGATCTCAGCAAACCTCCCAGCACACCTGAGAGAGAGAGAGAGAAAAAAAAGCCCCGTGTCTTACATCTGATGGACGGTTCGTATGTTGATCCATATCTGGTTCGTTGTGGGACTGAATGCGTTTCACCTGGTGTATAAGGTGGATTTTCCAGACTATTTCTCGGACAGCCATCAGTAGATCCATCCACAAAGTTTGAAGGCTCGTTCATGTCCTAAAACCGAATTTAAAAAAAAAAGGGTTGCACATTTTTCCTCTTTAATCACATTACAACCCAAGACTTTAGAGTATTTTTCCCAGAGTTTTAGCATTAGAGCGAAACAAAGTAGCAGAAGGAAAGTGATACAGGCTTAATCTGGGAAAATGTAGCATGGATTAATAATCAGACCCCCTGGATTAGTGTTTTGCTGAAATTACAGCTTCAAGTGCTCAAAGAGCTTTGCACATTTTGATGGAAAGTGTCTGTGAATCTTAATTAGACTTGGGTCTGGACTTTGACGGGCTAATTCTGCCACCCAGTTCTGCTTTGATCTAAAGCCTTACATCGTGGCTCTGGCTGTCCTGTTGAAAGGAGAACATCTGCCCCGATCCCCACCCCTTCAGCAGCATCTAACAGGATTTCTTCCAGCATTACCCCGTATTTGGCGGCGGCCATATTCCTAATAACCCCGACCAGCTTTCCAGTCGCTGCTGAAGACGAGCATCACCACAGCACGACGCCGCCATCTGCGGTGTCCTGTGGGAGATGTTTGTTCATGGAAATGTGGAGTGTCAGTCCATTCTATACGTTTAGTGCCTCCTGCATTTCTAGTGGCAAACCTAAAATGGTACTTCTACTGGTTTTGTTTTTGCCCCTCGTACATAGAGGCCAGATTTGCAGAGTTCTCAACGGATCGTTGTCCCGTCGGCAGGTTCTCGCACCTGAGCTGTGGATCTGTGGGACTCCTTTAGAGTTACCTTACTGATAAAAACGCTCGCCTTGTCTGGCCTGTTTAGGTGAATGGCCATAGCGGATTTCCATTGTTCTATGTCTTTGGATGACGGATTTAACAGCCCCCTGGGGGGGAATATTGTTTTATTTAAGTAAAGCCTGTTTTTAAACTTCCCTATAACTTTATCCCCGACCTTTTACTAAAAGTGGTTGAATATTAAGGAACACTACTGTTCAATCAGTAAAAACCTTGATAGCCAGGTATCACCTCCATTGCTTTCACTGAACGGGACTAAAGATGAACAAGTTTAAACAGTACGACTATCACAGCAAGGCCCTCCATGTGATAAAATGCTATGAATTTAAAAGATTCTTTTTTTAACTTACAATCCACAATCCATCGAATGGCACCTTCTCATGAAACCTCTTCAGGTTTTCATACCACCATTCATGTGTCGCCTCATTAGAGAAATCTGGAAATGCTGTCGGACCGGGCCACACCTAAAAGACAAACAGGGGGGAAAAAAACCTTTATTAAAACGATCCAAGCCAACCAGGCCCCATCTAAACATATATATTCCCTCCCATTGGTAAATTAGTAATTATGATTAGCTGCATTTGTGGAAAGCTGAGTTCAGTTTTACCAGCCACACCCAGGCCTGACTACTGACAGATCTGTAGCATCAAGAAGTCACAATAAAATCCAACCTGTCTTGACAACTTGAAGTAGGCTAGAAGATTTGAAAACTCAACCCGTCGTGCTCTGACTGAAGGGGATTCAAGAAGAGATTAGAAACAATGTCATCGTCGTATGTCTGGAAAGGGTTACAAAGTGTTTTCTAAGGCAATAGGACACCGGTGAGTCACGGTGTCAGCCATTTTCCACAAATGAACAAGCAGCGGTGGTGAACTATCCCAGAAGTGGCCGGCCAACCAAAATTAATCCCAGACCGCATCGACGAGTCATCCAGGAGGTCAACAAATAAATCTAAAACACTGCAGGCCTCGCTTGCTTCAATTTAGTGCTTATGCTTCAACAATAAGAGAAAAAAAAGGCCAAAAACTGCCTCTATGGGAGAGTTTCCAGGTGAAAACCCATGAGAGCAAAAACAACACAAAGGCCCTTTTCAGATTTCCCAAAAAAGCATTTAGATGATCATGAAAACTTTTGGGATAAAGTGACCAAAAATGGCAAAAGTAAAACTTTTAAGAAAGCATTAGTGCTGTTACATCAGCCGTAAAACCAACTCAGGGGACTGTTTTGTTGCTTCAGGACCGGTAATTGCTAAGTGTGTGAAAACGTCTCTTTACCAAGAAATCTTGAAGGATAAAGTTCAACCGCCGCCACTTTGTGACCTTCAGCTAAAGCACATTTTGGTTATGCAGCAGGACAATGATCTAAAGCCCTCCAGCATGCACACTTCCAAGTATGCCCAAAAAATAACCTAAACTAAGGTTTTCCAGGGGCCTAGTCAAAGCCCAGAGGTAAATTCACCTGAGGTGCTGTGACATAAACTTAAACAGGCTCTTCATGTTGAAAAACTCTCCAATGTTGCTGATTTAAAACAATTCAGAGAAGAGTTCCTCCACATCCCAATAAAATTATGGCTAAAACAGATCAAAAACTGATCTAAAGGGAACAAATCATAAAAATCTAATAAAAATCCATACGGATCACTTTGAACCAAAAAATAAAATAATTAAATGTGGTCTATTAAATATAAGGTCTCTCCCTCCAAAGACTTTGTTAGTTAATGAATTGATTTCTGATAATCAGATTGATTTGTTTTGTCTCACAGAAACCTGGCTACAAGAGGACTACGTTAGTATAAATGAGTCAACTCCCTCCAGTTATTCAAATTTCCACATTCCCAGATCTGTGGGAAGAGGAGGAGGAGTGGCAACCATCTTTCAGTCTGATTTATTAATTAGTCCCAGGCCAATTAATAACTACAGTTCTTTTGAACATTTAACCCTCAGTTTCCCTCATCCAAACTGCAAAGCAATAAAACCTCTTCTGTTTATTGTTTTGTATCGTCCACCAGGCCCTTACACTCAGTTTTTGGATCAACTGTCAGACTTCTTATCTGATTTGGTGTTAAATACTGACAAGGTTATTATAGTGGGTGATTTTAACATCCATGTTGACACTGAATGTGATAACCTTAGTGTAGCCTTTAAAACTATCCTAGATTCAATTGGTTTTGCTCAAAATGTGCATAAGCCAACGCACTCTCGGCTCCATACTTTGGACCTTGTGCTGACATATGGCATTGATTGTGAAGAACTAACAGTATTCTCTCACAACCCTGTCCTATCTGATCATTTTTTAATAACATTTGAGTTTAATCTAACCGATTTCTCCACCCCCAAAAGAGGGTTCCATTATAGTAGATCTTTATCGGATAATGCTGTATCAAAACTTAAAGAGTCTGTCCCCCTCTTAATATCCTCAGTATTGCAGAAATGCCCTGTAGATGGCAGCAATGCTGTTTCTTCCCATTCACAAATAGAGTGAATGGGATAATTCACAGCAGTGTTTCCCGCAGGAATTTGGTTATGCGAGGCGGGGGGTTGTTGGACGACACGTTGCCCGCGGACCGACTCGCGGAGCGGAGCGGGGGGCGGGGGGGCGACACGTTGTCCGCGGACCGACTCGCGGAGCGGGGGGGGGGGGGGGGGGGTTGTTGGACGACACGTTGCCCGCGGACCGAATCGCGGGGGGGGGGGGGGGGGTAGGGGGGGGAGACGACGACACGTTGTCCGCGGAGCGGGGGGTATCCATGTGTTTTTTCCCTGCCATTCACGCACGCGCGAAAGCAACAACAACAAACCGCGTGTTAACGTCACTTTTTTTTTTTTTTTTTTGGGAATGTTGGCGAGGCGGTAGCGTGAGTTTGGCAAGGCGGCCGCCTCGCCAAGATAGCGCTGCGGGAAACCCTGATTCACAGGAAGCTGGCTCCCTGGTTTAATTCAGAGCTGCGTTCCTTGAAGCACAATGTTAGGAAATTGGAGAGAAAATGGCGCTCTACACACCAAGAGGAATCCTACTTAATCTGGAGGGACAGTCTATTGTTGTATAACAAGACCCTTCGCAGAGTTAGAGCAGCATATTTTTCATCATTAATTAAAGAGAATAAAAATAATCCTAGATTTCTCTTTAGTACAGTTGCCAAACTTACTCAGAGCTGCAGCTCTGTTGATCCATCCATTCCCTTAGCTCTTACTAGTAATGATTTTATGGGATTCTTCATAAATAAAATTGATGCCATTAAAAATAAAATAATTGGCATCCTCCCAAACATGATTACCTCATCCCCAGTAAGTAAGGCAGCATTGGAGGAATCTTTAGAACCTGCACAGTGTTTGAACTGTTTAAAAGCAGTAGAGCTTTCTGAGCTATCTAAAATCTTAGCTTCATCTAAACCTTCTACCTGTATGTTAGACCCAATCCCAACCAAGTTGTTTAAGGAGGTATTCCCTTTGATCAGTGGTCCTATTTTAGACATGATTAATCTATCCTTAGTAAATGGATATGTACCACAGGTTTTTAAAGTAGCTGTTATTAAACCTTTACTTAAGAAACCTTCTCTTGATCAAGATGAGCTAGTAAACTACAGACCTATATCTAATCTTCTTTTCTTATCTAAAATTCTTGAGAAAGTAGTTGCTAATCAATTTTGTGAATATTTACAAAGCAATGACCTACTTGAGGAGTTTCAGTCAGGCTTCAGAGCTCATCATAGCACTGAAACGGCTCTGGTGAAGGTCACTAATGATATTCTCATGGCCTCAGATAATGGACTTGTGTCTGTACTTGTCCTGTTAGATCTTAGTGCTGCATTTGATACAGTTGATCCCAATATTCTCCTACAAAGACTTGAACATACTGTAGGGATTAAGGGGAAAGCATTAGGCTGGTTTAAATCTTATCTGTCGGACAGATTCCAGTTTGTTCATGTTAATAATAAATCTTCCTCAAACTCTAGGGTCACCTGTGGAGTACCACAGGGTTCAGTCCTTGGACCAATTCTCTTTACTATATATATGCTTCCGATCGGCAAAATTATCAGACAGCATGGGATTAATTTCCACTGTTATGCTGATGACACTCAGCTATATCTATCCATAAATCCTGATGAATCCAATCAATTACTTCGACTGCAGTCATGTCTTGATGACATCAAAAGCTGGATGACTTTAAATTTCCTGCATCTAAATTCTGACAAGACAGAAGTTGTAATCTTTGGGCCAGAGTCCTCAAAAAATAAACTTCTTAACCAATCACTTAATCTGGATGACATTAACTTGGCCTCTGGTAATAAAGTAAAAAACCTTGGTGTTATTTTTGACCAAGACATGTCATTTAAATCCCATATTAAACAGGTTTCCAGAGTTTCCTTTTTTCACCTCCGGAATATCGCCAAAATTAGAAACATTCTGTCCAGGAGTGATGCTGAAAAACTAGTCCATGCATTTGTTACTTCAAGGCTGGACTATTGTAATTCTTTACTATCAGGAAGTCCACAAAATGCAGTTCGAAGTCTTCAGCTGATCCAAAATGCTGCAGCAAGAGTTCTGATGAAAATCAACAAGAGGGATCATATTTCTCCAATTTTAGCTTCCCTTCATTGGCTTCCTGTTAAATCAAGAATAGAATTTAAAATTCTTCTTCTAACGTATAAAGCCCTTAATAATCAAGCTCCATCATATATCAGAGCTCTGATTACCCCGTATGTTCCTAACAGAGCTCTTCGCTCTCAGACTGCAGGTCTGCTGGTGGTTCCTAGAGTCTCTAAAAGTAGAATGGGAGGCAGATCCTTTAGCTATCAGGCTCCTCTCCTGTGGAACCAACTCCCAGTTTTGGTCCGTGAAGCAGACACCCTGTCTACTTTTAAGACTAATCTTAAAATCTTCCTTTTTCACAAAGCTTATAACTAGAGTGGCTCATGTTACTCTGAGCTACCTTTATAGTTTTGCTGCTATAGGCTTAGGCTACTGGAGGACATCAGGGCCTATTTTTCTCACTCTACTGATTTTTACTGTTCTCCAGTCTACTGTTCTCCAGATTTGCATTGCATTATATTGAAATGACTGTTGTCATTTCAGCTTTTAACTTTTTGTTCTCTCTCTTTTTTCTTCATAGTAGGTACACCTGGTCTGACGTTCTGTTGACTGTGAAATCATCCAGGGAAGACAGATCACCGACTATTACCATCTAATGTAGAACAGATTACTAGATCAATGTGTGCTTCTGTGCTTTTTGTCTCTCTTGTTGTGTCTCTGCTCTGTCTTCTGTAACCCCAGTCGGTCGAGGCAGATGACCGTTCATACTGAGCCCGGTTCTGCCGGAGGTTTTTTTTTCCCGTTAATGGGTGGTTTTTCTTCCCACTGTCGCTTCATGCTTGCTCAGTATGAGGGATTGCAGCAAAGCCATGTACAATGCAGACGACTCTCCCTGTGGCTCTACGGTCCCCCAGGAGTGAATGCTGCTTGTCGGGACTTTGATGCAATCAACTGGTTTCCTTATATAGGACATTTTGACCAATCTGTATAATCTGACCCAATCTGTATAATATGATTGAACTTGATTTTGTAAAGTGCCTTGAGATGACATGTTTCATGATTTGGCGCTATATAAATAAAATTGAATTGAATTGAATTGAATTAAAACTTGATGGCAGTTGCTGCTGTGAAAGGGGGCGCTGCCAGTTATTAGGATCATTAAAATTTGCTTGATTAAAGGAAACATATAGAGGCAAACGCCTATTCAAAGCACTATATTAATAGTAATTCATACATTTAATATATAATAGAGTGACCCAGAAAACGTAAAATGATAATGAAATCTGAAATTGTTCAATGTTTAAAGCAACATTTTTCTCCTTTTTTTCCTTAAGCATTCTGCATTATTAGCCGACTGGACGACTGGATTGAAGTTAAGACTTATTTGGTAAAAAAAAAAGCAAATCTCACAGTTTATCTGTTGAAACATGAGCATTTGATACAAACACACAATCTTACAATGTAGTGTTGAATATTAAGTATTTATTTTATTGTTGTTGCCTTTAACAGAAGTTTTGATGGTTCAAAACTCTCGTTTACTGCAGACTGTCCTCATTTTTACTCTTTTTAAACACTTATGACTGAATAAGATATTTTTTAAATTGTGCTACAACAAAGTAACAGGTTAGGTTTACAAACTTAAAAAAGAGCTCCACAGTATATTGAATCCCAAAAATCCCTGCGGTATCTGCGTGTTACCATCGCAATCTCAAAGGTATGCTTTATAAGCAATATCTGGTAGGATATTATTTCAAATGTCATGCATTCATGCATGACATTATATTATATTTGGCCATTTGGCTATAGACCAACTGCTCCTAACGTCAACACCTGATGCATGGGTTTAGTTACAGAGATGCTACAGATTAAGGAGGGTTTTGGTGACAATGTATAACTGTAAGAAAAAAATAAATAAATCTGGATCTCTTTTAATCCGATTTTTGATTAAAGCAGTATCGCAATTGCATGTTTTCCTGTTATTATGCGGCCCTAAATCTAATATCCCAATTATTTTTTACAGCAAAGTACATGTATGTCTTTGTCGCTCTAAATGAAGGAACCTTGCAAAAACATTTCTCTTGCTTATAAAGATCTATTTCTTTATCCAGCTCTTATCAAGCCTGCCACATAAATACAATGACGTTTAATTTAGCTGACTAGAAGTCTTGAGCACTTAAATCTAATCTCGGAAACACAGATATCACAGCTTTAAAACCTTTTGTCTAAACTGCAGCTGCAACGATAGCTTATCTTGCAGAAAACAGAGGGACGTGACCAGCAAAGGTTGTCATGCAGCTTCTCGCTCACCTTCCCAATAAGTGTTTTTCCTGCAGCGTCCTTTATAAAAACTCCTCTCTTCAACCCCTCGTCAAAAGGCCAGTATGAGCCCTCCGGCTGTGTGCTGCTGATTCCTGGATCCTGTGGGTGGAAAATAACGTAATTAGGCACACGCACACAATCCGATCCATAACAGGTGACAGCAGTTGTAAACATCTGTATACCAGGATTATGACGTAGGTCTGGTTGTGAGAGTGCAGGTCCTTGACAAGATCGGGAAGGGTGTTGAACTTCGTTGGGTCAAAAGTGAAGTCCTTTGCATTGTCCATGTAGTCAATGTCATTCCACTGAACATCCTGAACGCAAACATATCAAACAGCAGCCATTATCAATAATAGGGCTGTGCATAAAAATCGATACAAAGATTAATATCAATGTTTTTATCAAACAATTTAATATCGATATTCTGGCTTTCAATATCGATATACCTCCCAACCCATAGGGGGCGTTATTACAGCCCGACATTGCTGTTCACAGTGAGGAAGTGCAAGTGAGATGAATTTGCGGAATGGCCGACAGAATTTTTTAGAAGCGCCTTCGTCCCTTAAATCAGACGTTTGGGCACATTTTTTATTTCTGTGATACGTTAAATGCATTGAACCAAATGCACTTTATTTTCCTGTTAATATATCAGTGTTCAATAAATTGAACATAAATATAATATTTGACTGGTTTTGTTGATTGAATGACTTTGAGCATTAATTTCAAAGTACAAAATATCAATATTGGAGTCAAATCAAATCAAGCTGACCTATGTATCGAGAATCGTATCGAATCGGCTCATCCTAGATGATACCCAGCCCTAATTAATAATATACAACACCCTCCATTTAGGTGTGTAGACTGCTATGGCCATGAAAGAAGGCTGATTGTGTGTCTGATGCAGCATTTCTGTGTTGATATGGCCAAATGTTTTTGATCATTACTCTGATGAAAGACACGACAAGTTATTTTCTAACTGAAAGTGAAAATTTACAAGAGTTCACGGTGCCACGCACTCTTAAAAAGCTTCCAAGGCCATTAAACGAGCATTACCGCTCCTCCAGCACATGTCGCAGTGGGCATAAATCAATTAACTAATTAGGGCTGCACAATTAATTGCAATTTAAAAAAACGCAATTTCCAAATCGCAGAAGTCTGCAATTTTTGGCTATGTAACAATTAATGGATCAGACGCGTCCTTTAGGTGTCGAAATATGTTTAAAGTGGGTTTGCCTCAACATGGAAGGAAAGAGAGTTGCAGCAGTGAGATAAATTAATTGTATTATTTGTTTTAGAGTTTACATAATCATACTGTTTTACCAGAAACTTTCAGGAATCTCACCACACCATTAAGTAGCGGTCAAACTGTTAAATACATAGACTTGCTTGCTGCACTTTATGTTCAACAAGAATTGATGTCCAACTCCACAAGCTATTCTCTTGAATAATAATATTCTGATTAAGAAAAACAGTTACATTTCTTGTTTTAAACAGTCCTTGTTTACATACATCTTTATCTACAGGTCATTATTGTTGCTTGTGGGTAACGCAGAGAAAAGTCAAAATTAAATTGCATTTATGGTTGAAATAAATCGCAATTTTGATTTTTGTCAGTGTCGTACAGCCGTATAACTAATCAATGTTTTGCTTAGATCCTGGGGTATAAACATACAACAGGCAGTACATATAGTAGTATCACACATGTACTCACCCTTACAGTAAAAATTGGATTTTCAATTACATTTGAATGTTAACATTAAGAAAATTAAGTCAAAAAACAAAAACAATCCCATCTTGTGATCGTTTTTAAAAAATTATCAGCAGTGTATCTGAAAAACATGTTCCTTCCTTAAAAGGAAGAAGCAAACAAATGACTCATTTAGAGAAAAAAAACAAGCATCTAAAACATAGAGAAGGCTTGTACGTGTTTGAGGATTCCTTTTGGTCATGTTGTGAGAAAATGATTTATGACATAATTTCACTGCAGAATAAAACAACAACAACAAAGAAGGGGAGGGAGCAAAATCTACCTGTGGTATTCCATTATCCCTCATGTTCCTGACAACTTTCCAGGTGGCGTCACTGGTCTTGTAGCCCCAACGACAGAGGTGGTATCCTAAAGCCCAGTAGATGGGCATGGCTGGATGTCCTGTGGGGAGGGAAGCCAAGATGGGAGGAAACAGAAGGATCTTAACGTGATTGAGGAAATTTCACCATATTTGACTGTTTTTGTAATTCAGTGTTCTATCTCGTTATAAAAGCCTTTCAAAAAGATAATAGATCCTTTTTATTCCTTTGTGTAGCATCAAATTGGTCAAGACGACTAACATACACCAACTTTGGGTTTGTTCAGTCATACAATATCAGTTATAAAGCTTCATTAAAGTAGTCTTACTGACCTATTACATCCACATACTGCTCAATGACTGAACCCGGATCGGGACCAAGGAACACATAAAAGTCGAGGATCCCCCCGATGGTACGCCAGGTCAGGGCGGGGCCAGGCTGAAGGACCACATCTGATCAAGCACAAAAAACAACTTCACCATCGGGAAACCTGAAAACAAGGCCTTTATTTGCAGCTTTACGGCAAACCCAACAAGGACTTTAGCCATACAGCTGTCATACACACAAAACAGGCATGAATGTCATTTTACTCCTGGGCTCTTAATGATGAATCTCAATCGTTGTGTTTTTATAAATAACTCAACAGGTGCCAAGAGACTCTGACAAGTCTCTTGGCACCTGGATCAAAGTCGTAAAAATGAAATATTTGACCACTCATTTTGGCTGAATTGGTAGACTTTCGTATTTGTAGGATTCCTGGCACAGAGACGTGGCTTTTAAGCACAGTTCATGCATATTTAATAGGGTTGAGGCCAAGGCCATTCCAGTAGACCCTGTTTTATCTTTTTCAAAGACAATTTTGCTTTTGGTGTCCATTTGCGTTTTGTGTCCAATATTTAACCACCGGATCCAAACTGTTCCCCCCTGCAGCGTGTTTAGACAAACCCCAGGAACCACCAGGACTCAAGCCAACCATGAACTGAAAGCTGCTCGAACAGCAGTGTCCCGATTCACAACCAAGCAAGTTTTAAATCACCATGAACTGAGAGGGTGCTGACCAAGAGGTGCTTGAAGGTGTCAGTTATCAACAATAACTGTCACCTTCAAGTATGGATGAAATCTGCTTCTGCCTACATGGTGAAGTAGAAAAATCCCTTCTGTAGAAATGTGTTATGCTCGGAGCGGAAAATAGATTAAGCTATTTGAACACAAACATGTAGGAAGTTCAGAACAGTCAAGGTGAGGCTTTGGAAACCAAAGAGCAATGCACAAGCTGTAGAGCATGGAGGTGACAGCATCATGTTGAGGGCTTGTTTTGCTGCCATTGGAGATAAGTGTGTCGCACAAGGTAGATGAATTATCTACCAATGCATCCTTTCACTTAAAATCAAATCAACAGCTGAAACCAGAACATTATTTAGGCACGAAACACATCAGAACTGTTTGGCAATGGATCGTCCAACATTAAGCTTTTGGAATGGTCTGATCGTAGCCCTGTTCAAAATGGACACAAACCAGTACAATAGCAGGAAATTAAGAGGCATTTAACCAGATATTAGTGGTTGTGTGTAACTAAATATTATACATATTTCATTTTGATCATGTGTGAATTAGATAATATCACCCAAAAACCCAGACTTTGCCACCCAACTTTTAATAGTAAAATTCATTAAAGTCTCTAGTTGTATATTCATTCCCATCTAGAAAAACAAACAATTAAAACCCCTCATTGCCATCATTTATTCCAGGGGTCTTTAATTCCAGTCCTCAAGGTCCGGTGTCCTGGAAGTTTTAGATGTGTCCCTGATCCAACATGCCTGAATCAAATGGCTGAATTAGCTCCACAGTAAAATACCCTTACAGAGTAAGGACTGTTCAGCCAAAGCAGAAGTGTGTCAGCGGTCGCCATGATAAGTGCTGTCTGAATAGTGCAGTCAGTAAAGAAAAAGGTAGGTTGCCTGTATACTCCCTCCCATAGCTAGTTTTGCCAATATCCCTCACCGGCACCAAGAAGCCTTAAGGTATCCCGCAATTCTTTGCGTTACATGACGTATCAGCACAGCCCACCTCACGGAAATCAACAAAAATGTCCAGGGAGCAGAGAGCGTGCACTTTGTAGTTAATTTTAGGAAGGCTGTAGGCCTGGATTTGACTAGAATCATTCATGTGCGTTTCCGTCACGTAACGACGTCGGAGTTAAAAGCTGTCTGAATTCGGCACAGCAGTCCAAGGTTCCTTTCCTCCCCACTATAGAGTTCTTACTGTTGACCCCGGGAAAGGTTACAAAACAGGAGCTAGGAGCTATTATTAAGGGTATTCGGATGGAGCCAAGTCCTCCAGAGTCCTGCTAACGGCCTGATTATTAGGCTCAGGTTGCAGGACACCGGGACAGGATTTGAAGACCCCTTTACTAGAGTCATCCCCATGATGCTGTGGAAGAATAAAAATAGTAAAAATAAAATGTAATATGTTGAGCATACATTACTTATTATTTACTTAATTATTACTCTCTAATAGTAATATCCAATATTAGAAGAGGAAATAAAAAATAAAAAAAACAAGATCTACCTAAAAGAATTTTATTATTCTTCATGTAACTTTGAGTCTAGCATTTTATGTTTGCTTTGCAATAATAGGACTGATTGTAAAGCAATAAATTATTACATGTAAATTTTAGAGGCTTTAACAAAACTGGGAAGTTGAGGTGAAGTTACGAAACACAAATTAATCACATGAAAAGACAAACTTCAGCTTTTCAAGAGTTTCTTAACTTTTCCAGCATTAATCACTGAAACTGTTGTGAAATTCTGTACTTTCAGTTTCATCTGTGTACAGTAATGATCAAAACTGTAGCTTCAATTTCCTGTTTTCCAGAACGCCACCTGATTTGTTTTGGGGAGTATCTGGATGACTGACCCATTGCATTGCTGTTCAGCAGGAAGAAGCCATGTGCATCGCCGCCGTTCTCCATCACCAGATAAAATGGATGTGCCCCATACAGGTTCGTCTGTTCCTATAAACAAGGAATAAACACATTTATACTTCCTTCGCTTTAATCTTATCTTACAAGGAGTGTTATAATAATAAAATGAATCATAGCTGTATTCAATTATCTGTCCCAAGCCTGATCAAAGGCCTAACTTTTGAAAAATAAATAAATAAATAAAGATTTTTGGCTGAAATAACTTTAAAAAGTAGTCCTGTCTGCACTGTAGCGATGGAAAACACAAACAGAACAATGATTGGTGTGCTGTTACCATAGGGGGAACATCTCTGGCCCACATGGTGAGTATGTTCCACTCAACGTTGTGTAAAAAGTTGGAGCGGTGTTCACCCAGGCCATAAATGAACGGAGTGGGCAAGGCGGTGGAAAACTGGAGGAACTGATCAGCATATAAGAGTGGAGCCACAGTGGTGTTCAGGCTAACGAAATTAGAGAAAAATAAAAACAACGTACACATTACTGCGTGCAGATTCATTTTACAAATGCATATGGCTTAGACACTTGTAGTAGGGGTGTAACAGTACATGTATTCCCAGCGAAAATACCCGGTACGGCCCTGTCGGCTTTCAAGTATAAAACTAATTTGTTTTATACTTGGAAAAACATGCAGAATCTTTATGCGCAGAACTGTACAATCCAACGCTCTGTATTCCTACTTTTAAAAAAAATTACACCAAAACAAAACATCAAGCAGTCCCAGCTATTTTAGGAACCTTAAGGTTTTTCATGCAGCTACAATGAAAAGAAAGAAAGAAAGGTGGACCGAACCCAAGCTTCATGTCAGCATACGCACCTTCCAAAAGCAATAGGGTATGTAGCTCGCTCTGTACTTAACAGAATTGCTGAGCTGAAACAATGCCAAGCTGAATGTAGACATCACTGGGACTGAAGAAAAATCAGCCAAAGTCCAAATCCATCAGCCTGCAGCATTCAACCAGCTCAAAACACTCCACAGCATCAACAAGAGGGATCATATTTCTCCTATTTTAGCTTCCCTTCGTTGGCTTCCTGTTAAATCAAGAATAGAATTTAAAATTCTTCTTCTAACGTATAAAGCCCTTAGTAATCAAGCTCCATCATATATCAGAGCTCTGATTACCCCGTATGTTCCTAACAGAGCTCTTCGCTCTCAGACTGCAGGTCTGCTGGTGGTTCCTAGAGTCTCTAAAAGTAGAAAGGGAGGCAGATCCTTTAGCTATCAGGCTCCTCTCCTGTGGAACCAACTCCCAGTTTTGTTCTGTCAGGCACACACCCTGTCTACTTTTAAGACCAGGCTTAAAATGTTCCTTCTTGACAAGGTTTATAGTTAGAATGGCTTAGCTTACCCTGAGCTATGTCTGTAGTTATGCTGCTATAGGCTTAAGATGCTGGAGGACTTCAGAGTCTATTTTTCTCACTCTGCTGAGTTCTCCTACTGTTCTCCAATTTGCATTGTTTGTTGTTATTTCAACTTTTAACTTTTTGTTCTCTGTAATTTTTTCTTCATAGTAGGTACACCTGGTCTGCCGTTCTTTTAGCCGTGACATCATCCAGGGAAGACAGATCATCCGCTATTACCATATAACCAGTGTTGGGGGTAACGCGTTATAAGTAACGCGTTAGAGTACTCTTATTAGTTTTTTTCAGTAACGAGTAATCTAACGCGTTAGTTTTGCGAATTCAGTAATCAGTAACTCCGTTATTTTCCAAAATAAGCACTCGTTACTCCGTTACTTTAAGAATTTCCCTCGATAAGGAAAGTGAAGTCCCGGCTTTTCTGCATTTAGTCAGATGCGGCTGCTTGCGTCTGTACCCTGCTCCTCCTTGCCTCTGTGTGTGTGTGTGTGTGTGTGTGTGTGTGTGTGTGCGCGCGCACCTGTGTGTGTAAGCTATTTGTGTTTGTACCGCGGCAAGATGGGCGAGAAGACAGCGTTTGATTCTTGGAGGTAAGCACGTTATTTTGAGTTAAACAGCGAAAAGGACAAGAACATGGGTCCGGATGCATCGGCGCATGAGTCGAGCTCGTAGAGAAAAACCTGTGTCGACGCGCTTATGCGCTACGTGACCGATACAGGAACTGTTTGAACTGACTGACGCGCCAAACTGTTTATGTTTCTTCTGAACTGCGCGCGTGTGCATTCGCGCACAGCATCTGGATTCAGCGCGCACAGCAAAGCTATGCTGCACAGTCGTTTCAGAAAAAACGGCTGATCTACACTGAGTAGAAAGCTGCAACTCTGAGCAGCTCTTCCTCCCTTTGTCATTCTCAGCCAGGCCCGTATTAAGACAATGTGGTGCCCCTGGGCACTATACCTCAAAGCCCCCCCCCCCCCTTACCCGTGCTGTCCTCCGGTCAAAAACATCAGACATAATCAAGGGGATTTCTTTACTATTTACTAACTTACACAACTACATGTAGGCATATGAGCAGTGAGCAAAATTCAAATATCTCATTTTAAAATGTTGAAATAAAAAAAATCTTGATTTATTTATCATTTATTATTATTGTGACATCAGTGTTCACAAAACGAATAATGCATGGTCTTTCAACAATTTCAAGTAGCTAAATAATATAACTATTTATGAAAAATATATTTTTAAAGCATGTGTCATGTGGTGCCCCCCCATGGTTGGTGCCCCTGGGCACTGGCCCACTGGCCCTTATGGATAACGTGAGCATGAAAAAAATCCCGATCACTGGAACGCAAATAACGTGATTCACCATGGCAATGACAGGAAATAAGTTTGGAATTGCGCATGTCCTGCGAGTAGAATTAGAAATATTTAAAGAAGGCATATGGACAATATTAAACCATAAGAAACAACGCCGTTGCTGCTGAAAACCGCAAGAGAAAATTATTGAAAAAGTCAATGCATGCGTGATATGAAAGTTATGTGATGGAGAATTAAAGCTGCTTTCACCACACTTCACTGTTCAACACAAAAGGGGGAGTATGTGTGTGTGTGTGTGTGTGGGGGGGGTGCATTGAATGGACATGTCAGCAAAAAATTTGTAAAAAAATAAATAAAAAAGCCGGAAACGAAAAAGTAACGCAATAGTTACTTTTACTAGTAACTAGTTACTTTTATAGTGGAGTAACTCAGTTAGTAACTCAGTTACTTTTTGGGAGAAGTAACTAGTAACTATAACTAATTACTTTTTCAAAGTAACTTGCCCAACACTGCATATAACGTAGAAAGGATTCCTGGCTCAATGTGTGATTCTGTGCTTTTTGTGTCTCTGCTCTGTTTTCTCTCACCCCCAGTCATTCGAGGCAGATGACCGTTCACTGTGAGCCTGGTTCTGTTGGAGGTTTTCCTTCTTGTTAAAGGGGAGTTTTTCTTTCCTTGTCACTTCATGCTTGCTCAGTATGAGGGATTGCTGCAAAGTCATCAACAATGCAGACGACTTTCTACTGTTACTCTACACTCTCTCATGAGGAGTGAATGCTGACTCGATGCAATTTCCATAGATAGAAAACTTTTTGACCAATCTGTATGAATTGATTGAATTTGACCTTGTAAATTGCCTTGAGATGACAGGTTGTTAATTGACGCTATATAAATGAAACTGAATTGAAATGAATTGAGTGTATTCAAGTACATCTTGCAGACTGCATTGTCTAAATATCAAAAATACTCCAGAGTAATTTAAACCTCTTTTAGTCGCAAATGTCTACAAAGTGTTTTTATATCCTAAACAACAACACTGACTGCTTTCAAGTTGTTTTATTGCTGTGTGATCCATCGATCCATCCACTTAGTGGCTATACCCACATGTCTTTTATTAATTATCTTGTATTAATAAAAATAAAAGACCAATTCTCCAGTCAGTTCTATAGTGGCCACTTTTCATTGGTTTCTCTTGATTGAAACGAACCAAAAACGTAACGAGCAATGACTTTAGAACCAATGAAAATAGTAAAGCACTTTTTTGTGTACTGTTACACCCCTACGTTGTAATAAACGATGAACAGATATCTTTCAGAAAACCCCCCAAAACATCAAAAAATCCCTTTCATTTGGTTAACTCACTCTTCTTAAACTTGTTCACATTATCAAAAGCAAAAGAAAAGACAGTGGGAGAAATTCATGATAACAGACAAAAACAGAAGTGTTGGTAATGATAAAAACTAAAACATTTTACAGTCAGACTCACAGCACAGTTCCAGTAGATTTCCTCTTCACAATGAGACCAAAAGGCTGCTTAGAAATCTCTACGATGTACTGGGGATTTTCTGCCTTCTTTGCGGCAGCGGGCACGGAGATCGGAACCTCAAAGCGTGAACTTGAAGGGTCCGTTATCTGTGATTCAGAGAAGTTCGTGGAATAATAAACGTAGCAGAATTTAGAACATAGAGCAAAAAAATATGCATCTAATAAAAACTACAAAAAAAAATCTAACTTTTCTTATATAATTCAAAACCTACCCCCGATCTTTAAAGGGTGACACAGGAGTAGTTCTAAAGGAGCAGACCCAGTATTTCCCAGCTTGCCATATATGTTGGAAAATCTAAAACTCTGTTTTATTTGGGTCTATGCGTGAGGTCAATCAAGTGCATTTGTGTGCTACTGTATAAGGACAGAGTTACTTTTGCTGTGATGTCACTTTGTTCTAATTCTTTCTCCATATTTAACCATCAGATCATCTTGAGCTGAAGGTCCAGTTCTCGTCACACTTTATAGGGGTTAAATAGTCAGTGATTAAGTGGTCAACTAATGATTAAACTGAATAAACTACAGCTATACTATATAGATAAAAATAATCATAATTTGTTTTGAATTCTGAGGCCGCTTATGAAAGAGATATGTGAACTCAGTTTAACCATCTAGTTCAAAGATTCTCAATCTAGGTCCTCAGGACCCACTGTCCTGCACGTCATTGGAGCTTCGCTGCTGTTACTGACTGAAACAACTGGGTGAAAGTGCTTCTGCAATACTTGATAGCATGCTGAGTGTTTAATGGAAAAGAGACACATAAAACATGAGGGACAGTGGAACCTGAGGTAACGAATCTTCATCGGTGCAGACCGAGCTTCTGCTCAGCACAGCAGGAGCTTAAATTATGGTTCTGTGAAGTTAATATTGGTTTTAGTTCCCTTGCAAAAGTATTCATCCCCCTTTTCTTACATTCCAACATGTAATTTAAATATTTTAAATCATATTTTATGTGATGAATCTGCACAACATATTCTGAGTTGGTGATGTGAAATGAGAAAAATGTAAAAATTACAAAACTGAAAATTGGCACACGCATCCACCCTCTTTGCTACGAAGCCCCTAAAAGGTTTTGCTGCAACCAATTACCTTCAAAAGTCACGTAATTAGTAAAATTAAGTTAGTTAAACTGTTGGCAATCTAAGTGTCACATCATCTGTCAGTATAAACACACCTTTTCTCAAAGGAGTCACTAAGCGAGAGGCATCTCACCATCAAAACCAAGGAGATCTCCAAACGAGTCAGGGGTGAAGTTGTTCAGAAGAACAAGTCAGGGTGGGGATATAAAAAAACATGGTGGTGGCAGTATCGTGGTGTGATTTTCAGCAACAGGTATTTTGAAACTGGTCTGAGTCAAAAGAATGGATGGGTGGTGCTAATTACAGGGATATTATTGAGAAGAACTGGTGTCAGTCTGCCTGTGACTTGAAACTTGGACGGAGGTTCACTTTGATGACGTCGGGGTGATACCTACTTAAAGCAGATTGCCTTCCTACACGAGGCAGATATGCAGTAGCGTCACAGGGGTACAAAAGCATTGGTCGAAAAGTGTTTTTGCAACCCCATTTAGGTAAATGGTCAGTAAATATCAGTCTGTGTGATACAGATAAAGAACAATAGAAATATCTTCTCTTGTTAAAACATATCTAAGGTTTGTGCTGATTACAGCAGTTCAGAACAACGTTTACACTGATTTAGAAGCTCAAACAGATATCGTGTATGAAAAAAAAAGGCAAACAATTGCATTCCTGACCTCCTCGTCTAACATTTGTTATCTCCTTAAACTGTACGTTGACCCTCCTAGAAAACAGTCCATGTCCCAAAAACCTCTCAGGACATTCTCCAGAACAAACTACCTAGATGTTACAGGTCATGTGAAACTGCCCAGCAATCACCCTGTGCAAGCCCAACAAATCAGAGCACGCTTAGAAAACTAAAACTCCTTTACTCACCCTGACACGCAGACGCGTTTCTGTTTCATGCCGTATCTCCATCTCTAGAGTAAGGATGTCTCCAGGGTAGTAAGTCTTCACATCTTTTACAAGCGTACCTTTCAGTCCCACCGACGTGTCATTCAGTGACACCAAAGCGTATGAGGGGAAATCGGGAGGATAGAAACACCACGGGATCCCATTTTTCCTAGATTTACCTCTAGTGGAGCTAGAAGCAGGGATAAAGCAGCAGTTCCTTGCCTCGCACAACTCCCGGTTGACAACCACCCCCCTTTCAGGGTAGCAATCGAACCTCCACGCCTCCGGGGTTACACTGCAAGCTTTGGCGCGTGCAGCAGTCACCGTGTTGTTTATTTCTGCTTGCAATACTGGGCCTGAAGCCTGCCCTGGCGCTGGCGACGGTGGGCTGTGTGCCTGGCCAGATGTACTGCGTAGCCAGTGTATGGTGTGGAGCAGCCAGCCTCCAAAGAGGAGCAGCAGCAGGCAGCCGAGTATTAAAACAGCTCTGGTGATTGAGCATGACAGCCTTCTGGGAAGCAGTGAGGTGTTGTCGGGCTGTGGCACCTTAAAAAAAAAACAACAACAAGGAAATCAAAGAAATAAAATAAACATTTAATACAGCAGCTTGCAAAAATATTCATGCCCCTACACTTATCCCCATTTTGTGACGTTACTTACAATTACAAACTTCAATGTGTTTTATTGGAAATTAGTGTGATAGACCAACAGGAAATAGTATATAATTGAGAGGTGGAAGGAAAAACAGATCTAAGTTGAAAAAGGATTTTCAAATAAAACTCTAAAATTCGTGGGGTGCATTTTTATTCAGCCATATCCAGTCTAATTATTTACCTTTAGAAGTTGCCCCATTAATAACTAGAATCCACCAGTGTGTAATTTAATCTCAGAATAAGAACAGCTTTCTGCTCGATTAGGACTAGAGGACCCAGACTCCAGTTCCCCATGGCCTAGTGTCCAGCAACCTTTAGATGTGTCCCTGGTCCTAGACATCTGAATCAAGTGGGCATGCAATCAAGTTCTGCAAAGCTCTGCAAAAAACTTAATTATTTATTTGATTCAAGTGTGTTGAAGCAGAGACGCATCTAAAAGTTGCAGAACGCTGGCCCTTGAGGACTAGGGTTTCAGATCTCTAACCAAGACCGAGGAAGACTACAGAAAGGTCAGAGATTTGTACAAAAGCACACAGAACAATTATAAGAAAATGGAAAGTGGTAAAGTTGCGGCAAAGCTGAAAGACTATCAATACATGGTTCTCCATCCAAACTAAGAGGCAAGATAAGGAGAGTATTTATCAGAGAAACAGCCAAGAGGCTTATTGAAATCTGCAGAAATCCACAGCCAAGGTAGGAGAATTTGTCAAAAGTACAACTATTAGTCATCCACTGAAATCTGGTCTTTATGGAAAGTGACAAGAGAAACATACAGAATTTTCAGATAAAGTTTTACATTAAGTGTCTATCATCTTGAAACCTTTTCTTTTTTCTTTTTTTTGTAAAGTTTCATCTTAAAGTAAACACTCAACAAAAAACAGCAATGATGGTAAGCGCAAAAGTCCCTGTTAATATCTAAAAAATACACATTTGCAAGCCGAAAGGGTCTACATACATATAGTCAGGAAATTCAGCAAAGATAGAGTCCCACTTCTCTTTTTTGGAGTTTTGATTTGACAAAAAGGTCATCCTCAAAGACGCAAAAAATTTTACTAAACAACACAAAGAATAGCAGGGAACTCACGGCCACATCTTCTTGAACTGGACGATGATGGTCTTGGGATAAAAGTGCCCCTGAAAACTGAACGTTTTCTGGATTCAGCCTCTTGTAAGACACCATTCTGGTAATGTGAGTCTGTCACAGAGTTGGACAACAGCAGATACAGCTCAGGGTGGGTCACGTGTTTCTTCTAACTGATGAAAAATCCAATACAGTGAGCAAACAAACAAGCATGATCAAAATCTAATACTTTAAATCTACCAACCTAAAGGAATTCATTACATCACACACACGCACACATAAAAAAGGAATTTCTTATTTATACTCTAACCCTTTGTTGTCATTATTTTGGCATAATTCGTCTAAAAAAATGTGATACTGCTGCTTTATATCATGCAAAGAGAAGCAATGAGTGTAAAACAATGTTTGCCTGGTGAAAACATGTATTTCTTTACTGAGTATTCCTTCTCCTTTCTTATATTTGGCTGTTGTTGTGGAGGTTCAACAACAACAAAAACAAAAAAGGGGAAATGTCG
This sequence comes from Fundulus diaphanus, assembly GCA_037039145.1. NCBI lineage: Eukaryota > Metazoa > Chordata > Actinopteri > Cyprinodontiformes > Fundulidae > Fundulus > Fundulus diaphanus. Next base: position 14,603,967 of record CM073123.1, on the reverse strand, counting down.
CTACAAATTAAAGCAAAGTTTGACAGACTAGCAGGGTATGTTTAAGTACTAATGCAATGAAAACAGCAAACACATACTGAAGACAATGGCATGCTAATATGTAGCATTTGGTACGTTTTAGTGTTGCTAACTTTAGCAGCAGAACAATTTAAGCTATAATTGTTGCTTTAGCTGAAGACGTGTCATATTACCAGCCTCTTACCTTAACCTCCTTCGAGCTTCAAAGGCAGAAACTACAGCAGACAAGGCAGCCTGTCTTTTAAACAAATGCCAGCATAACAATGTGTTACTCAGTGCTAATAACCCCGTCGTCTCTGCATGTTGTAAGTCTGTTTATCTGTGAGCCGCATTCAAGATCCCTCGGAGCATTTTTCACTTCCGGTTTATGATCCTTTCAAAAATGTCATCCTTTGGAAATTAAAAAATTAAAACCGTGTCCTTAGCTTAAATATAGTTGTTTTGATTTATATACTGACGAATAGTTGATCGTTTTAAAGGGACGTTATCTGTATGAAATGTTTCATACAGTTCAAGCCGAATTCGGCCGTTGAGTAGGTCATTTGTTGCATTCCATTTGCCTCGGAAAACAAAAATAGGAGCTGGGCCTGGGGTGAACCCACTGAGCTAAACCCGAGTAAAAAGCTTTCCAGTCGGAGAAGTCGGGATTCCAAAATAAAAAGTTTAGGACTTCAGAATGACGAGGGCCAGTTCGTAGTAGCCTGCCTCTTATTAACTCCCTGTAAAACTATAATTTCTACATGCAAACACCAATTTTAATCTGTTTGGTTCAGAGTTGCACCTCTTACAACTGTATTTTGTAAAATAAACACGTTTTATCACAGCTTACAGTTGTTGATGCGAGGATCTGCCATCCAACAATCGGCTTTAAAACATTTGACCGACTTTTCAAGGGAAACGTCCAACTTTAGCGGCCGTTACAGTTGATTTTTCCAATCGGAAACCGGGATTTCCGAGTTCCAATGTAAACTGGAATGCAACATTTATGTCTGCCTTAACTCCGTACATAACCCGCACATACACTGTTTTATCTGTATTGTAATAACCTCTAAAATAATGATTTTTTTTGTTTGATTTATATAACTACAAACACACGGCCTATTTTAGCGAGTAGATTTTCACTACATCAACTATAAATCAAAGCAAAAAAATAATAAATAAATAAAGTACCGTTAGGCTATATATAAGAATCCCAAATTGAACCCAGAGTTTTTATACAAACGAAGCGTTGACACCCTGCTAAATACACCTGCCTGGAAAACGTAGGTTTGTCCATGTGTCTAAAATAATCAAGTTTGTGTGGGATTATTTTTTAACTCTTTCGTCCAGTTCAGGCAGACTTGACTTTACGCCTTCTCTCACAGTGAAAACAAGCAGAATACAATGTTAAGTACTTTTATTGTAAGGCAGAAAACATCTCATACAGCTAGACAGGCAGACTGAGCAATATCCACCATCAGCACAGCATAAAATAATTTCCTCTTTGGATGATGCATCCTTTTGTTTTTTTTTTTGTTTTTTTTTCTCCTAATTGTTGTATGATTGCTTTACAAAATAAATTGGACCCAGTTCACAAAATTGTTTCAATGTTATTTCCAAGTACCTGACACATTTAAAGGTGTTTTGTTTTGTTCAGTTATTAGGAATAAATTACAAACACACCCAGATTCTTGAATTTTAATCAGTTCAGACGTTATGGAAACTGTGTTCTTTCAGTGCGGTTTGACAATTTTCAAGATACCTCTTGTAAAGATGTATTTTCTTAAAAATAAAGTAAATTAAATAATGAAGGATAAAAAATATATAGCACCTTCTACATGTGTTTGATCAACAGTGTATTAAAACCTTTCCAAGTTGTCGACATTTTGGCCACCGTAAGACCCAACAAATATACTTATATGTTCCATGTTCACAATCAAAATTGATTATATTGTCAAGACAAAGAGAAATAACTGACCTCAATTTGTGCTACCACTCTAAACGCTAGTCAAATACACAAACATATGTAACAGGAGAATATAAATCTGAATAACAGTTTGCTAAGGTTGTTGCAGATACATAAAACCTTTGTTTGCTGAGTGTTTTTAACATGTTAGTTGCAGATTGTTACAGTTGTGTTCAAAATAATAGCCGTCTTTCATCACTAACCAGATGAAACACAGCTTTTGGTAGAATTGGTACTTCTACATGAAAAAAATGTATTTGTAGATTAATAGAAGACCAATAGAACCTATGTTGTGACGTGCATGCTTATAGTTTTTTATTTTATACTGTGTAATTGAATAATTAACTCAAACATACTGACTGGCCTAAAGTACATTGGTGAATCAGTTTCTGTGGACAAATGAAAGCAAGATCGATCATTTTGGATCCAAGTCTGTGGACAGTTCAGACGACCCTCAAACACTGAATTCAAGTCACAGTACACTGAAGTCCAGTGGTTCAGGTATCATGCTAGGGCCATGTTTAGTTATTCTATGATGTCACACCTTTGCATCACATATAAGAGATTATTGATCGTTTTGAGAACATAAAAATGGGTAATTTTTTTTTTTTTTGGGGGGGGGGGGGTTTGCTTAGAGAAAGGAGAAAATTGCCTCAAGATGGCTGTTTTAACAGCACATCAACCCCAAACACACCAGTGAGCATTAGCTTGGTTAACCCAACCAAATTAACGTTACGGAAAGGCCAGCCCAGTTTCTGGACCTTACTCCGAATGAAAACTTGTGCGGTGACGTCAAACATACCATCTCGGAGGCAAAACTAAGCACTGCAGAGACAATGTGAAATGTAGTCCAATCATGCGCTGCAACACCCGTTCACAGGTTCCAGTTGGTCGACCGGAACTGAAGCCTTTCTCAAAGACAGCGGCTCTACAACTTAATATCATTACTCGACGTTAGTCCAGATTCAGAGGAAACCTTAATCTTCAGACATTTTGTTGGTTGGCCAACCTTTCTTCAATTTCAAACGTTCATAATGCATTTCTGTGTGTGTAAATACGAGCTGTTTTAAGGATTTTGAGCTCTCCTCCGTGTATAAAACACCCTGCTATTATTTTGAACACAACTGTGCCTGAGGCCTGTACTATAAAGCAGGTTTGACACGTCTTTAGGGGTCTGGCTAAACCAGTCATAACAACGCTGATATCACTTAGCTGTACTGCGATGCAAATAATTAAATGATTTTAGCTCTTGGCTCTATAGAAGCAACAAATACATACATTTCAGTTCAGCTGGCGAAGAGGCAAGTCTCAAATTCAGCAACGTATTGCAGACACCGGGGTCATTTTCTGGGGTCATTCTTTACCCGCCTTCAGTCACAGACCGTCTACCAGGGTGAAAAACAGATTATCTGGTTAGAAATTAACTTTAGAGGACCGCCCTGTCAGGGAGGTAGTCATTTTGGTTTTGGTCTGAACCCAAATGGTGGCGGTTTGTGGAGAGTGTGCGCTATAATCATGCTGGAACAGGTTTCAAATCAGAGACCGCTGCTCTCTGCCATCTTTGAAGACACAAATAACTCCTTGTGTTGTTACATCTTAGGGTTTTACATAATTTATGTTAGAATATTTTACAGTATTTCTACAGCAGGAACATATAAAAAAATAAATAAATAAAAACCTAGCTCCACAATTTTCCAAAGGCATTTGGAGGAACTTTCTATTCTGTTTCAGATTTTAACTACAACTGATTACAGATGCTGTAAATCTGACTGCTGCGGTTACATCTTTGTACAGTTTGGATGGACTTTAAGGAAAATGTAACTCAAAGCCAGCATTACAGAATAAACTCTCAGCTTCTTCGTGGAGATGCACCCTTAAAACAGCCAATTTCCCTTTGATCTGTGGCCAGCAGGTCAATTACTAAAATTTATGGGGGTTTTTTCCTCGTCATTAAATGCTTCCGATTTAAAAACAAAACAAACGTATTAACCTACAACATGTAGGTTAATGCACTTTATTTATAGTTCACTAAAAAGTTTAGAGGATTATGTTTCAGTGAATGTTTTTGTTTTCCTTTACTCACTGCTGGATTCTAAGCTATCTTTATCAAAAAATCTGCAGCACATTTTGTGTGTTATGGTTCTTTTAAAAAGGCAAAAAGGCAACTTTAGAATCACTATAAATAAAAAATAAAAACCCGATCTACCTTTTATTTTTCCCTTTCGCACACACTCCGCAACGCTCCTCAGCATGTTGTAGTGAGAGCATTTTGGCCAAATCTTGCAGCTTCACATTTATATGTCATACATAATACTCCATCAACCAGCTGATCTGTAATTTTATTAAATCTTCAAAAATAAAATCTTATAATGTATAGTTAAACCCACAGTTACTCATACCTCTGGCAGATTTAGGTTTAATGTCATTTTAATTTTACCAATAGGTTTCTGCTAATTGATATTAATGTTGTGGCGTGACCCAGCAGAAGCCTAAACTTAAATCTGTGTTGAGCAAACTACTTGATAGGGTTATAGCAACGAGGCTCTCAGACGTAATATGCACTGCAATTATAAGAAGGGTTTGCAGGCTGAGGGGCCAATACAGACACATTTTTAAAAGTACATACCTTTAACTTTTGTGAGTTTCATTTGTTATCAGAAACATTCTTGTTTGGAACAAAAGTCTAATCTAAATCTCCCAGAGATCTGAATCTTTTTTTGTATGAGGAAAACAGACACGATATGAGGTGCTTTCAGTAAGTATGATGTTCTGACGCCATCATTTTCAATAAACGGGTAGGATTTTTTTGTTTTAAAGATCACGGTGATTATAAACGTCCAATTTAATTTTTAAAATTCTGAAAGAAATAAAACTTAAGGGAAATTTCATTAAATTAGTGTCTATAAGTTATATTTCCACTGAGCTACCTGTTATGAAGGTCAAGGTTTTCTTAATGAAGGTCAAAGGCAACAGGAGGAGAAGAGCGCCGCTGCGTTTTCTATTTTTATTTTATATTCAAAGTGCGTTCCTTGGATGAGAGGCGAGGCTTTCGTGGGTGTTGCTCTCCAATCTGGAGCTTTAACCTCCATCAGTGTAAACTTCCTGCACTGATGAACCCGGGTTAAGAAGAAAAATCCCTAACTGAGCCCTCATCCGCCACTAATCCTGCTATGTAGCACAGGTCTCAGGTGTGTTTCTCTTCGTCGGGCTGTTTGTACAGTTCAGAGATAAATATTTTGGTTCTTAAACACCTTTTTATATAGACGCATCACAGACAGGTAATTATGAACTGACAGAAGTCCCTACTTTCCCCTTTCTCAGTTTATTTTACAGCCTTTTATCTTGCACTAACACTACTAACGTATATATGCGGTTAAATAAATAGATCAGTCATTTTTCTCTATTATGCACATATTAATCGGAGAGTCACTGTCGCTCTCGTAGAGGTCGTCGTTCTTCAGAGTGTCCGGAGACCCTTTCTCGGTCTCAAAGTGTTTCCTCCTGTGGAGCCGGAGGCTCTGTGAGCGGCTGAAGCCTCTCCCGCAGATGTCGCAGCCGTACGGCCTCTCGCCGGTGTGCAGCCTGACGTGGTTTTTGAGGCTTGAAGCGCGCGTGAAGCTCTTGTCACACTCAGGACAGTCAAACTTCTCCCCCAGGTGGATTTTTTGGTGTTCTCTCAAGCGGCCGGACTGATTGAAGCTCCGGTCGCAGACGGAGCAGTGGTACGGCTTCTCGCCAGTGTGGGTGAGCCTGTGTCTGTTCATGGCCCCCGAGTGGGCGAAGCTCTTGCCGCAGTCTGGACAGGAATATGGCTTTTCACCTGTGTGGACTTTAAAGTGACCTTTTAGTTGGCCTTTCTGAGTAAACTGTTTCCCACAGAGGGAGCACTGGTAGGGTTTTTCTCCCGAGTGAATTCGCATGTGGATCTGAAGCGCTGACATCTTGTGGCAGTCTCTTCCACAGAGCCCACAGCAGTAGGAACCTTTTTTTGAATCGTTCCTCCTCCGCTTTTCTACAGGTGATGTTCCATTGTTGCGTTTTCCACCGTCTTCATCAGTGTCGGGATTTTCTGTAGAAAGTTTGGAAAGAATTTAAAACCGTGATGAGAGGACAGAAGACAACATCTGACTGCTTGCTTGCTCAAAAATATATATTAAAAAAAGGAAAAATATGGTATCTGGTAACCAGTGTCTTTATTTGGTACATACATTTACTTGCCATGTAGCAGCTAGCCCTCTGAAATTTACTCGCCAAACAGAAAATTTACTCGGATTTGGCATCTGGTGAGTGTTAATTTCGGACCCTGCTGGCAACCAAGCCATCTACTGAACTATGCAGCTGCAGTTTAAACCACCAATTGATCAGATAAGGATCATCATCAAATACTGAAAAAAATCTGATTTGTTTAATTAAAAGCATTAAAATGGAAAAACAACACTGTCTATATATATATATATATATATATATATATATATATATAAAAACAAAAACAGGGTGAAGTCTGTTTTGAGTTTTGGAAGAATCTTCTCAGGGACGTGGGGTGTCCTGGAAAGGACACAACGATTGAAAGTTTTCGCATTTTGGCATATGACATTCAAACATTAACGTGTTTATTGGAGCTTTTATGTGATAAAGTAACAACAAGTGAATAACAGCGAAATAGAAGAATGAAACGTGGCTTTTAAACCTTTTTACAGATAAAAATCTGATAAGGGTGACCTACATTTGGGTCCAGTCCCCTATACTCTGATGCCCCCGATTAAAATCAATTTTACAGAACTGCCTTCAAAAGGTCATTCTGCACCCTGTAACTACTCCACAGTGCAACAGAAGCTTTCATGAAGTTTCTGTTTGCACTGTGACTGGGAATCATATTGCAGGGAACTGTCTGCACCGATGCATAAACGGGGAAGATCTTACTGACACTTTTCACTTTCTGTTGGATTAGTTGTTATATTTAACTGTTAAGATTAAGAAACTAATTGTACATCAAATACCGTAAACAGTATGCATGAGAGTCATGAGGAAGAAAGTTAGATAAACTGGAGTTTAGCCTGATCTGTGCATCTCTAGAGACTATTTTTGCGTTTTTGTGGGTGAGATTAGGGGAGGTGTCAGGCAGTTTCCTTACCGTTTACTCGCCCCTCCTCTTCGTCCTTTACTGCAATCCTAATCTCTGTGTTGGTTTGCTGATGCTGCTCGTCATTCTCCTCTGGAGCCTTACAGTCCTTCCCGTCCGACGCCTGGTCTGGAGTCTCCTCTATCAGGATAAGGCGCCACCCGCATAAGCGTTACATATCATCACTAGACTTAGATTTGCTTCTAATGAAGTAGAGAATGAGAGGAGACTCTAGAATGCTTTGAGCTACCGTATAATGGTTCCTCCTCTTCTTCCTCTTTCACTATTACATTCATGTGGGATGTGGAAATGTGGTCCTCCGAAGGCTCTTCCGTTTCCTCCGGGATAACTTCTGGCTGAGGTGACGTGACGCAGGGAAGGGGCTCAGCTGCATCTGCAGGGGTCTGGCTTTTAGGCACCTTTAAATATAGTTTCACAAAAACAAGCCGAGTAAACCAAAGAAATGAACGGCAGGTTTTAAACGAAGACTACCATGCGCTGCTACTACCTCACAGCTAACGGCGCTGGCCTGGTCCTCCTGGGACGATTCATCTGTCGAAGCTTGAGCCGCGCCTGAGCTGACGTCCGTGACAGAGCCGCTCTTGCTCTGCGCACACGACCGCCTGTGATTTCTGAGAGTCCCCGCCAGTGAGAAGTGCCGTCCGCAGTCGCCGCAGGTGTACGGCTTCTCTCCCGTGTGGATCCTGGTGTGCCGGCGGAGCTCCCCGGGAGCGACGAAGGATTTCTCGCACCGGGTGCAGCTGTAGGGCTTCTCTCCCCTGTGAGTCCTCATGTGCGTGGTGAGCGTCCACTGCTGCGCGAAGGTCTTGCCGCAGTCGGCGCAGTGGTAGGGCGTGATGCCGGTATGGAGACGTTCGTGTCTCACGAGCGTTCCCGACAAGGCGAATCGCTTGTCGCAGAACGAGCACTGGAAGGGCCTCTCGCCGGTGTGAGTCCTCTGGTGGTCCCTCAGCTCGGCCGCCGAGTTGCAGCTCTTCTCGCAGTCTGAGCACGGAAACTTCTTCCTGGTGAAGCCCGCCACGACCTCACAGTGCATGGCCTCCAGGTGGGTTTTCAGGTGCCAGTGGCGGGAGAAGCTCTTCAGGCAGATGGAGCAGTGATAGGGCCTCTCGCCCGTGTGAGTCCGCCGGTGGAGCCGCAGCTCCCCCTGGCTGGCGAACCGCTTCTCGCAGAAAGAGCACGGGAACGGCTTCTCGCCGGTGTGGACCCGCTGGTGAATCATGAGGAGCCCCTTCTCTGGAAATCTCTTCTCGCACATGGAGCAGGGGAAAGGCCTCTCGCCCGAGTGAGTGCGCAGATGCCGCTGAAGCTTGGAGGCGTAGGGGAAGTCTTTCCCACAGACTGAGCAGCGGTGGAGGGACGGCAGCTTCTCATTCTCACTCTGAAGCAGCTTCTTGGACGGAGCCTCTGCGGGTACAACGCCCGCGGTGGCGTTCGCTCCTGCGTGGAGACAAACCGGTTAACACCGCCATAGTCGGGGACAGACTCGTGAGAGAGAAATAAATAAATCAAAAATAGTAGCAGCTAATCAGAATCACATTTACATTTTTATTCATAAGTACTCCTTTCTGTTTGGCTACTGAAAGTAACCAAACTTGTAGATCGTCTACTTATTTATACTTGTCGAATGTTGATGAGAGTCACGTTTGGTTGACGGCTGCTTTGTTGTTCCTACAGTAAATGAAATTCCTACCAAAGACGCAAGCTCAATTTTGAAGACAGGGGTCTTTTAAAGGAATATAACTCAAATTTCTCTCTTTCTCATACGTTAAACAAGAGAAATAAGGGAAACCATACGCCATACCAAACTTTCAGCGACCAAGTTAAGCATTTTTATTGACTTACTGATTTCAGAGAACTCCACTTCCTCGCCGTCGGAGTTGATCAGGCCTCCTACTTCCTGCTCATCTTCGTCAACGAGGACCACCGCCGGTCCAAAGTGGTCCGAGTTCTCCGAACCCATCCCTCAAACATGCAATCTAAGAAAAAGAGAAATGCACGTTTCAGTGTGACAGCATTGGCAAACAGCTCGTTACCCTTGCATCACTATGTTTCCACTGTACACTAATGCAAAAAGCTTTCAACTTGAACTTCCTGATTCTTTAGGGTCCAGACTTCAAAGGGTTGAAAATGGGGGGGGAAGTAACTATTTGTAATTTTCTTGGGTTTAGTTGGAGAATTAAAAAAAAAAAAATGTTTGCAGAGCAACGGAGAATTCTGCTGCATCTGTAAAACAAAGCATGTTGCCACAAATATTGGGCCACTTACCTTTGCGCAAACGTCGACCTAATGACATGTGATTATTAAAACGGAGGTTTTAGGAAGACTCCTTTTGCAGCTACAACTGCATCAACTGTTCTCGGACGGCTTTCCACGCGGTTTAGGAGAGCCTGACCAGTTTTATGGGAGAATATTTATGAAGTCCTGAACGGATGTACGAGAAGAAGGCCCGGCTCACGGTCTCCACTATAATTCGTGCTTAAGGTGTTCTATCAGGGTGATCTTAGGGTTAAGCACTTTAGTGTACCACAGCATCTAGTTACTTATTTAGAAATGATTTTATTTCCACTCACCGGGTTTTCCTCCCGGTGAGACATGGCCAGAATACCCCCAAAGGGAGGTGCTGAGGGGGGCATCCTGATCAGATACCCAAACAGCCTCCACAGACTTGGAAAAGACGGAGCTCTGGGGGGACTGAGCGCCCCCCCCCCCCCCCCCCCCGACAACAGAGCTGCTCATCCCATCGATAAGGCTGAGCCCAACCACCCTCCGGAGGAAGCTTGTTTGGGCCGCTTGTGACCACAGGTGAGGACCGGAACATAGATGGACCGGCAAATTGAGAGCTTTGCTTTTTGGCTCAGCTATTTGTTCACCACAACAGCCCTCAGCAGTGCCTGCACCACTGCAGATGAAGCCCCAATCTGTCTATCCATCTCTCTTTCCATCCTACCATCACTCATCAACAAGACACTTGAACTCCTCCGCTTGAGGCAGAGGCCCAGAGGCAATCCCCCCCTCATCGAGGACCATGGCCTCTGTCTTAGAGGAGCTGACTCCTATCCTGGCCGAGTCACACTCACATGTACTAGAGTAGATTATTAGTGCATTATAGACCAGGCACCAACATCCATCCATCCATCCATTTTCCAAACCGCTTTATCCCTCATGGGGTCGCGGGGGTTGCTGGTGCCTATATCCAGGCACCAACACAACATACTGAAATCAGATCCGTGTCTGAGGTGGCACCTCTACATCCCACGAGAATAGATTTACGCCGACTGCCCTGGGGGAGAGTAGAGGAAACAAAAGCAACTCTGAATAAACAATCTGATCCGAGTGCATCCCAAATTAAATGTGGTTTATTTCTGTATTCAGTGCTGTGCAGTTCCGATCATCCATGCATGTTAGTGCCACGTCTAACGGGATCCGTTTGCTGAAAGGCAGCAATGTGGTGCTGTCAAGCAAAGGGTCAGTTCATCCCAATACCCTGACATAACTCAGCGCCCACCTCTGGCGCCAGCTCCCCGCGACCCCGTAACGATAAACGAGTGTAGCTGATGGATGGAAATCTGCCGTCTTTACTAGACTCCTGACGTCACTGTCGAGTTGGCTTCTCGTTGCCTAAACTCGACTAGGGATGGCACCCAACGGAGGACGCCAGCAGAGCCGGCCCAAGGCACAAGCGAACTAAGCGCTTATTTTTTTATTTTTTCCATGTATAAATGGTGATATCTATATGATTAAAGATATAGTGCAAAGACACAATTTCAACAGAGGGCTGAAGAAAAAAGAGGAAGAGGAGTAAGAATGTTGAGATAAAGGAATCTTGGCTTGCTTGGTAGGCTAATGTTAAAAGAGGTTTGTGTAGCTAAGCTGTTAATGGCAAATTAGCTAGTTAAAAACAAGAGAAGTTTACTTTTTAACAGTAACTTAAACCATACTAACATGTTTGTATTTGGGTAGCTTTACCTTTGATTGAATTGCTTCTCGGGGTTGGCCCTATATAATGACCGAAATAGTGGGCCCCAAAATCAAATTTTGCTTAAGGCCCCATGGAGGCTTGGGCCGGCCCTGGACACCAGACAAGTCGACTCATTACGTCTTTTATTTACTTTGGTTGGTTGATGAGTCCCAAGTTGATAACCTCACACAGTAAGCAAAGTCACATAAATTAATTAATTCAAATCCTTGCTTCAGCAAAATATAATAAAAGTAAAATGATAATAATCGTAATTATTTTTTTAAAAATATTTTAAATGTGCTTTTCTAAACTTAATCTTAATGCCACAAATATTTATGCACACAATCTTGTAGCAGAGAGAAAAAAAAATTATAGTGCTCTTGAAAATCTACAGAAAGACATACACACTAAAAGCATCTCTATCTGGCACTACACTGCCCTCTTGTGTGCAAATTACCTTACTATCAAATAAAATTCAATAAACCTGTAAGAATTTTTTTTTTCTGTGCAATATAATTATCTCAGTGGATCATATTAATGGATTTATCATGTCCTTCTTTTCTAACTGGAATCTAGTAAAATAAGAGAAACTAATTTTTAGCTACTATATCCACACAACATAACATAGTTTCTTACAAAAATTTGATGAAATATTTTATGTAATCTCTTGTAATTATAAAATGGAAGGAAAACAGTTTTCAAATTTTATTTATTCATTTGTTTTTACGAACAACAATCTGAAAACAATTAAAATCTGCTTTATTTGTGCATTTCACTTTGGTTCAACTTAGCCCCCAAAAGAAAATATTTTAAATAGGAGTGTGAAATAACCCCTGCATAAACAAAGCTGTGCTCTCTAAGGCATCCAAGGTTTGTTTAAGAACATTGGTGAACAAACGGCATCATGATAACACAGGAGCACAGCAGAGAGGTCACAAATGAAGTTGAGCTAAAAGCTTAAAGCGGGGATAGGTTGTAAAACAACATGCAGGGAACAACTGCAACCCTTGTCAGACATGTCCATCTATTTAAACTAAAGTCACAGAAGCAGTCTAGTGATACTCGAGGAGACAAAGAGATCCACTGCTAGCGTGGGAGAGCTATCCTGTTGACATTCCAAAAATCTGGCCTTTATTAAAGAGCAAAAAGGAGAAAGTTGCCATTTAAAGGGAAGTGGTGGCTTAGTAGTTAGAGAGCAGGGCACTTGCTTCCTGGAGAGGCAGCAAGATTCCTGGTTTGACTCCCACACAGAGTCCCTGGGCAGGACCCTTAGCCCCACAGCGGCTGCCCACTGCTCCCTAAGGGATGGGTTATATGCAAAGGACACATTTCATAGGAATGACAATAAAAATTACTATTAAAAAGGTGCCAAAGATGAGTCTAAATATAACATTAGGCCAATCTGTGAAGAAAACCTTTCAGAGACCGCAAAAGATCTGAAACTGCATGAAGAGAACAATAATAAAGCCAGATACACATCTGCCATGTATAGACGAGAGCATTTTTCCGTGTTAGAATGGCCAAATAAAAGTCAAGAGGGAAAAAAAAAAAACTCCATCGAGTTTGAGTTGTTTTGTAAAGAACAATGGACATCCCATGAAGGGCTTTTCACCAAATTATTGACTTAGGGGGTTGGTTTTAAATGCACGCCACACTTTTCAGATTTATGTTTCTTAAACAATAATAATGAATCACTTTTCTTCAACCTCACAACTAAACAGTACTTGTACTGGTCTAGCCCATACAATCCCAACCAGATGCATTTGTGTGAACCTTGTAAAGCAGTTGTAGGGATGTGGATGGCCACTGCTGGGGTCTCTACACCCTGGAGGACATCCACGCTCCTGGTCAAGGACAGCCAAACGGGGGCCCGGGAGGTGCTGTGGATGTAAGGGTGCCTCCAAACAAGACCCACAACGTCCCTAGAGCCACGCATCTGACAATCCGATGGAAACGCACCAATGAGTTCTCTGGGAATTTGATAATTCAGCGCAGAGAGACCAGCTAACCCACTAGCATTAGCTTAAGGGGCTAATTGTGTGCATCTGCCGTCTCATTTTTGCCACTTTCAGTTTATGAACTGACAAGCCTGTCAGAGTAGTTACATCTCTAATGCAATAAGGGAATAAATGCACCACCACCCGGTAGATCGAGTGAGATCAGACAGCAGCTGACCTGGAAACAAGTTTTCTTTTTGTTTTTTGTTTTTTACCGTGACAGCGGCGGTCACCACCCGGCTGGTCAGCGACCACCTCCACCCCTCGAGGACCGTTGATAGCCAGCTATGGGTGACATGGCGTTTCACGGCATCATTTATCTCCACAAGTAGCCGACAACGAGCAGAATTCAAATCAAACCCAAAGATATTAATCATAGCAGCCGGCAAAAAAATTCGTCAGATTTCTATAAGACCCCCTCCTCCTCCTCCTCTCAGCTGTGGGTAACACTCGCTAACTCGACTAGCTAACAGCAGACAATGGACATGGTGACCAACCTCTGCATAGACTGTTCCCTCGGGTAAAAGGAGTCGCTTCAGAATAGTTTACGGCGAGGCAGCGGCAACGACTCCGCTAATGCATCAGGTCCGTGCTAAGACGGTGCGTGAAATGATTGTAAACACGCAAATGAGTCACGTTAGATAAAAGACCGTTCACTACACTTCTAGTCGGAGTTAACGTTGCACACTGTCGGGACTTCCGGTCGCCACAATAAAAGCCCCAAATCTATGGAGGATCAACTCTGACATAATAATAATAAAACGCAGAAAAACAAAATACATGCTCAATACATAAATAAGCTTAAAATAAATGCACAAAAAATACAGTAAATAAATAAATTCAAGCAGTAATTAAATTATACAATGAGACATAAATGTAAACATATCTTTTAATTATCAACTCAACTTTAGTGTGTTTATTTATGAAACAATGTGGAGAAGGACGATGGCTCATTAAGGGTGGGCAAATATCTGGAGCAGACCATAAGACCGCATAGAAATTGTTGCGTATCAAAGTCTTTCCTGTCTCTTGGATTGTTTTCTTATTTGTCTCAAATCAATTAAAAAAGAAAAGCCTTTTATTTAGGGGCCTAATGCATACTTCACAGAAAAGAATGAGAGGAAGACATTTACACTCTCCGGATTACTGACAATTCAATTAATAATTGAATGATTGCATTGGATTAATAACTGCATTATTGGACCATGAGTCCGGAATAAAGTTTTCTATCAATAATCCTAATGTACTGCCCGATTAAGTAAAAAATACAAGAATATAAAATAAACAAACATGAAAAAAATTAGTAGATCCTCTGGATTCTTTATTGAAACGCTTTGTCTCCTCTCCAAGACACTTCTTCAGTCTGAGAGGTTACCGATAAACCCAGCCTTTTAAGTGGAACACAGTGGCTCAGAGTAAATTGTTACAATCAAAACTTGTGCAGTAATTATAGCAACAACTCTTGACCACATGACTTTCCCGGTCTTGACTGATTTTGTTTTACGACTGAAAGACTGGAGATGGCGGTCACACAACTGCGGTTGCAGCTGGGTCACAGACAACTGGATTTTTCAGACCACTCAAAGCCAGTTGAGCACATCAAATCTTTGTGAAAACTCTTGTGAGGACGACAGTTTAAAGAAACAGACATACAAGCCTCAGAGGTTCATTAAGTGATATGTTGTTTATACGTTATGGTCTTTGGGGGGGGAAATGGAAGTGGTAAATAATAGAAACAGAAGCTGTCAAAAAAACAGTCATTGTTATCAGCAGGACAAAGCCTGATTGGTGCTTCTCTTGTCTGGAGTCTTGTATTTTTGTCACTCTATTGTTGAATTCCATTTGCAGTCGGACTCGGAAATCCCGGCTTCCGCTCGTCTTGTAAAACAAACATGTTTTATCACAGCTGACTGTTGTTGATGCGAGGAGCTTCTACGTTAGATCTGACAATCAGACTTAAAAAAATTTTTCGACTTTCCGGGGGGGGGGGGGGGGGGGGGAGTGAGACTATAGCAACCGTTAAAGTTGATTTTTCCGGTCAGAATCCGTGATTTCCAACTGTAAATGGAATGGAACATAATAGTGTGTCAATGTTACGTGTACAGGCTTCAACTCTGAACTTCAACTGGACAGGCATTACCCCAATGGAAATAGCAGTGTAAAAGGAATGATAATTTAAAAAAAATATTTTAGTTTACAGTTTATTTTAAAAACAATGAAAAATAATTTAAAACCTTCTTATTAATATATAAAAATGTGTTTGGCATGACAACAGTCAAACCCTGCTTATAACTACTGACCAGCTTGTTTGACTTATGATATTTTTGATGTATTTTTGATGTATTTTGACGGTTGCTGTTTAGTGACGAGCTCTAAGTCTTTGAAGTCGAACAGCCATCTTGCCATCCCCCTGATCTTTAGCTCCCTCCACAGATTGTCTGTCAGATTCAAGTCAGGACTTACTGGGCTGTTCCAAAATGCAATAACAATCAGCAGAAACATGCAGGTAACATTAAAAGATTACTTTAAATATAAATCTGCCAGGGGTATGAATGATGCCACGTTTAACTGTAGCTAAATGTTAGACCTATAATGGAAATTAAGAACATATAGTAATTCAGACTTTTTAAAGCCTAAAATTGAGACTGATTAAGCATAAGACTTGCATGACCTTTTACAACCCAGCAGAGGTCTTTGCGTGTCCAAAAAAGTTATTTGTATCAGTATGATATGAGTTTAAGTGTGAAAAATTGAGCTAACATCTTATAAACTCAACAGCTCTCTTTAGTTTTTATACTGTATTATTATTATGAAGAATAAATAAATCACAGATGTGTTTCTAACAAATGTTTGTATTTCACCAACGTGGAGTTGAAAATAACATTGATTTAGTGCATATTTAAAACATGTATCATTATTTGGCATGCAGTATACAAAGGCACTGAAATTTAACAAAAGGGCTACCAGCAAAAAGGAAACATTAAAACAGAGGCACAGAACTCAAAGACAAATGCAGCTTCAGTACTTCTGTCTCGTTTTTTACCTGTTTCTGTGTATTTTTCTCTGCTACCTTCACTAGAGGAACTCCTAAACCTCAGGCAGGCATTTGTTCGGGCATCGATCCCAACTTCATTGAGATCAGATGAGGAAAACCGGCAGGCGCCATGAATCTTTGGCAACGGGAGACTCCGCACACCATGGCCTTTAAATGAACTCAGCTCATTTTCGCTCCTTGGCTGATTCGCACTTTTTAGAAAATCGGATTTCCGAGTTTACCTGGTTTGCCATTTTTTTTAATAGACTGTAAAACATTTTTATTCATTGAGGGAGTTCTCCTCATTTGTTCTGGCTGCTGTTCACATCCCACCACATGCCTGCAGATCAGAAGCTTGTTGAGCTGATAACAGATGATCTGATGAACTTCCAAAATACTGACAGCATATTAAGTGCCCCACCAGGTATAAAAAACATTCTGGATCACTGTTACACAGCTTCCAAAGATACATACTGTGCAGTTCCCTGGGAAGCTCCAGGTCTTTCTGATCACTGACTGCTTATCCTCTTATCTTATCCTAACTTGCTTGTAAAACAGAAAACCTCTAAGCCTGTGGTTAGGACTGTTAGGCGGTGGAGTGATGTTACAGGCCTGCTTTAAAATGCACAGATTGGAGTGTATTTGAAGCTTCATCCACTGATATGAATAAGCTTGCCAACACTCTCACTTCCTGCATCAGTTTCTGTGAGGACATGTGTGTGCAGACCACGACCATTCACACATACAACAACAATAAACCATTGTTTTCTTCACATCTGAGGAAGCTACGTCAAAGAAGATGGTTACAGCCTTGGGTGACCGGGGCTCGTATAAACGGACCGGGATCAGATGACCAAGCGGATCAAGGCAGCAAAGAACTACAGCGAGAGCTAAAAAAAAAACAGCTTCTCAGTTAACGACCCCGCTACAGTTTGGAATGCATTCAGAAACATTACACCCTACAGATTCCTCGTCTAGCAGACAACCTTAACAGCTTCTACGGCAGATTTAAAGAGCAACCAGTTCACACACCTCACCTGGTGAACATCTCATTCTGACACTAAAGCTCCGCAAACACCAACCACCCTGGATTTAAGATCTCTGAGGAAGATGTATTTAGGATCTTCTAGTGTCAAAAGACCAGGAAAGATTCAGGTCCTGACAACGTCTGCCCCGGTGCCTGAGAGCTGGCACTGGCCTTCATCTTCACTTGGATCTTTAACAAGTCTTTGAAACCGTGTGAGGTTCCTTTGTGCTTTAAACACTTCACCATCATTCCAGTTACCCCCCCCCCCCCCCCCCCCCCAAAAAAAAAAAATTCATCATTGTCTGGTTATATGATCACAGACCTGTAGATATAAAGTCTGTGGTCATGAAATCCTTTGAGCGACTGGTGTTGAAGGACCTAAAGGGACATCACAGGTCGCCTCTGGAGTGGACTCCCCTGCAGTTTGCTTACTGGGCAAACACGTCAGCAGACGAAGCAATCAACCTTGGACTGCGAGCATCGTGCACCACATTGACCACCCAGGGACAGATGTCTGGATGCTGTTTGTGGACTTTAGTTTGGCCTTTCACACCATCAAGCCAGACATCCTCCATCAGAAGCTCACCGAGCTCACTGTACTGGCCTCCACCTGTCAAGAGGATCACCAGTTTCCTGACCAGCAGCAGCAAGTGAGACTGAAGAGCATCTTCTCCCGCACAAGAACCACCAGTACTAAGGTTAGTACTCCTTTTCTATCTGTACACAAATGACTGAATCTCAGCAGATCAGGCAGGAGACACCGCCTGCCAATGGGCTGATCCAGGACGATGATGAGTCTGCGTACAGACAGGAGGTGGACCGGCTGGTCCAATGGTGCGGTCAGAACCACCTGGAGCTTAACCTGCTCAAGACGGTGGGAATGACAAAGGGTTGGTATAATCTCTGCTGACTCCACACATCCTGCACACAAATTGTTCAGACCTTTTTCTTTAGGTCAGTGCTACCTAGCTCTATTTACAAAAACCAGCAGCCAAACACAGCCCCCCGCCCCATGCTTATTTGCACCTATCCAACCACGTCTTCCTCCTTTGTATAAACGTATATTTACAAAAAATATTCTTCTTTTCATTTTTCAGAATTTGTACTTAATCTTTTTTTTTATTGAGAGCAAAGTGGAACCAAAGTCAAATTCCTTGTTTGTGTGCACAAACGTGGCAAATAAAGCTGAGGCTGATTAAACACAAGAAAGCAACAATTTTTGGCAACCATGCTGAATCTGTAGCACAACGTCCGACACAGAAGCTTTCTCAGTTCTAGGTGGGAGGAGTGGAAGATAGAAGAGGAAGAGGAATTTACTGCAGCAACAGTTTATTACAGGAATGTGTCAATGGAAAAGGTGTTAGTTTTCCAGCTTGTTCGGTTGTTTGGGTCTGCCAAGTTGCCTGGTCGGTCCGATACGCCGTCCGGCGTGCGTCCGCTGGTGTTGCCGCAGCCCCTGCCTGTAAATGAAGCTCTTTTCACACTCCCCACACTTGTAGGGTCTCTCTCCGGTGTGGAGCCTGTGGTGGACCTTCAGTTCCTCGGCTCTAGAGTAGCCCTTCCCGCAGACGCTGCAAATGAACGGCCGGTCCTTAATGTGGGTCTGGTAATGTGCGTTCAGGTAGGAGTTGATCTGAAACGTCTTTCCGCAGATCGAACAGGCGTAGGGCCTCTCCCCGGAGTGCTGCATCTCGTGAAGTTTGAGGGAGGAGGCCGTGTGGAAGCCTTTGCCGCAGAGCGAGCAGAGGAAAGGCTGCTCTCCTGTATGGATGCGCTGGTGAATTTGGATGTAGTTCTCGTTGATGAACCTCTTGCCACAGTCTGGGCACGAGTAGCGCTTCTCCTTGATGTGGGTTTTCATGTGCTCCTCCAGCTTTTCTTTGTCATCGAACTGAATACTGCAGCGGCGGCAGAAGAGGAACTGTGTTGTGCCGTGCTTGGCCGCTTCCGTTTCACCCGTCGCCTCGCCGTGTGTAGTGACGTGGTGCGCTTGTAAAGCTGACTGGCTTTCGCAGTCCTTCCCACATTCCAGGCAGTGGAGGGACGACCGGATTTTTGATTCTCCTGGCAGAGTCTTCAAATATTCAGAGAGTTCGGATTGAGAGGGATTCCCCTCATCTTCAAAGTCCGCAGCATCTTTTCGACCTAAGAAAGAAATAAAACAACAACGAAGACCTGCTTCATCCTTTAAAGTTTTAAATAAAAGGTCATACACATTTTGTACATAATTAAAGTTCAAGATCAAAAATATACATATATTTATAAATAGGTCCAGCTTAACAATATGAGAGTACAATCAGGTAATTTTATTTAAATTCATTTTTAAAAGTGTCGCTCGTATATTAAACTGATTCGTCACACATTAAATTTACAGTATCTCAAGCAGATTTATAGCTAATGAAAATACAAAATTCAGTTTTTGAGAAATTTCAATATTACATAGGCTAAAAAAAAGAGTTAAAAGAAATATATTTTGTTCACGTTAAGGCCTACACAATCATGGAGAAGAACTCAAACTTGACAGCTGTGCAGCAGACTCCCTCCATGAGGGTTAGCAGTAAAATGGTATTGCTAAGGATTCGTGACCATGCATTAGGGCTGGACGATAATTCAATAACAATATATATCGATCGATAGACGTGTATCAATGATAGAAAAAAGGGTCAATAAAAAGTTCAGTAGAATAACAGTTTTCCTTCCTTATGCATTCTAGCCAAGTAGATTAATATTAGTCATAACATCCTCCCAACCAATCACAAACGCCGATCCAGGAACGCTGTTTCGCCAAGCTCCACCCCCTTCGAAGAGTTCAGAGAGCATGCATTCTTTTTTCTTTTTAAAATACGTGTAGTTTTGGTAAAAAGTTGGTTGAATAAATGGTTGAGTTTGAATTCTGTGTTTGTGTGTTGTTTAACTAAAAATAGGTAGCTAAAAACAGCTTAAAATGGTCATGGCAGCACTTAAAATATGTTTTGAATTTGTTGATAATTATCAATATCGGTCAACATGATTTCTATTTTATCGATATGCTTTTTTTCTATATCGTCCAGCCCTACCACGCATGTGACCTGTAGTATAGCAACATACTTTTAAGCAGGTCGCCATTTCTGTATATATATATATATATATTAAAAAACATTTTTCTTCATTGGTTAATATTCGGATCTTCTAAAAAACTGAATTTTGGATCTTCATTAGCTCTAAGCCCTAATGATCAAAATAACACACGATAATAGAAATATAGCGTTCTGTGTAGTGGATCTATAAGAGCTTCATTTTTTTAACAGTATTACACAAATAAATTTTTGACAATCTTCCAGTTCATTGAGACGTGCCTGTAAAGCACAGCTGGAGGCTCTCACCAAGGTGGACTTTGTAGTGCGTTTTGAGATTCCCCTTCTGGTTAAAGCCCCGACCACAAATGGAGCAGCAGTACGGTTTCTCTCCCGTGTGGATCAGCTCGTGCCGCTCTAGTTTGTATGCGTGGGGGAATTCTTTGCCGCAAACTGAACAGCGGTACTCGATTTTCTCTTTGGGCTGTTTCAGGAGCTCAGGAGGTATTTCTATTGGTACACGCAGCGTCTTTCTCCGAGGACGCCGCTTCCCTACAAAGAAGGGGGAAAAATAGAAGCGATATAAAGATGTGGAGATAGTATGAGGTCAACCAGATCTGGTGCCAATGTACCGTGTATTGCTTTGCCGAATTAACCTTTTTCATTCACACAAAATGAGGCAAAGTCTAACTTTAAAACACGGTAATGGAGAGATGTTGGACATGAATAGCCAAATTGAGTTCTTGCTGAAGATCTTAGGCCATGTTTTCTTAGTGTTTTCTGATACTGTATAGTCTTTCCTCTCAGTCATTCACTTTGTCAGTTTATTTAATTAGAAACAGAGTCAGAACTAAGTGAGACAGATGTGGGAGGAAAACAAAACTTTACAGTTGCCTTACAGTTACTAAAAACATCTGAATATCCAGTCCACATGTTCGCACCATCAAAATAGGTTTTTAAAAATCTCTATTTAGGAATCTGTTTTAATCAATTCTCAATTTACACGTGCAGCTCTGGAACATCCGCTGGTGTCAGAGTACCAGCGGGCAAAGTCCAGAGGCGATCCCAGTTCACTTTCAATATGGCTACTTACTGTAAAACAGAGAAAGTCCTCGTCGGTAACTGTTCACTCGCTTTTCCCACAGATTGTTTCGCAATAAACCAGTGATACACAAAGTACTGTACGATCCATTTTTGTGTGTTTGGGTTCCTTTACAGTTCTTATTTATAGACTGGATAGAAATAGAGTCATATTCAATGAATTAGAATATCACTGAAAGTTTTATTTATTTCAGTAAGTCAATTCAATAAAACAAACACATAATGTAGATTAATTACACACAGGCTGATGTTTTCAAGCCTTCATATTTGTTAGTTATGATGATATTTCTGCTTGAATCTAATGAAAACACGACATTTAAAATTAGAATATTACACAAGACAAATAAAACACAATTTAAAAATGGAAATTTGGGCTTAATAAAAAAATGTAATACGTCTTTACAGAAAAGGCCAAGGCAGATTCTTCCTGCTAAGGAAACCTAAGGAATCTTTTGGCATGCAACGCGGGCTCCTGAAGACAATTTTTGACTCAGTGGTGGCATATGCCAATTTTTTATAGTGTAGTTTTTCAAATTTTCAATATTCAATTATTTTTTTGTGTAAATCATCTGTTATTGTTTTGTACACTCAGTTACACATTTCATTGAATCTGACTATGCCATCTTAATAACTATACACTTTTTGTTCTTCTGTAATAAACTTTGATACGCCTTCATTTTCCCACAGTGGAACGATTAAGGATTATGCTATTCGAGTCTAGTCTATACCTGCTGAAGGATTCTTATTTTCAAAAGATCATTTTAAATCTGAAAAATGAGCCTCATTGGATCGCATTTTCTAATTTATTGAATGTGACAATTTTTATCTCCTTATTTTGCTTATAGTAGCTAAATGCTTATAGTAGTATATGGTAACTGTAGTAGTAGTAGCATGCTTACTGACAATAATCGGTTTACTGTCTGCATTACAACCAGAATATGCTGAACTTTGGCGCAATGTTATTCCCGGATGCTCATTCAGTTGAGGGAACTGAACACAGCATAAGCAAGCTGGTAGAAAATGACAAGACAGGTAAAAAGAAAGTAAAGCCTGTACCTTACACTGTGAAAATATGCAGTACTGCAACTCACATCCTAAGGTATCTCTAATTTGGTTTATGCTACTTTGCAGTCTCCAAGCAAACAGCATCTAAGGAATGCTTCTGCAAGTAAATTTTGGCCTACGACTGGTAAGTAGACAACATCCCAGGATATAGGGTGAGTTCAGGTATAACGGTACTAGATAATTTAGGACAGAATAAGTAAAAAGGCATTACCACAATTTCGCACTGAGAATGCTTTAGATTGGAGAAATGTCAAGAAAATCCTGATACATAATTTTTAGAACAGGAGTGAAATGCCTTTTTACTTATCCTGTTGTTGCAAATAACCTGTTGTCCCAATATAACCAAATTTTCTCCTATAACGAAGAAGCAGATCATTCTCATAACTGAAGATAAAGCTTTAGAAAAAAAAAAACTTTAGCTTTTCTGTTGGTGAATCATTTCCTTTGGAGGTATGGACAAACATCTTCTATAACAATAGATATGGTTTGATAATATAATTACAATGTGACTCAAGCTTAGGATTGCAAAACCCATTGAATTTGCAACGTTGGCACCTTCCTGTGAGGGATAAGAGAAATTTATGGAAAATAACAGGAATCAAACATGGAATTTATAATACTGTTAGCCCTTAGGTGGGAATTTGAAATATAGTTGAAGATAATGAAAATCACTTCTGATGATTTCATGAAGCAAATATCCTTAATGTATAATAGAAATGGTTACCGTGCAAATAACAAATTTATGTATGCCTTTGAAAAAACAAATAGTTTATATTTGGGACCAATATAGTTTAAGTATTAATTCCCAATTAATTACCGTAAACTCACATAATTCAATTTAAAGTTTCACCTTTGAAAAGTTATCAGCTCAATCTCCAGCTAAACAGCCCACAGACCATTTCAGCAAAGTTTCCAGAATTGACCTTCAATTTCTGGCCCCCTTGCAGCCCTACTTAAGCCCTTATAAAAAGGGTATTTAATGATTATTTAGATCGTTCTTGTCACAGATTCTGCCATCAGAGGCAGATAAAACATTGTTAAAAACAAAGATAGTAAATGTAGGCTGTTTCTTTTCCCCTCTGTGAACAAGTCATAACTCAGAATCTGTTCACACATCTCCAGCAAGAACATATTAGGCTCTTTACTCCTCCAACTGACGGAAATACTTTTGTTTTCTCCCTCAGCAAAGGCTTTGGCATCTTTTTTTTTTTTTAACCGAAACGGTTGCTTCGCTGTAATACAAAAAAAGATTCTGTTCTAAATAATTCAATCATTAACACTGTTATGAACAATTTTACAACCACTGTTTATTAGGACTACAGAGAAAAGCAAAAACTGTGAGATGAGGTTATCTAGCCACTATCTGGAGCTCGTGCATTTCCCTGGTTCCTCTAAAACCCCACATAGCAATTTGTTCAGATGACAGAAATACGTTTACATCTAAATTATTTTATTTCCAAACAATATGCAACAAATCAAGATTCCCAGTCAGATAAAATGATCTGACTGGGCCTTACCACAGGGGATCATTTCTGGGGTTAGGTCTTCTGGTTCTGCATAGGTGTGGATGTTTCTTCTTCTTCTTCCGCTGCGTCTTGATACTTTAAGATAAAACAGAGAAAGCAACAAGCAAAGTTATGTTTTTAATCAGACTCGCCTACAAAGCTTCATGGACACATTTATGTACGCTCATAATGGAAATAAATGTATTACATGGTGTTTATGAACTTTAAAAAAAGAATCAGTGGAATAATTGTACAACATACAAGTTCAATGACACAAAACAAGATATTTTATGCGGAAGGTGCAATTTATTATTGATTTATTGTGGATACATCTCCTAATTTTTATTACTTGAGCTGAAGGTCTTTAAATCAGTCAGAACAGCGTGAAAATCTAAACTCAACAGTTTAACCATGTACTGAGAAGTTACTAACCAAGAAAGAAAAAGGAACCTGCTGCAAGAGCCACACCTTCAAGAGCGACTGCAATGTAAAGCTGCCCAAACAGAAAAGTTGAATGCCCACTGGAGAGAGGTTTTAAGGTCATATGGGACAAGGTTTGAACTCATGCACGGTGGTGGTGGCATCAACCTGGGGGATGCTTTAATACCAGAGATACTGGTGTATTACACAAACATAGTAGTTTTTTATATGAATACAAAGCCACACACAATATAGAAGAAATAATAAAAGTAGGATAATAATCTCTAATGTTTTTTTTTACCTTCACCTCAAATAGAAAGCTAAGTGTTCGAGACTTGGAACACAATGGCATGTTTCAACAAAAAAATGAGTCCAAACACACATGAAAACTAGTTTTGGAATGGATAAAGGAGGAAAATGTTAAGCTTCCAAAACGATTACGGCATATATGGCAAACAACCTTAATAATATAAAGGAGCACTTCCAATTCAGCCAAGGAGAGCGTTAAAATATCCAATGAGAATTATGACAGAAGCTTGTTGATGGTGACAAAAAGCCTGTGGTTGAGGTTTAGTGTGTTGAGGTTTTCTGTTACTCCCCCAGAATTGCTGTAATTATACTCATGTCGCAGTATCTAACTTCTTTCTGTGAAAGAGATCAGAGATGTAGTTAAGCTTATCCGCTTAGCTGTTTTTCTTTCCTAGATAAAGGCAACTATGGAGCTGGTACCACAATTACCCTTTTACTTTTCAATAACATATATAGTACTCCTGGATCAGTGCTTCTGTTCTCCTTATGAGTCTGCTCTGTCCTCAAACCCCCCCAGTCGGTTGTGGCAGACGGCCGTTCACACCGAGCCCGGTTCTGCTGGAGGTTTCTCTCTGTTAAAGGGGAGTTTTCCTCTCCACTGTCGCTACATGCATGCTCAGTATGAGGGATTGCTGCAATG
Source organism: Fundulus diaphanus (assembly GCA_037039145.1). NCBI lineage: Eukaryota > Metazoa > Chordata > Actinopteri > Cyprinodontiformes > Fundulidae > Fundulus > Fundulus diaphanus. The sequence continues at coordinate 14,578,752 of CM073123.1, read as the reverse complement.
TCAGCGACACAATGCAGACGACTGTCCACTGTGGCTACACACTCTTTGAGGAGGAGTGATTGCTGCCAGGCAATGACTCGATGCAATCTTGGGTTTTCTTAGATAGAAACTTTTTTAACTAATCTGTCTGCATGATTTAATAGAGTTCACATTGTAAAGAGCCTTGAGATGACATGCTGTGAATTTTCATAATATAGATAAACTGAATTTAATTGGTTTGAATTAAGGGACATTTAATCAAATATTAGTGGGCATGCATGTATATACTACCAGGGTGTATAATTCTGAGTATGCGTAAACTAGACAACATCCTCAAACTTATGCCTCCAAATATATTTTTTTAATAATTAACTTAAAACATAGAACAATTCAAAATAATCCTTAAAAGCCCCGCATTATTTTAGAATTCCTGTCCAGAATCAGTGGAAACAAACTCCTGACCATAATTGAACACCAAGAAGACTCGCCTCCTTCATTTGTCTCTGAGTCCGCCCCACACAGCAGCCCAGTTTGAGAAACCTGACTCCTGGCTCTTCTCTTTGCTGTAGCATAAAGACAGAAAAGCCATTAAAATGCCACATCAGTAACCAATTTTTATACTATACATCAATCTAACGAAAACAGCATGTTAAAGCTGCAGTAGGGAGTTTTGACAGAACCATAGACTTAGCCTAAAATTTTAAACAAGCAGACCTTACAGGCACTCCTGCTCTGTGCTGCAATACAGCCCTCCCTTCACACCTTCTCCCCCCACTCAGAGCCTGCCTGGAGTGAATGATACTGCTAACAACCAATCAGAGTCAGACTCCTGGGTTCACCCTGGCTCTGATTGGTTGGTTCTGCCCGGGAGCGCTGCACTTCTGCAAATGGCAGTAGGACCACAAGGAGGAGCCAGAGAAGCTTGATGCATTTTCACAGATTATCTGTCTCATATTTAACTGTCAGGACACAGTGACAGTTTTAACAAATACATAAAAACACATTTGTACAAAAGTCACCAACTGCAGCTTTAACATCCATTTGTAATTGTACAACTTTTATGCTTCTAATCACCTACCAGCGCTTGAAGGAACATGTTCTCCGTTGTCTGGGCTTTCCAAAGACTGGACTCTAATTTTTTTCACTCGTCTCTGACGCGTTCTTACTAAAAAATATATAAATAAGAAGAGAAAATTCTCAAAAGTAAATGATTTCTTTCTATCAGCCTGTTTATTCTATTTTTCTTTCATGTTGTTTACCAGAACGTAAAGGTGCGATCCTTGTCGTCCTTGCTCCTCCCTCTGTCTGCTCCCCTTCCTCGTTTTCTTCATCGTCTTCGACAACTTCCATGATGAGTGTCGGACTACCGCAGTCCGTCTGACTTTGGTCTTGAGGTTGAGAATCAACCAGGATGATTTCCTGTAGCCACAATCATCAAAAGCCATTACAGTCCGCTATTAGAGCATGAAAGTGCAGTTCAAATTTGTCTCTACAGGATGTGATATTGCTTTATATTGATTATCATGCTTAGCCGATTGCAGCTTCTAAATCGTTAATGTTGCAAACATTTTGTTAAAATAATAAATAATGTTGGTTACCCTAAGTGACCAAAAAACAGCAAATGTTTAATGTCAGACAGTGAGACAAAAAGGATGTCCTCCTAATGCGGCGTGTGTAAATATCTGGTCTCAACTGTATTTTGTACTGGCTGTTCAAATATTTTCACAGGCACCTGTAGATGTGACAGCATCCTTTTTAAATGTTATGCCCTAAAAAAAAAAAGATAAAAATGTACCTTTTCAGACGGAGAAATTTCTGTGCAGTCAGACTCTTGGTCAGAAATATCTCCTGCAATGACGGATGAAGAGAGGTACAAATAATTTAGTGGAAAACTAAAGTATTTCTAAGATTTAAAAAAAAATGGTCATGGCCTCCACGGTTTAAAGAAATGGGAAGTTTTGGAGAGCAGACGCTGCACTTGTCACGGAAGAGGACTCTCTGGAGTTAGTGGTGAAAGACGGCCTTTTGTGCAGTCTGTCATAAACCACACCATGCTGCTATACTGAAGCAGAGGGACACACTCAGGGGCAGGTTGTTGTCAAACAACTGACTTACAGCTCAAAGGATAGGAAGCATTTTTGTTCCCAGAGCCATTTGGGAGGTCAGATGATGCTCCACCCCTCATTTTCCTGCCATGCTTATCTGGTACTGCTAATGTGTCTCGTACAATCCACTGCAGTGCCGTATAATTGCATCAACATTTTCTATCAAATTCAGTTTCTCGTAGTAACCAACAAAGAGGTTTTCTCACGCTGCCTTAGAGGCCACCCCACAACACTGCTACTTCTGCACCGGGACGTTTCCCAGCAGTCAAACAAAGCATAATTAATAGGGGATGTTTCTGCAACTCTGTGATCAGTTTCAGCCTTACTGTGGAGGAAGAAACACCAGCGCTATTTTCATCAGCGTGAGAGGATGCAGGTGAGCCGTTTTCTACACAGCGCACCGACTACCCTCAGTGCGCCATCTGTGCGCAATACTTTTAACCTGGTGCTGCACTCTGAGCGCAGCCTGACGACTCTCAGCTGACCCCGCAGAAGCTTTGATGCCTGAAGTTGCTCTGTCACTATTGTTTATTTATATTATACACTATTATTAGCTGCCGATCAAGCTGTTTCTTCCCACTGAAATATGATGACAGGGCTTTTTTTTTTTTTTACACTGGGGCAAAAGCTCAGTTCTTCCAATATGTGAAGTTTGGAGGTGTGTGCACTTCTTCCCAACTGGTAGATCTATTCCAGGCTCATTTTAGGTAATGGTTGGTGAAATCCTTGACTGCAACCACAGTAGTGGTGGGAGGTGATGTTCATAGCAGTGGAGTTACAATAAATTCGGTCACTTAGAGGGCTTTGTGCAATAGAGACGGGGAAGTTTCCACCATCTGAACTCTGCTGATCCGCTACCTTGTTGACGGACCCCGGAATACCTCACCAAGAACCTGCAGGGACCATCCATGTTCTGGCTGATTTTTGTTCTGGTTTGAAGGGGGCGTAACGTGCAATATTCTCGCCTTTTCTGTTTCAGTGCAGGAGGCAATGTACAAAGTAATCCAAAAGGCTTTCATCTAGTGCTGGTGCCAATGGTTTTGCGCCGTTTTTACAGCCACTTTAAAAAAAACGTGTAATTAAATAGATGTCAGAATTCACGCATGGACGAAACTTTTCAGTAACTTACTGCCATGCCAAGCCACCACCTCTCCATCGGAGTTGATTAAACCTCCAATTTCTTCCACCGGCTCCTGCTCATCGTCCTTTTGCCCGGTCTGAAGTCTGACAGTCAAATGGAGCGTTCTGTCGTTCAGCTTTGCAGAGGCCATCTTTGGGTGGGTACGTCCAGAGGAATGCTAAACACAGAGCACACCCGAGATCAAGAAATGAAGCCAAAACGTTGTTTTTTTTCTTGATACCTTTAGAAAAATACACAACTCATGATTTAAGCTGTGGACCTCCTGCATAATTATTTTAGCATTTTTATCTCACGTTTTATTTGTAAATTCTTTACTTTGACTGCAATAATGGCAGCTAATAACAATGATTAGGGCTTTACTGTCAATGTTGACAGTTGTAACCCTCTAATTGCAGCATAAATCTTGATTTTTAGGCTTTTTCCTGGACCTGCTGCAAAGAAATTGTTAGAAAGTAGTTAAAATTCACAAGATAAAAAAAATCATAACTAAAAGCGGAAAAGCAGTGAATTACTTTGGACTTTGAGATTAAAATGAAGCAGTTTGTGACTACAGATGTCCCAGTTTGAGCGTACAATACTATTTAAATTATTCCTTAGTAGATCCCAGTAAAGATATCCCTTTTGATGCTGCAAACAATCTAAAATCTGGTTTTAAGTCATTTTGAAATAAGGTTGCAGGGTTGAAGTTTTCTGCTGTTATCCTAAGAGTGATAAATAGTCCAGCACTGGAAACAAAAAAAAGTTTCATGTAAAGTTGCTGCCTTGTGAGATATTATTTTTGCTTTGACTTAAAACACCTCCCAGCAGCTTAAAAACAGCTTTAAAAAAACTTCTGTAAGAAAATGAGGATGTATTTCATCCTCCAAAACAAACATTTGTAGGTTTGTTCTTTACATTTTGTGACTTATATGTCCATACATAGAATATGCAATACCTTTTATAAGAGTATCTGAAATAAAATTCTGCTGTGCTGCTCAGCACTTTCATTTATTCTTTAAAAGAGGGGACTGAAAATATTTATTAATAAAAAAGATTAAATATGAAAGGTTTTGTTGCAGAAAAAAAGCAGTTAATACATAAAAATCCAGCGTATTAAATCATCCTTTAAGCTGGGAGTTTTATATCAGACAAACTTAACTTACTGTTAGGTTACGGGAAAAGCAGTTATACTGAGATGTGTTTCAGTCATTTTGTACTCCACAGAACCATGTTTTCTAACAAGATTAGATAATATCGTATTGCAATCCTGACAAATCTTCCCAGTGGGGGTCTTATTAGATCCAGTTGAAATCTTAATGCTGTTGTTAAACTTGTATATATGTAAAACAAAATATCCTAAAACTATTGGAAAATACTGGATAACATTTGAGCGGCCAGCAGATCCACTTCGTACAGTTTGGTAAGGTGCTGATTTGCTTGTGTGCCGTAGTTCTTCTGTTGCCTTTGAAGATGTGCTCTGTTCCTGGCTGTCACAGTCCTCCTCTTCAGGTCTTCTCAGCTTGGACTTCATGTCAGTTTTGCGACTTGGTGAGACGATCCGTACCAAGCGGGAGAACGGCTTCCCTCCTGTGTTTTGCACTTACAGACATTTTCGATCCCTTGCCACGATTACAAAAAGGCGTAGAGCTTGCGAGCGTGCCTTTCTACTGTCTGGTGCGCGGTGGGCGTCTGCACACAGAAAATATGACCGTCCAGCTCCTGTGGATGTTCGCTCCGATGTGTCTTTACTCCGGATGAAACAGAGCTCTCCTTCCCAAACTCCTTAAAGCGAGGAGAACACGCATCTGGTTTGCTTCTTTGCTTTCCTCCCTCTCTGCCAAGGCTCTCATCTGGGTTTTATTAAGGACATGAAAAGAGAAAAAACACAAATCCCCAGTAAGTGATGGCATGTTCACAGTAAAATGATAATATTGAAACTAGGTTAGTTAAATCCTTTTTAATAGGGTTCTGTTAACAGTTTATGGGGCAGCCATAAAAAATCCAACATTGTTTTGTAGGTTTTTTTTTTAGTATTTGAAATTGTGCTAAACAGTTAAAACGAAACCTAATGACACAGAAGACACTAAGTGATCTCCTGAGGTAAGATACTGATAGCTGATAACTTCTCAAAAGCGCCCCACTTCAAAAAACAAATATAAATATATATATATATATATATATATATATATATATATATATATATATATATATATATATATATATATATATATATATATTCGGGCTGGGCAACGTTTAAAATCTTTAATCGCGATTAATCGCATAATTTGCCTGATTAATCGCATTGTATGCGCAAACTCCAAGAATGAATTCAAAAGTAGTGTAAAGAGCACTTTTATTTTAATGTTCTGCTGCCATATGAACAAAAGTGTTGTAACATTTGTAGCACTTATCAGTAACACATATTTAGTGTAAAGCTCAACTTAAAGATGTAAAACAAAAAATAGCAATAATAATAAATTAAAGCTTATTGCCACTGACAGGAAATTCTCTTTATGGGGAAAAAATCTACCAAAAACAGGCAATTTCTGAGGTAAGTTTAACTCGGCAGTGGTTACAACTAACTTGTTTCTGTCATATTCGTTGCTGGAAGAACTTTAAACTGAAATGCTTGCTAACTCGATATGCATGCATGTTTATTTGACGTTAACACGCGGTTTTTTGTTGTTGCTTTCTCGCGTGCATATAGTGAATGGCAGGGAAAAAACAGGTAAAAATACATGGATACTTTGAAGCGAGAAGCGACTTCACCGACGCAGACGCCCCCCCCCACTTCGCCAGCAGTCATCTGCGCAAAACTTGTTCCGGCCGCCAACTCACCGCCTCGCCTAAGCAAATTCGTGCGGGAAGCACTGATGTGAGCAACATGCGTTAATGCGCGATAAAGTAAATATCGCCGTTAATAGTCTAATGAATTAACGTGAAATTAACGCGTTAACTTGCCCAGCCCTAATACATATATATATATATATATATATATATATATACACTTTTATGAGCTACCCCTTTGATGTTTTCCCACTCACAATTTTCACTCACAGTCCAGCTGTCCTCTTCCCCTTTGATGATAACGTGGATATGTGGCGTGTCACGGTTATAGCCGGGCCTTCCTGGTGCCTTTCTCCTCTCCTGTTGGCTGGATGCCTGGCCACAATAGTTTTCATTCAAGCTGAGCGACAGCGGATCTTGGAGTCCAGGATCCTATCAGGACCAATGAAAGAACAAGGGTTGAAAAACAGTAGCGTCATGCACAATCAAAACAAGAAGGGAGTAATTACACTGCTATTAATGGATTGGTATGTTAGCAACATTTTCAAAAGAACTTGATGCCAAAACGTAGGATTTCATTTCAAAGAGCATTAAAAGACTTCATTTCATCATTAGATGTTACCGTTATACTTTTAGCAAATGCTGTTCTAAGAATTTCCTACCATTGTCAGTGGGTACAATAAATATCAGTGTGCTGATGTGTGATATTTTTCAAGCTAAAGCTTGTTAGTGTAAAATAAGACACTGTCACCGAGGAAAGAACCAACAGAGAACATTCTGGAATTAAACAAATTGAAATTGAGCTTGTGTTTTTTTAAATAAAAAGTATAATCCAATTATTAAATTAAGAGAATTATTTCCAGTATGACACCAGTCTTTGCTCCGACTAGAAAAGCATTTGCTTGCGTGTCACACCGGCTGATTCATGGTATGAGTGGTTGAAAACAGTTACTAATAGACAACTTGATTCGAATTTTTTTGTTCATCTTGAAATAAAAACCAACACGGATTTGTTAGGCCAACCATGGTGCTACATCCCCAAAAGAACCGCAAAACGCAGAAAACTGAAGATGTTCAAGGTAAATTAAACTGCAACAAACATCAGAGAAACATATTTTTCACTTTCAAAGCTAAAATATTTAAAACAGCTTTAGTCCTAAATTGAATATTCTAAAATATTTTTACATATTAATGCAGTTTTTTTCATAATACTCCAATTTATTTAATCAAGAAAACCCTAAAATAGAGTGTTTGTATTATTTATTCAGATCATTTCATGTTGCAACAATACATTTTATTTGCATATATTAATGCAACAAAAAGAATCCAGGTTTGAATCCTGGTTGCATCAGGAAGGACATCCGGCATAAAAACTCTTCTCAATCTGTGTGCAAATTATAATGACTTGCTGTGACGACCCCTGAATAAGAGAGCCGCTGAACGGGTTTACTTACTGATGCAACAAAATAGAACAGATGGGTTCAGTTCAGGACATAGCATTCACTTTGCTGCCAACTAGTGGTTCAATATGTCATTTAATTAACAAAACAACAACATAGGTTTACCTGATGGCTAAATTTGAGATTATCCGAGAGATGTTGGATTATGGCTGATAGTGAAGGGGGCACTACAGTTGGTAGCACTGTTGCCTTGCAGCAAGAAGATCCTGGGTTCAAATCCCAGCATGCTGTCTTTCTGCATGGCGTTTGCATGTTCTCCTTGTGCATGCATGGGTTCTCTCCAGGTACTCCAGTTTCCTCCCACAGTCTAAAGACATGTTAGGTTAAATGGTCTTGCTAAATTGCACTTAGGTGTGAGTGTGAATGTGCATGGATGTACCCGCCTCGCTCACTGGAGAAAGGCACCAGCAACCCTTGGAGGACAAGCGGGTACGGCAGATAGGGAAATGTTTGAGCCGAGGTTCCCAACCAGGACGTGTAACTTTTAAGCAGCCAATGTGTGATGAGAAGTGGCATCTTTAACTTTGGTCTGAATCATCAACTCCATGGAGAGTTTCATGCCATTAGCATAAAACTCATGGAGAATGGATTCATGGAGAATGCATGGCTAATGTCATATGTATTGGATTGTTCTGTCACTATTTGAAATGATCTCAAATAAATTGTTTTTAAAATTGTTTTAAAAGCACAGTAAATGTGAATCTGTCATCATTTCAATTTGGAGCAGAATAATGTCGATTACATCTTCATTTTTCAAGACAGAGCAGCCTTACCGGTACAATAGAGTTTTCTTTAGATGTTATTATACTTTTAAATACGCAGAAAATTTACTATGACCAATTATATATATATATATATAAATATATATATATATATATAACTGATTTCTTGATGTTTTTCTTGTTGTGCATAGTTAGACAAGATCAACTTTAACATTTTCAGTTTAACCTGTGTTTGCCCAACACTCTACAACCAATGCCTTCCCTGCCAAATCAAAAGCCTATTAGAAATACAGCAGGTCTAGTAGAAAAGCCTGTTCTGCAAAGATGACTTTTGAAAAATAGTCAAAATGTGGGACATCATAACTTTTTATCCCACAACGATGAAAAGGTGCAGACTTAGATAAGTAAAACAACACAAAACAAATCACGGTTGGGCTCATAACATGACCTGAAATATTTGTTCACAGGCATACTGTACATCACTCACACTACCAGCATCTAGCCACAGTGACATTACATTTTAGGTTTACATCAATTACCAAGATCCTGCGGTCTCCCACTAGTCTGCCTGCAGCCTGGACTTCCTAAATAACGCTAAATGTCGCTTTGAAGCTTGCTGGTTGTATGAATGAATGCAGGGTGAGAGCAGAAACATGTTTCCAATCCGTCTGCATGGTTTGGCCAGGCTAGTTGACTGCATCTGTTTAGCTAATTGTCCGTTACCGATGTTACCTCAAACGTAACGCGCTGAAGGAGGTCATAGGAAAACCCGGGATATAGGCATCGATTAAAGCCAACCTGCAGCCTTATTCCAAATGTAAGCAGCAGCTGTCAGCAACTATGAACTAGTCTGGGTTTTTTTTTTCTTCGTCCTTCTCCTCCAGCTCTCTCCTCTTCTTCGAGGTTTTTGTTATCCTCACGGCTGCTTACTGCCTCCTGGTTTCAGTCTTCCGAGGTGTGTTTGAACGCCTCATTTCAGTCCGTTGTGCGTCCTTCCGTTACGCCGAAAAGAGCAACTTCAGTCTGGACATCCTGAAGTGAAGGAGACTCATTTCAAAACTAATAAATAATATATATCCTAAAGGCTTTGCTTTCTGAAAGAAGGTTTACATTTGACCTGGATTGATGTGCTATTGCATGGCTTTGCTCCTCTGTTCTGTATTTATTTGATTTTCAGTCACCTCGTCGCCAGTATATGCAGAATACATTAGGTCTGTGTATAACGTTATTAATGTTTATTTACTGTTTTGTGTTTTATTTTGGTATCTGTTAAACACATCGTTAGCTGTGTTTGATCAATAACATTTATTTATTTGTAATTCAGACTGCAAAGCAGCTAAGGTAGGAACAGGTGGAAGGGTGTGAAATTGCCATCTGCCCCACCCTGCCTTCCACCTTGACAGCTTCAACCAACATGGACTGAAAGGCCACTCAGCGAGGAAAAAGCCATTACTCCAAAAGCAACATCTAGAGGCACATTAGAGTTTGCAGGTGCAAAAGTGGAATTAAAACTAAGTGTTTTGACCTTAAAGCAGCACTATGTAACTTTTAGCCACACGGATCATCAGTACGTGCCAAATGCTTTATCTTGACCTGAAAAATCATGTAATACATCTCAAATTACAATAAATTTTGGGTCAAAACTTACACAGTTTAATGACCAATGTTGCATCTGGGAGAAGCTTTAAAGGAAGTTGCAAGCCTGAGAACACCATCCTAACTGTGAAGTATGGGGGTGGCAAAATAATGTTTTAGGACTGTTTTGCTGCAGGAGGGACGGTTGCACTCTAAACTGATGACATCACGAGGAAAGGACGTTGTTTGGAAATAAATGAAGCAACATCTCAGACATCAGCCAGGAAGTTAAAGCTTGGGCACAAGTATCTCTTCAGAGAGGCTGGCGATCGAAACCCTGAAATGATAGCTCCAAAGTTACATAAGCACAATGAAAGCCCCTTTTCCATTAAAAGCCCCAAGATTTAAAGCCTGGGCTTTGGTTTCCTGGAGTAAACCAAAGTCTGGGGCTTTTGGGTCTTCGTGTTTCCATCTGCTTGGGGCCATTTATGTAAAACAACTCAATGACGTATGTGCTGGTGAAGATTCTCAGTCATCCAGGTCATGGTCATTCCAAAAAAAGTAAAAAACAAAGCAACTGGACTTGTTTTTCAACTACGAAAAACAAGTCCAGTTGCTTTGTCTTTTTACTTTTTTTGGAATCAATGACGTATGGGACGTTTTGATGAAAAACTGCAGTACTACTCCAGTCCAGTGGGGGGCGGCAAGAGGACAGCGGTCAGACAGACAACAGCAGAGAACTGGGTTTTTTTGTTGTTGTTTGTTTGTTGTTGTTTTTTTAATATAAACTGCAGAGAAGTTACATTCATGTCCTGCCACTCATGCTGGCAGTGCCACTCAGCTGGACTCCAGAGAAACAACTGATGGCATTACATTTCCTTAGCCCCTTTTACACCGCCCCCAACCCTATGTTTCACCACCAGGCTCCACTTAAATCAATAAAAATAAAGCACAGCTACTAGCCTGGGCAGTACCGCGGCAAAATAATTTTTATAAATTAAAGGCTATACGTGCTGAGAAGGTCTCCTTCCCTTTCTCTGCCATGGAAAGCGAGCCTCCTCCTTGCGTGCATACACACACAGTAGCTATGTTTACATGCACATAATTTCACGATCGGATTAAAATGTATTTGGATTAAATAATCGGATTGTACTGTTTATATGGGCACACAATCAAGTAATCCGATCGTAATGTGCCTGTATATGCACCTGGCTTTATGCAGAATATAACCACTCTGACATGTGCAGTTCTCAAATTCCCCTAAAAAAACACAAAAGGACTTCCGTCTTTGCTGAACAACAAGTAATAGTGGGCAAAGCAGTATTATACAAGTTTGTTTGTCTTCAGAGCACCCAAGCTGGACTTGCACAACGTTCTAATTACTGTTGAAATGTTGCTGCGTAAGCAACAATTTTGAGCCTTTTTTTATCTTTTTCAAATAGAAAGGTTTATGGGAGCCCCGACAGTTTTGCATCCCGACGTGTTTCTGCCACTCAACACCAGCACAGGAATACGTCACATTTCAATGGGCGCACATTTGCAATCAGTTTGCCACATTCAGAATAACTTGAGCCCGACAAGAGTTTATATGGACGTTGTTTGGATTATCAATTGACATAAACCACCCCTCTCATTCGGATTACAATTTCATTCCGATTGAGCTTTAGCCGATTATCATATTCTGGTTGGCTTGTTTACACAACGTATTTTTTCTCTGACCGGCTCTTTATTCCCATTACTTTTGTCCATGTAAACGTAGTTACTGTGTCGAAATGGTTTAGAATGCGGTACCGCGCGCGAGCTATTTTTAGAAACACAACGTCACGATGACGTCACATCACGTGGTACGCAGTAGGGCAAACTCCCAAACCGCCGCTGTTTTGCTGTGGAAGAGACGTGCGTTAGCCTAGGTTTTACTCGGTAAACGACTGCTTTTTCCAACATCTAAGACCATGGTTTATAAACATTGTTGCTATGGGACGTGCAACAGCGACTCGAGGTACGCTGATCGGCCGCATATGAAGGATGTTTTCTTCATTAATTTCCCGAAACTCAAGAGTGCCAAGGAGAGGTGTGCGTTGGGTACACTTGTGCGGGCGGCCTACACAACATTTCAATCCGGAAAAAGTTACCAAATTCACCTACATATGTAGCAAGCATTTTGTCGGTGGAAAGGGTGATGATAGCATATAGGCTAGCATGTTAGCAGGCGCTAACATGGTACCCTGCTACCGGGATCGCTTACTCAAAAACAAACGCCCTGAATCTCTTAAGCGAAAGATTCTGAGATGTGAACAATCGTTTTGTAGCTACCTATTGGCAAGATATACAGATTCCTGGACGTTGATTGCAAACAAACAAAAAAGGCCGACGTGAACGGAGCACGGTGGAAATCATAACAAAGGCATGAACGCCGAGCAGGGAAAAAAACAAAGCTTACCGTTGAATCAACTCGGCCCGTCTTCCGGTTTTTTTGAGCCCTCGACACTCAAGCCACCGTTTCAGCTGAAGGTTGGTGTGCTCTTCCACAGTGCGACCAGTAAACCGTGCGCCTGGGACATCGTCTTGGGTAAGTTTAATGGCTGCAAAGTCGGTCATATCGCTGGTTCTGTTGCGCTTGTAATGGCTGGTTTGTATGTGCGTTCTACGACTGTTTGCCCTACCGGTGCGGCAAAAGGGGCGTTACTCTTAAGGCCGTGACGTCACGTGCGCGGTACCGCATTAACTTAAAACTCCAAAAACATCCAGTCAAGATTTTAACATTTGATATCTGTTATGTGCACACATTCCGCACAAACTTAGTAAATGCTTTATATTGACTTTTCAGCCGTGACAAACAGATCCAGTCTGCAGGAAATCACAGACAGTCCGGCCGAGTAATAATGCCACAGCAGTGGACCAGCGGGTCTCTGTCGCTGACAAATCCCAGCAGAATTAAAATTGGCTCGTAATCCTGATGAACTGACTGCGCAGATGTAGTTTGTGTACTTTCTCGCAAAATCCTCTTAAAACAACATTTTGTTATATATTAAAGTTATAAAATCGATAGGTTTGTAAAACTCCTCATCTCCTTACTGCTCCTTATTCAACCCTTGTGGCGGACAGTTTTTCTTCCTGCATGAAACCCAGCCACCTCAACAAGCCCCGACAAAGTAGAGCAAAATACTGTGTTGCTTGAGGGACCAAAGCCCCAGGAAAGTGAAATTAGTCGGGTAAATGTTTATGGAAACTTTACCTGGGATTTAAAAAGCCCCAGGCTTTTGAGTGGCAATTGAAAAGGGGCTAAAGTCAATGTTGCAGAGTTGCCATCATGAAGCCCTGATCTCAATAGAAAACTTGTGGGCAGAGCTGAAAAGGTGTGTGTGTGTGCAAGGAAGCCTGTAAACCTGATGCAGTTTTTCCAGTTCTGTCTGGAGGAATGTACCATAGTTCCATTAAACTCGTGTGGGATACCAAGAAAATGTATGTAAACGTGTTATTATTATTATTTCTTGAGACAATTCTCTCATCATCTGCTCAGCCTGATTTAATTTCAAACTGTGAGAAAAGGGTGTGTCTTTTCATGCAGTGAGTGTATGCAAACATCTGATTTCAGCAAAAATTTTTGCATTTTTATTTTATTGTTTTTCCAAGAATTTAATTGTGTTTCTTGTAATTCCAAAAAAATAGTAGGTTGCAGTTTTTTTCATTCTAACTTTCCTGAAAACACATTCATTCAGTTAGGACATAAGCTATTTTGATCAAATTTAGAACAATAAATAAACAAACAAAAATAAATAAATAAAAATACAGAGGAGGAGGAGCAGCAGATAATGAACTGGGAGTCGCAGAGTCAAATAAGCAGTAGGGTCTGCTTAATTAGGGCTGGGCGATAATTTAATAACGACATACATCGATCAATAGATGTGTATCGATGATAGAAAAAAGGTCAATAAAATGTTCAATAGAATAACAGTTTTCCTTCCTTTCACATTTTAGCGATGTAGGTTAATATTACAGTCGTTACATCCTCCCAACCAATCACAAACGCAAACCCAGAAACTACTGTCACTAAGCTCCGCCCACTTAAAAGAGTTCATAGAGCACGACTTCTTTTTTCTTTCTTTAAAAACTTGCACTTTGGGTCAAAAGCTGGTTGAATAAAAGGTGGAATTTAAATTTAGTGTTTGTGAGTTCTGTATCTAAAAATAGGTCACTAAGCAACACTATACAAGTAAAATGACCAGGGCTGCACTTAAAATATATGTTTTGAATTTGTTGATAATTATCAATATTGATCAATATGATTTCTATTTTATCGATATGCTTTTTTTTCTATATCGTCCAGCCCTATAAGCCTAATGCAGGCCTACGTCCGTGTAAGGTAACAAGTTTGGTTTCATTTCATTATCGTCGCAGTGAAATAAGGAGCTGCAGGTTACTCCAGGCCAGGGACTTCACTCACGGTTAACACCTGAACTTTGATCTGATCACAGGCAACTTATAAAAGCCGCAGAGATCGGATCGGCTGTGAGTCGAGCTTTTTTTTTTTCATCTTCGCAGGAACACGCACGGAACGAAACTTTTCTTCTTCGGGTCCTCCGACCGACTCGAGGAGCACCGGGGGAGGCTTTTGGCAGCTATGGCGACAGCTATTCCAGCGGAAATATCTCCGCTCCGGCTGCACGCTGGCTTTCATTGACGACAGGAGCTCACAGGACAGTTCGCCCCGGGCAGTCATGGCATCCTCCGGCTGATCGCCGACCCCGAGCCGAGGAAGGAGAGGGTCAGTCTGGTTTACAGCTATAATAAACGGGTTAAAACACCCAACTAGCTACACCGTTAGCTCCTTTAAAGTTACCATTAGCACGCTAACTAACGGACCCGACCCAAAAAAACTAGTGTTGACATATTTATATTTATATAAACGGGGTTGTGAGTTGTTTTTCGTGGATACTGCACAATATCGGCGATTTACTTTTAGCCAATCAGTAGCTGGCTAGCTACCAGTGCATTAGTGGCTTCAGAGTTTAGCTAACGTGACAGTTAACTTAAGCTGTATGTATATTTTTAACTGGTTTTTTTTTTTTTATTATTATTATATAATCCGGACCAGATTAGTGTTTATTTTTTGCCCCATTAGATATGCTTAAATGTATGTCGCTTCGTTTTGTATTATGCTTGTTAAGTAATTTTAAATCGGAATTTAGCAAATTAATTACCTCTAATTTCTCTCTACACCAAGTACAGAGAAAAAGTCCCAAGTCGGTTTTTTTTCGTATTTTTACAGAAGTCGGACTGTCGTTGTCAAAGTTGCCAAATTGGTTTATGCCATTTTAAAAAAAACCTTCATAGTTTTCTTTGGACTTGAGCGGCTTCTGGACTTTATTTTATTTCAATTTCAGTTTCAGTTTGAATTGCATCTTTTTGGGGCTTGGCAACTCTTACCAAAGTGTTCCCATTTATTTTTATTTTAAATGCACAGTAAATATCCAATGAATAGCACAGTTCGATAGACAGAGTAGAATAAATATGAAATATAATATACAGGTTATAGACAAAGAACTGGCACACAGTGGATCTATGGTTTGCAGATGGGGGTTCAAATGCCACTGGCTGTATTGGCGCTGCCTTGGTGACACTCGCTGAGGCTGCATAATGCGTATATTACGAATATATCATCATCCATTATTGCAAAGGAGTGTTTGCTCTGCAATAATGCTTAACTAATATATTCCATATTGACTTGCACTTTAAACGCAAATGTAACGTTTAACCAGTTGGACAGAGTCTCAGGGCAGCAGATGACCCAACTAGACACAAAATAACATTGTTCCAAATGGTAAAGGTGACAAAGTGTAGGAAGCACAGATGTATTCAGCATATATCGCAACTAAAATCGTCATCGCAATATTTGCCAGTATTATCGCCACTGCAAGATTTTATCCAAAAGGAGACGTTAGGGGATATTAATCAGTGATAGAGGACATCCTGGTGTATTGCTGCCCTGCGTGGTTCTCCGAATGCTCTCAGGTGAACAGGAAGAACCGGCAGCTGGCGGTGAAGGGGAGCTGCAGACTCCAAAACAATCCCCTCGCACCGGATACATTGATCTTATTTTTTTCTTCATTCCCATCTAGTAAATGGTTCAGGACTTTAAAAACCAGATCCGACAGATTCCAAAACCGTTTTTATCCCGGAGTGGTCAAATCTATCACCCCTATCACTTGAAGACACTTCGTGGACAGAATATAATAAATATCCTAACCGCTGCTAACCTCCTGTTCTATTACTTGCAAGTTAAATATGAACAAATTAAGTGTGCTTAAACAGAGGAGTGATTGTGGTTATTTGAAGAGTGTTTCAACTGTAGGAAACTATTTGAATACCTTGACTGATTTGTTTTCTGGGAATATTATCCCCCAGCCATTTCCACTTGGGGATAAAATAGACGATTTGTAGACCAGTTTTAGACTCAAAGTGGAAAACCTCACACAGCAGCAGCCAAGGTAGAGTTCTGGGAAAAGATGTTCTGGATGAAAAGGGTTAACCCTAACCCTAACCCTAACCCATTTCTTTTTCTATTTTTAGATGAATTCTATGTTTTGCTCAGTCGTTGCAGAGAGTGTATGCAGCTCTAGGCCTTGCTAGTTTTGTTCGCTTCTTCACTTGTCCAGTTATTTTCCCTCTCACCTGCTGCACAAAATGCTGTCACGTCGGGCCGTGCATTGTAGGGCTGGGCTATAAATCGATTTAATCAATTCATTCCAATTTACAATTTTTTAAGATTGAATTTTAGGAAAATCAAGATTTTATTTTACCAATGCACTCATCAGGCTTCTATAAAGAGAATAGGCTGCAATGCTGCATAAATGTTTAGGAAAATATGTTGTCAAAATATTATAAAGAGGAAAAGTTTATTTTATTTTTTTTACCATAACTTGAGGCACTTTAACTTTAAAGTAAGTTTGAAGTTACACAAGTGAAGTGAATCCTGTTCTTAGCTCATTGTGTAAGACCATTAGCAGCAAACATTTAGTTATATATTTTTTTTGTTTACAACATCAGGGCCGCCAGCTTTTCACAGCTTGTATTTAGTCGCGCTTTGAATTCAGGTCAACTCCCAGACGAAATGCGTGACACAAAAGCAAGTATTTAAAATCATTTCTTTAATTTATTTCTGTGAAACGAAAAGGAGGAAGAAAAAAAATCAATTAATCGGATTTGGTAAAATAAAATCAGATTTTATTTTTAAGCCATATCGCCCAGCCTTAGAACATTGTATCTAAAATATATTGTCATTTGTGTATAGTATTGATATTTCAAAGGTTCATAGAAATTTGCTGGCTTTGTATACCAGGGTTCATGCATTTATGCTTTGCATACCAGCATCTGGGCAGACCTGTAACAGATGATGGATCTCAGTATGCTAAAACATCGTATTGCTGATTGGGGAGAAGATGGGGCGTTACAGCAGTTGATATCATCAACAATATTATCACAATTACATGATTTCCTAACATCATGCCTGGTGGCAGGTACTGTGCAACGACATGTGTGAAAAAGCTGCTCTAGTCGGGGGGGGGGGGACTTTTAAGGGATCATGAGAAAACCTGGAGACTTATTTATTAAGATCCCTTTAAGAAGTTACAACACATTGTAACTCCTTGAGAAATCAGGGCTCTGTGTGGCTTGTTTTAAACCGCGTAGGGAATTTTCAAAAATCACAAAAAGGAAACACAAATCTGTAACAAAGGTGTGATGATCGTTCACATCAGCCTCTGCCTTTCTGTGGCTGTGTGCACACAGTGATAACATCTCTGTAGTGGATCTGCTCCTCAGTTATCACATTGTTTTGCTCTTCTTCAGTCTGGACATGTTGCGCCCCATGGAGTGGGATCCAGCGGACGGCGGCCTGGACGCGCTGACAGAAGAGCGCCCCCTCGCCCCCGAGCCTCCTCAGTCCAAGCCCAGAACGAGCAACATCTCAGAGGCCGAATTCTCGTGCCACTGTTGCTACGACATTTTGGTCAACCCCACCACTTTGACCTGCGGCCATAACTTCTGCCGCCACTGTCTGGCCCTCTGGTGGGAGTCTTCGCGCAAGAACGAATGCCCAGAGTGCCGGGAGAAGTGGGAAGGCTTTCCGAAAATCAACATTCTGCTACGGTATGCTTTTAACAGCTGCATCGTGTCAGGGTTTGCATGTCTGCGCTAACCGGGGACAGGGACGGGGACGGGCGTTGCTTTAAACTTTCTGACATTTGTGTTTCACCAGAGCGTCTGTCTGTATAAGATTGTGCTATAGTCCAGCTGGGAAATAAGTGGTTTTAAGTAACCAATAAAAAAATATCATACCCAGTGGTTTCAGATATTGTAAAACATTATGTTTTTACTTTTTAGAAACAGTCTGAAAAAACAAATATGAGACTGTAACAAAGCCGGCTGTGAATGTGCTGCTGTAAGGAGGCGGCACCGTTGATTGCTTAGTCAGGATGAGCGGGTGAAAGCAGTGCGTAATAACTGATAACGCTCAAGCAGCGAGCTGAAAGGCTGCGTCATTGTTTCTTAATGATTATTCCTGATTTTTGTCCCCCCCCCCCCCCCCCCCCACCCCAAACCCTTAGTTGTACTAGCACTGCATTACCTGAAATGCACCTGGAGAAGCGTTTTTAGGTTGTGCAACGAAAGAAGAGCCAGAAAATGACAATTAAATGATAACTGTAAGAATAAATTAGGACAAAAAAAAACTGACTTAGGGACACACACACACAAAATGTTTTATCTGACTGTGTCCAGCTTAAAGTAAAGCAGCGAAGCCCAAGCCCCGCCTGTTGCTTTGCACTGCCAGCCAACTAAATGAAAGACAGCTACTTTATACAGAATTGTCTTTCAAAGTACAAGAGTGTTCGTTTTTAGTTGGAAAGCAAGATTCCTTGTCATTTCATTGGCTGGAGGAGCTGTCACTAGGCAGATTTAGCACGTCGGTGTTGGGGGGGAGCGAAAGGAAGGAGTACAGACTAGAGCGAGCAGGTTTACCGCACAGAGAGGAAGTCTGGGTGCGAGATGCAGAATCAGAAGAGGTTTTCATTCTCAACTGATTGCAAAAACAAAGTGTTTAGTGGGCGCAAAGAGTAAGAAAATCTGTTTTCCATTTAGAACCAAGTATTTGTGCACATATAGAATGGCCTAATATGTAAACGCCACATGATTAACACAGATATCTATAGCTCTGCTTCCAGGCTTAGTCCTAATGATTTTATGTGCCCTTGAAAAAAACTTGGTTTTAACAAGTCAGTCACATTGTGTAACAAGAGTTGAGTTGAAGTTGTAAATTGTCTTTAATTCCAAGTGAGTGGACCAATGTTTTGTGCACGGGATCAAGGAAGGTACAAAACACCAAGGTGCAAGTAGCTCTGCAAGTGTAGGGTCCATCCGAATACTATACTACTATAATATTGGGTAAAGGACTCTTTAGCCAAAGCAGAAGTGCGTCAGCGGCCGCCATGATAAGTGTCGTCTGAATAGTGCAGGCAGTAAGGAAGGAGGTAGGAAAGGGAGCCTGTATGCTCCCTCCCACGACTAATTTAGCACAGGAACCTCAGAATGTGCCTTACCAGCGCTAAGGAGCTATAAGGAATCCCACAATTCTTATAGCACTGGCCACCTCACGGAAATTAACGAAAATGTCCAGAGAGAAGAGAGCGAGAGCTTTGTAGTTCACTTTCGGAAGGCTGTAGGCCCCGATTTGAATCATATCTATGCGTGTTTCCGTCACGTAATGACGCCAAGAGTTAAAGGCTGTCTGAATTTGGCTGTCTCTATCGTGGCTCCTTTCCTCCCCTCGATAGAGTCCTTACTGTTGACCCCGTGAAAGGTCAAGGAACAGGAGCTAGGAGTTATAATTAAGGGTATCGGGACATTTTTTTTTCTACCACCCTCTTCCGGTGACTCCACAAATTTTCTGTCAGATTTAATTTTCAACTTGAAAACGAGCCATTCCAAAACTTTAGTCTTCTTCAGCGGAAGGAATTCTTTGGTTGCTGAAAAATAAGTAATCAATAAACACCTTTTTTCTCAGGTATAATATGGTATGACATAGGCCATTCTGTCAGCCACTCCACTTAAAATCTTGCTGTTTTAAGTAGGACAGATGTGTTTTGACATTTGTAAAATTAAGGAAATGGCTACAGGAAAAAAGACATTTACCGTAACCTGCCTTTAGCTGCTGTTTAAAACCAGTGCTGTGATAAACAAAACTGGACAAGGAACCAGGTTTATTTTTACAACCACAGACACAATGAGCAGGATGGCAAAGGAAGTCAAATTTATCGGAGACTCAAGCGAGACTTTTAGTGTAAGGACATAATACTGCCGTTAAAGATGTCTTTAATAACTGTTTAGTGGTCTGTGCATGTGTATTTTGAGTTGTGTATGTAATTAAAGAATTATTTTTATTTTAAAAAGAAAAATCACCATGGCTAAATGTTGCACAAGTTTTCACCTATCAGCTGGTGCCAAAAGTAAGACCTAAAAGCACAACTGAAACAATCTACGTACTTCCTGGTTGTGCTTTGCTTTTCACAGTCCACAAACCATTTTTTTTTTCCTCCAATATTTCTCTTCTTAGGGATGCAACTGAGAAGATTTTCAGAGAGGTCGTACAGAGAAGGAGAGCAGAGATCCAGGCAAACCCCAAAGTCTCCCGAAGCTTGTTGGCCTTTCAGAGGTACTTTTTGTCCTATCTATACATATTTCTATGTTCTTGTGCAAAGTCCTCACAGTATTTCAAGTTTCAACTTCAAAAAACGCTGATCCTTTTGAGTTTCAGAAGCTAAATAAACGTTGTCTTTCTCTTGCGTATCGTAGGCATGGAGACAAGTTGGGTAGATCCAAAACAAGCCAGAACAAAGGAGCAGGTTTCTTCTTCTCTGGAGTCTTGACTGCACTGACGTGTGTGGCCGTAAGTACAGCAGTGAGGAAACAGTTGTTTGCCTGCAAGGTTTGTGGGCGAAAAGTTTTGATGACGTGTTTTACATAAATGGGATCTTGGCTTGCAGTTTTCCACCGACTTACAACCTTAAATTCCTAAATGCATCTTTAACGGTATGATCATTTCATTGGATGCCTGTAACTTCCTTCAGCCATGACGCTGCTCCACGGTAGTAACTAATAGTTGAAATGTTATCACAGCAGCAACTGAAAGGGTCAGCTGTTTTTTTTTTTTTTTTGCTGACAAAAGAACATGTTTATTTTGTCCATGTGGCACTTGGGAGCAATGTCGCTGTGTGCCTTGCTACGTGGCAGTGGATTTACGTTTGAGTATTCGCCGGCACCATGTAAACAAAGGAGTGTAAATAGATGACATCACAAGGATCAAATGTAGTCAGCTTAAGCCCTATTTTCAGATAGGGACCTCATGTAATAAATAAATGACCCCCCCTACGTCAGCTTTCTGAGTGGCTCATTCGCACGGGATAACCGAGGCCTGAGATTTGATGAAAGTTACGGACATGTGTGCTGCGTATTGTGAATGTGAGCAGCTGTGTAACAGAAGCGGTGCTGCCTGCTCGCACGGGACTAAAAACACAGACAATCTTTGTAATTATTACAAATCACATGTGGTCCCTTGGTAAAGCTAATCCCGTGCGAATGGGGCTTTATTTAGAGCGCGCTCAGCATTGTTGTGTCCAGATGGTGAGTTTTTTTGTTTTTAATTTCTAGCTTTGTGTTTCACTCGGGCCTCATTATTTGAATTGAACAGAACCTTGTCTGCAAACAGTGGTTCATCTCCATTAATAAGCATCAAAAGCGCTTGACTAATACTGATGTTGGTTTCAATCACAACAGCTAATAAGCTCTGAACTGTAAACTATAATAGTATTTCAGGTAGAGACGCAGTTAACCCAGCCGTGTGTCGGTCGTTAGCTGCTAATTTCTCTGTGCTTTTCTTTTCTTTTGTTTGAGGGTACACAAAATGCAGCTTAGAAATGACAAGAACTGATGAATAACGTCACAAATCGGTTGTTTCAGTGCTGTTCCAGAGGAACCCATGAATGATGGCTTGCAGATGAAGCCATCCATTGTTATAATGGAAAACATTGAAGCTTCGTTAATTGGACGTTTCCTGTCAATTCAGAATTGTATCCAGACTTTAAAACTGCAAATCACCAACCCCATCTGTTCGCCTCATCCTTGACTACCAAAATAACAAGTTCCTGTTGGCTAATTATCATTGAAACACATTGTATTATTAAATATTCAGTTGTAATTCTCTGTAAGAGAAGGTGATATCTGTGTGTTCAATTTGTATTTGGTCATTTCAGTCATTTGAACGCAAAAGGTTGCACAGATTTTACATCGCAGCCACAACGCACAGTTGCACTTAAACATGCTTTTGGTTGAGAATTTAATGCAGAAGGTCCAGTGTTTCCTCTCTGAGGTGGAGGATCAGCCGTAATCTATATGAAATTTGAAAAACAAAAAAATTAACCCTGTAAAAAAATTAACTATGGGACTTTCTGGTTCTAGAAAAGCAGCAATTTTCTTTGGTTGAAGAAAGAAATCTAAGAAAATATTACAACTCCTGATTCCAGTTTATATGCACTCTTGTATTTTGTGATTCGTTCGTTAATTGAAGCACCTTTTTATTTCTATAGTTTTTAGAGCGGAACAAAGGGTGCCTAAGACCAGTAAAATAGTTACAGTAAAAATAGTTACAGTAAAAAAATTTTTTTTTTAAATGTCCCAATGAAACAACACTATGAAGCTAAATTGGATGTTCTCTTGACAGAAACATGGGGCATTTTCAAATCTATGTATTTATTTGAAATGTCTTGATGGAGAGAAAAAATTATGTGCAAATATTAGGATTTTTCTTTAAATGCTACATATTAAAATTAAACATTTTGATAAGGCTACAATACAGCTAAAGATGACTAAATGGTGCTTGACTATATCTGTGCCTCTGATAAAAATAAAGCAGTAACAGAGTTAAGAAAGTTGTTTAGAATTTTTTTTTTGTACAGATCTTCACTTTTATATACATATATTCATTTATTTTGTAATATCCTGTTGTGTCCAGGTGGTGGTGCTGGTGTACCACTGGGGCAGTGGGGTAGTGGAACAGCAGGACTTGCTGATCAGTAAGCCGGTGTCTCACTGGACTCCAGAGGAGGTCGTATCGTGGCTGGAGCAGCTGGGTCCGTGGACAGAGAGCTACAGAAAACCGTTCCAGCTGGAGAACGTTAATGGAAGGTAGACATGTTGGACTGATTTGCTTTTAGTTTTCTTTTATTCCTTTTTTATTTTTAGTTTAGTGTTGTAATACTTTAATCCAGACATATTTTATCCCAGACTGCCAAACCATGTGGGTTGGTTCCAGCAACTAATACTTAACACGGAAAGCATTACAAGATGAAAGCTGTTGTCTCCTCACAGGTTTTTTTCACCATCGCGGTGTGAAATCCTGTGTTTCAGGTTGCTGTTGATGCTGGGAGACGAAGAGCTGTTGAAATCGCCGTTCAGCATAGAGAATCAGACGCACAGACGAGCTGTTTTGGCTGAACTGGAACGGGTTAAAGCGCTGGGGGTCAAACCTCCGCAGAACCTCTGGGAATACAAAGTGAGCGCCGAGTTCACGCAATATGCGTCTGAAAGCAGATATTTACATACACTGTGAAAAGACTGACACTTAATCAGACCAGAGCTTTCCTCTTTTAGGTCAGTTAGGATCACTAAAATAATTTTTATTTGCTAAATAATGAGGTTTTCTTTTTTTTATTTGAAATTTTATATTTATTTACTTCTATTTCACAGAATTGCCTTTGAAAATGTATGACGTGAGTTAAATATCTTGACAAGAAGTGGTTTAACCAAGTCTCGCACACATTTTTAAACTCTGGCCACATATTTTCGCTGAGGCTTTGTGAAACACGGCCTTCGTTGTCCTGAAGCCACTTTGTGCTCCAGCAATCGTCATTTTCAAAGACCCATTTGTGCCTGAGATTTAACCTCCTGTATGTCCTATGTCTTAAGATGTTGCTTTAAAACAGCGCCATATAAGTTTTGACCCAAGTATTAGCTTAATTTGAGATATATTTAATTAATTATAGATATATTTTTCTGGTAAATATGCAACCTGTCGATGCCTTCAGGGGCACCAATCCTGGAAGTTACAGGTCTAGCGCCCCTAGTGGCTAGGAGTTGCTGCTTTAATATTTCCACATAATATTGTTTCTCTGGTACCAGGGACCTATCCGATGGCTGTACTTTCCCATGCCATTTATACTTGTATATAAGTTTTTGAACAGATGAACATTACATTTTCCATCATCTATATCCAAGGAAGAACTGGGCTTGTGGTCATAAATTCACTTCCTGACATCCTAGCTATTGTTTGTTGGGGTGGAGGGGGGATTCCTGCTTGTTGTCAGTCATAGAAGATGTGGTTTATAGGTGTTGCCCTAAAATACATCAGCAGTTTTGCCTCCATTTAAGTCCGATCTTGTGATTTTTAACCTATCAGATGCTTTCAAACCTCTGATGTCATCATCTGTGCTTTCCTAAATTGTTTAAAACTTAGTGAAATTAGTGAGTGTTAACTCAATAAAAATGTGATCTCTCCCACTCTTGAAAAGGTTCAGTCTCATGAATTATTGTTTTAATTACTATTGAAAAAAAATCATCCTTTTTACAGTGTTGATAAATATCAGATTTATTCTGTGTGTTTGCAATGATTTTGTCACACTGCAGATTGGTTCTTGCAGTACCCATCGTAGAGCCAATGAGAGTGGAGTTCTGTGCTTCTTTACAACCATTAATGTGAACAACTCTCCTCTTTCTGTTTTTGTTGGTCTTTTCCAGGCGGCGAATGCAGGAAAGTCCCTTTTCTTGCTGTATGCACTGAAACGCTCTCCTCGTCTCACAATCTTTTATTTGTATTTATTCGATTATTCTGAGACGTTTCTGCCCTTCCTGCACACCTGCTGTCCGGCCATCGCACACATCAATAACACCGTGGAGAGCAGCTTCCTCTATACGCAGGTAAAACACCTTTTTAATCACTGACCCACCGCCAAAATGTGTCCGAGTCTCAGTAATCTGACCAAAGTTTCACCTCTGATGAAAAAAAATTGGCCAATATGTTAAGGAGACTGAACCTGATAAACTGGCAGACCGGACCACCAGTGACACTGTCCACGGTGAAGCCAATTTACCTTCAAGATGGACCAACAATGTGCCGACCAAGAAAGAAGCAGCTGTTCCATAATTGAATTCAGTTCAATCCAATTTTATTTATTTAGCGCCAATTCATGAAACATGTCATCTCAAGGCACTTTCCAAAATCAAATTCAATCAGATTATACAGATTGGTCAAAACAGTTTCCTATCTAAAGTAACCCAGTTGATTGTATCAAAGTCTTGACAAGCAGCATTTACTCCTCCTGGAGAAGCGTAGAGCCACAGGGAGAGTCTTCTGCATTGTCCATGGCTTTGCAGCAATCCCTCATACTGAGCAAGCATGAAGCGACAGTGGAAAGAAAAACTCCCCTTTAACGGGAAGGTAAAACTTCCAGCAGAACCGGGCTCAGTATGAACGGTCATCTGCCTCGACCGACTGAGGGCTAGAGAAGACAGAGCAGAGACACAAACAAGCACAGAAGCACACATTGATCCAGTAATCTGTTCTACATTAGAGGGTAATAGCAGGTGATCTGTTCTCCCTGGATGATGTCACAGCTAAGTTTAGAGACTCTAGGAACCATCAGTTGACACCTTTAAGCATGATGAAAATTTGCCGCTGGCCAGATGGACAAACTAACAGCCTCCTATAGAAATGTTATGGTCAGACGAGACAAATAAGAACATTTTTGGTCACAATGATAAGAACAATAATCTCATGAGTTGAGGAAAGGGTTTAAATCTTTACCTTCGAGCAGCATCTTGCTGAGGCACTAATATGTTGCCAGTGATGCAAGAGAATCACACAATGTGGACGGTATAACATGTATATGTTAGATTAATTCCTAATTCTTTAACTTTACCTTACACGAACAACTAAAAGGTTGAAACTAGGAGGAATTGGTTGTCTCGGACTGACATTGATCCCAAACCCACACCAAAACTAGCCTTAGCATGGATGAAGCAGGCTAACATTAAGTTTCTGCAGGGCCCTCACTCCTATTCAAAATATGCTTTTAAAAATAGGGTCCATAATAGGAAAGCAACCAGTGCTGATAAGAAGACAATATTGTTGATGGTTACAAAGAATGTGTTATTTTTCTACAACTTGTCAACTGACGTTTATTCATACATTATAGGAGGTTTATTTATTTCTATAATAAATTGAAAGTTGTGCATCAGCCCCAAATTAATGTTTAATAGCAAACGATTAGCGAACTGTAGATGAAGATAAAGATGTTGAGGTTGAACAGTTTTACTTTGGAGGTTCAACTCTCAAATCTGTACATGTAACAAAACTCAAAGTCCCAGTTTTCTATATTTTAATTGCATGGCTTGAGCACAGAAAGCAGTAGATGTGAGTTTGTTGCTCTGCCCTCATGTGACAGCAGCAGATTCACGTCCCAGATCTGCATTTTAGTTTTATTGGTTTTAATGATTTCAGATGACTCAGAGTTGGTCTGTGCTTGTTCCTCTCTTTTTTTTTTTTTTGTTTGTTTTTAGTTGGAGCCCAGCTGGCAGCAGTGGGCCGAGTTTCTCGTGAAATATTCAGTGCTTCCATACCAGCTAATCGCAGAGTTCGCCTGGGACTGGTTGACCGTCCACTACTGGACTTCCCGTTTCATCATCGTCAACGCCATGCTGCTGTCTGTGCTTGAGGCCTGCTCTCTGTGGAGGCTCTGGACGACGGCCCCGATCAGGTGCTTCCTAAGATAAAGCTGGATGAAGCTGTCTGCCGGCCCCTTTTTTCCTGTTTGTTCATTTTCTACGGCTCTGAAATAAACACGTCGCCCACAAGGCCAAACTAGCGCAACGCGTAACGGCAAAACCACTTCACTAAATTACGTTTTTGTTAACTTTAAAAACTAGAAATGCATCACTATGAGTCCTTTTGCAAATTGTGCAGCATAAAACGCTTGCATACCAAAAATCGGTCAAAATGTAATGTTTCGTTAAAGTTGATGGATTCCCAGGAAGCAGGCAGAGTTAGGAAGCAAAGCACCAGCCTCTTTAAATAACTTTAATGTTTATGCCTCAACCAATCTCAGTGGTTGTCAAAGAAAATAAAAATAATTTTTGTTTATTATTAATGAAATATCTGTTATATGTAGCATGAATCATCAACAATTACACTGTTAAATGAAGATTTCTTTTTAATTTGTATATATTGGAAAATAACCAAAATCTTACAGTTTAGTTAAGATGAAAGGGAATAGTATTATACCTCATATTAATTAGTCTTATTACCAAAGGGAACAAATAAAGCAAGCCTAGAAAAAACATATAACTGACAAGTAACAGGATGTACAAGTAAAACAGTTCGGATTTATTTGCTCCACTCAGCAAACCAGAGGAAACTACCGGGCTGTAGACTCAGTTCCCCACAGATGGCTCCCCTCTCAACCCTCTGGCTTAGACCAAAGACCTCCTTAAAGAAGGAAAGATTTTGGGGCTCCCCATCCAATTAAAATGGGTCAAATGTGACTTGTATTGCTTTCTCTTTTAATGCATGTAAGCAGTTGCTCTGAAGAATACCCAGAATCCCTTTTATATTTTATGACATCCATCCATCCATTTTCCGAGACGCTTATCCCTTGTGGGGTCGCGAGGGGTGCTGGTGGCTATCTCCAGCTGCCAGTGGGCGAGAGGCGGGGTACACCCTGGACAGGTCGCCAGTCTCATTTTATGACAGTTAAAACATTTTATAACCACAGTTTCTAGCAACTGCAATTTTTCTCCTTTACCACATTTTCTAAACTATAAAATATTAACGACAGTATAAAAATGTTTCTAGCCTGACATGTCCCTGCAGTCTAAGCAAAGGGTAAAAATGTATCCTTTGTTGACGGACCTTTTTCTCCCTGGAAAGAGCGCGTTTATTTTAGAGCCTCCTCACCATTAAAATACAGAGACCTAAAATAGAGTTCAAAAGACAATGAAGATAATATTTCCCACTAATATTAAATACAAAACACATTTACATTAAATTTAAACTCTTCCTGGAGGTTATTATTTGGATACGGAAGTTCATAGCTAACCAGTTGCTCAGGATTATTGAGAATCCATTGCTACTGTCATGCTGCTAACTACAGGTAACAGCAGATGGTGCTGTTCATCCATTTAGCAAAATTTAATGTCAAAAAGCCCAGGCTTTACTTGCAACTCCCCCCCCCCCCCCAATAAAAAGTTAACAAAAACCAAAACTTCTTGCTAGAAAAATCACTAAAATGATGCTAGAACTCTAGCTAATTTGTACCATTTTCTTTCTTTTTTTTGCAGGACTCTGCCACAGCAGATGTGGAACCACCTGTGGAAGGTGCTGTCTCAGGGATTCGCCTTCGCCCTCATGTGGCCTTTTATCCCGCAGTTTGTGTGCAACTGCCTTTTCTACTGGGCTCTCTACTTCAGTCCCATCATTAACATAGACCTGGTGGTGCAGCAGCTGATGCACCCTGAGACACAGGCGCGGTAACAGCCTGCACACGTGGGTGCCTACGCTATGCTGTGCAGCTGACGGCAACCTAAAATAAAGTCCCATCCGATGTCCAGTCGCAGGACCGAAGAGTTCATCCCCAGCCGTAAATTACGATGAGAGTGGCTTCGTTCGGAGGAGACGGGAGGTTTTCTGTCTTCCCGTCTTTAGTCTTTGCCATATTATGATGTTTGGAAAGAGAGAGACTCCAAGCTGTCATAAGAGAAACAAACTGATCACTGCTGTGATATCTGGATGTCTTCTGTGTATTAAAAACCACAATGCCTATAGGATCCCAGTGACAGTTATAAAAGTCAGAACTGAACGCTGCTGGTATTAAATAGTTATCGAGCATGACTAGTTCAGTGTTGCTAAATCCACGGTCATTATAAAGGACTCAAAACAAGTTGTGTTTCATTCTGAGTTTTTGACTTCTGTTTCCAAGAGTTTCGTTGGGGACCTCGTAATCAAGGAACGAAACGCACAGCGGCTTCACAAAGATCACAATATTTGATTTGAATTTTGAGGTACTCTGCCTCTTTATGGCAACACTGGATTCCTTGCCACAAATTCATGCAAAAACTCCTTTTGTGAGATTACAATGTGTTATAGTACTGCATTCTGTTCAGATGTTGAAGGCTTTAACAGATTTGTTTTTGCTGCAGTTTGTGGAACACTGACTTTCTAAAAATAATCTTAAAATTTGCTGAGATGCTGATAGAAATTGATTCATTT
Source organism: Fundulus diaphanus (assembly GCA_037039145.1). Taxonomy (NCBI): domain Eukaryota; kingdom Metazoa; phylum Chordata; class Actinopteri; order Cyprinodontiformes; family Fundulidae; genus Fundulus; species Fundulus diaphanus. The sequence continues at coordinate 14,549,635 of CM073123.1, read as the reverse complement.
TTTTTTTAAAGGATACTTGTGTTTTTTTGTTAGTCGCCTCTACTGCTGATGAATGCTGTTGCACATCTCTTAACATTCAGAAAAAAAAATGTTGCAGTGTCTTTTCCATTTAATTGTTGGACCAAACCAATCAAAGATTTTTTATTTTTACTATGTTTATTTGCACTTAAAATTGACACTGTGACATAGCTCTTTTATGTTCGCGAATGAATAAAGTTTTTTTTAAGCCATTTAATCATCCGTTTTTTATAACCCAGGTAAAAATACCTGAGGAATATAAGCAATATTTGTTAAGCAATCCAAATAATATACAAATATTTGACATCCCCCCTTCAAGAATAAGTGGGAATTGGATAAAAATATATGTACACAAATATTGTTTTATTATTTAGTTGTATTTTAAAGGAAATAGCCTCTGCACCTTAATTTTTAGCATTTTAGTATCATTTGTGGATCTATTTTATTCCTTCAAGCCAGTGAACTCGCCTTTGTGAAACAAAGTAGTATTTTTCCTTTATATTGTTGCATTATAGGATTATTTTACAGATAATGTTTAATTTTTGCTTGTTTAAGTCTATTAACTGACCTATTTTAAAGGCATGTTAAAAAAAATGTAGCCATTGATGGTCATTTTCAGATCCTTGTCTTGTTTTTGTTTCTTTTATTTCTTTATTTCCGTTTTGGGGAGTAAGCTTCATGAAATTAGGTGCGCATTAAAACGTTGCCACAGTGCAGATTCTATTTAAAATCTAATTAGGATAAAATGCTGAATTTATTCTGGTTTTTAAACGACCGCCCCCTAGCGTTTAAAGACCTCCATGAGCGTAACAGAAACGTCACTTACGTCAAAACAAGTTAGAGACCGTCGTAAAGAGGCACGTAGAAGTTTGTGCGTAAAGAAAGCCCAAACAGGCTCATACAGAAAGGGAAAAAGAGTATGTAATTCACAATTGTTTGATTTATATTTAACGTTAATTTAGTTGGCTTTGATTATGTTTTTAAACCATGATAATAATATAAACGGTCATCACACTGCACGCTTTATCCCAGTGTTGCACTTTGTGGACGCTCCCTGACGCCCTTGTCGCGGAAGTAAAAAGTCTACGTGGGGAAGAAAGGTTGGTCTGGCTGTGTTTGAACGCCTCAAAGTCTACCAGCACCCATGTCCAATCCAGCTCCGTGCTGTCCCTGGTCGAACCAGTCCCCCTCCTCCTCCCCCGGGAGCCAAACGAAAGCGTCGAGCGGCCTCCGGGGCGTATAAATGGTGCGGAGAGCAAAGCCGAGGCGGTAATGCTGCGCCGGGTGCGGCGGCAGTCTCTCCGGCAGGTGCTGTTACTGATGGCCCGGAGACCCGACCTGCTCTGCGGCGCGATCGTGCTCAGCGTCCTGCTCGTGCTGGCGGTTAAGTTCACATGCAGGTGCGCAAGTCTTTCTGGTTTTTATTTATTTTAAAAACTAGCGGCGTGTGCTTGTTACCAATTCGCGTCTCGGCACCGGAGACACTGAGTTATGACAGCTCGGTTGTGAATGACTGATTATCCAGTTGTCATTGGAGCTAATCTGAAACTGACGTGGACAGACAGGAGGATTAACCGACGACTTTACCAAATTAAAACAGGACTGAGTTTCATTTTCATGTTGTTCGTGAATTAGTTTCATCAGAATATTTCATCCTTCAGTTGGTTCAAACGTAGCGCAGCATTAAAAAAATGCAAGTTTTCTGTAAAATTATGGAACATGTCCAGGCCAGTTACTCTTTATTAGTTTCAACATTTTGTTTGTAAAAAAAAAAAAAAAAAAAAAAGAGGAACCCTGTCTTTCCAAAAGCCATTCTGCATTGCAAGGAGACGTCCCAGGTTCGAATCCCGACCAGGGTCGTGCTGCGTGAAGTTCGTGGGTTCTCACCGGGTACCCCAATTTAGTTGCATGCCTGTGTCCGTGCATGGTGGGGTGTGTTGAATTCCTGAGAGGAATGGACGGGCGACCTGTCCGGGGTGTACCCTGCATCTCCTCCCAGTTACAGTATCAAGACCCCCTTCTTGACTCTTCGCGGATAAATTCATAATCTCTGATTTCTTCAGCTTGTCTTTCCGCTGTAGGATTCATTACAGTTTGGGGGGCAATCCGAGTTCTAATCAGGTCCAAATTGAGGTCTGCAGGATTGTCAGCATCTACCAGAATTCATTAATTTGCCAATTGCCTTATTTATTTATTTTTACTCATACCAGTTTATTAGTTTCTTTTTGAATAACTATTCAATTCAATTCAATTTTATTTATATAGCGCCAATTCATGAAACATGTCATCTCAAGGCACTTTACAAAGTAAAATTCAATCAGATTATACAGATTGGGTCAGATTATACAGATTGGTCAAAAATGTCCTATATAAGGGAACCAGTTGATTGCATCAAAGTCCCGACAAGCAGCATTCACTCCTGGAGAAGCGTAGAGCCACTGGGAGAGTCGTCTGCATTGTACATGGCTTTGCTGCAATCCCTCATACTGAGCAAGCATGAAGCGACAGTGGAAAGAAAAAAACTCCCCATTAACGGGAAGGAAAACCTCCGGCAGAACCGGGCTCAGTATGAACGGTCATCTGCCTCGACCGACTGGGGGTTAGAGAAGACAGAGCAGAGACACAACAAGAGAGACAAACAAGAACAGAAGCACACATTGATCCAGTAATCTGTTCTAATTAGATGGTAATAGTGGGTGATCTGTCTGATGATGTCACAGCTAACAGAACGCCAGCGTTTCCCAACCCAGCCTGTAGTATTTCCTGCCGTTTTCTGACCAGTTCAAGCATTGATGCAATAAATTGACAGACCGAAGCATAGAGCAGGGAAGCTATTAGCCTTGTTTGCTTCTGATGATGAAAGATATCATGAACATGTTCACCAAGGATATGTAAGATGTAATTCAAAAGCAGTGTCACCAGTGGAATCATAGCGCCTGACTAAATCTATTCTTTAACAACAGGTAATCTTTTTTGGCGGAGACTCTTGCGTTTCCTGAATTTCCGTGCGTTCATTGCTGTTTTTGCTTCAGATTTCATGTCCTGGCCTACCCGGGTCTCGAGATTAGCACGGATATTTACCAGAAGGACCGAAACCTGAGGCAAATTGCAGTTTGCAAATGATCTAAAAGCGTATCCTGTTTTCTCAGCTGGTTCAGTGGTGTTTGATGCAACCTGAGAATGTCAGTGCATCTCAGCACAGCACTAATACCACAACATCAATATTGTTAACCTTTACACATAGTGATTAAAAAAAGGGAGCTCTCAGTGTTTGTTTGTTTTTTTGCCTCTGATACAAATCCGTATATTCATGGATTGCCCAACATCAAAACTTTGCTTTCCAAACGACATTTTCAGGCTTTCTTTTAATCCATTTGTTGGCCTGGATTATTTTTTAGAAGAATTACGTTGTTTTGTTTTCCATTAAACAAAGATCTACAACTCATTTAGGAGTCCACGGGTCTCCTTAAGCTTAAGGGACGAAGTACTTTTGTGGCTCCACATGGCAGATAATGTAGCAAAGAAACATCGAAGTTGAAGCATAAAATACAATATATGTAGTTATTATTGCCAGATCACCAAGAAATCTTTTTCCAGTGAGAACATTTTGTATTAAATGTTTTTTACAATACATGACTGACCCTAGAGTCACTTGCTGATAGATCCTTTTTAAGGACTTAGTTGCCTAATGTAAACATGTGGCTGTCTTGTTTTTAAATGCACCGAAACTGAAAGCTCCAACTTTTTTTTTTTCCAGTCTGTAAACGCATTACTCAAATATCCTGTCCTGTTTTGCACCTGGCTTTGATTTTTAGTAAAATTCTGATCAAGGTCAGCGACAGATGCGTCGATGCATAAATGGAGATCATCTTGTACTCCCTTCGTCTGCTGTTGAAACTACCGCCTGTGAAAGTAAACCTGCAACCCACTTTCTGGTTGATGTTTGGTACATTTAATCACTGAATTACAACCGAAGTTAAGTGACTTAGTTGGTCTTAAAAGGAAAATCGGTCATGTCCGTTTGAGCTGTTACTAACGAAGAACTCCAACTAGTTCACATCGTTTATTATCGTTCCTTCAACCCTTTTTCTTTACATTTTTTTTTTCTCCATCTGCAGCCGCGCTAAGAATGTGGTGGCAGCAGCTCGGCCTCCTGTCCGGTTCTTCTCTGCCGAGGCCCCGGTAGTGGACCTCTACCTGGGTCAGCTGGACCAGGTGAGAATCAGCGGCGCTGAGTGACGAGGAAGGTGTAAGAACAAAGTTTGCTCCATCGAACATGTTGGAGTCCGCTCTGCGGCTAGATTGGAGACGACAGCACGACCAAGTGGTCAGAGGCTGAAGAGGGCAAAAGGCTCAGAGTTCTGAGTTGGTTGACTTTTCTTCCATGCGTCCATCTTTAAATTGTGAACAATAGAGTAACATCCTGGCTGGTTTTCCCAAATCTCTAAACTACAAAAATCTTTCGAAGCAAACTATGTGTTATAGATATAACGCGTAGTTTGATTATTATTAGTCTCTCAGATGCTAAGGTACACTTTTACACGACTTAGCTTCTCCGAGATGTTGCTGTACCATCATGCATTTTCCCTTTTTCTCACGTCGTCGTGTAAATCAGTTGTTTTTCCACTGTTTGACTTCAGTATTCCATCTTCTTATGTCGTATTATACTTAGTGTGGTATTTATTTTTACTTTATTTTGGCCTTTCTGACAAGCTCTGTAGATCAGCTCGTTGTTTTTTTTTTGTTTTTTTTGTTTTTTTCCCCCATTCCAAACTTTTCAGTACATGAACCAAAAATGTCAAGTGAAAGGAACTCGAGGGCCAAAAAATGAACACAATTTTTTTTAAACCAAAAAAAAAAGTTAATTTTTTTATCTGCTCTACAAAATACAATAATTTTAAATAAATAAATGAGTCCGTTTTTTTTGTAGATAATGAATGTGTAAATCATTGTAGATCCAAAATTTATAAAAGGGTTTTGCTCATTTGTTGTATTACAGTTTTTTTGGATTGCTTAAGCACGATTGTCAAAACAGGGCCCGTGTTTTCAAAACACTACACCCAATTAGCAAAACACTACAGATCCTTTGCATAATTAAACACTCTTGTAAAAATTATACACTTCTGTTTAAAAACCACACTTTGCTACCATATGAAACACACACGTATCACATTACTATACTCTGTTTGCACGAGTTACACTCTGCTGTGATAAACCTAAAACACTTTTAGCTCTTCTACTTCCCTATGATTAGAGTTGGCCACCATCAACAAAGTACAAATATAATGTAAATTCACCAAACACTACACAAGACCAATGTTGCAGACTGAAGAAACTCATTTATTTCTCAACACGCCCCAAATGTTGACATGGAGATTCATAATACTGTAACAAAATGTCACTTTACGTATTGTACTGTAAGTTTACTGTAAAAAACAAAACAAAAACTAGACATTGTCTCTTCGCCTAGCTGGATCTGGCCAGAGAATTTCATCAACATCGCAGGCAATGTTGTCATTAGCAAGACACCTTGGAAAGAAACGTCTTGAATGACGAATCCATCCTTGCATTGCTGCTACCTCCATCTGGTCACAGGCCTCCTCCATGGCTTGGATGAGGGGTACCTCAGCCTGGAGACGGAGATCATATACCTTCCACCGCCATGCCGAGAAAAACTCTTCTATAGGGTTGAGAAATGGAGAGTATGGTGGAAGATATAGGACGGTGAAATGCGGATGTTGCTGAAACCAGTTCTGAACCAGTGCAGAGCGGTGGAAAGACACATTGTCCCAGACAACAATGTATTGCATATGATCGATTTGATTTGCTGCTGTTATGTTGTGCAATTGGTCCAAGAATGTAAGTATGAGTGCTGTGTTGTAAGGGCCCATATGGGCATGGCGGTGGAGGACCCCATTCTGTGTAATGGCTGCACAGAGTGTTATATTACCCCCACGTTGCCCTGGGACATTGACTATAGCCCTGTGGCCAATGATGTTTCTTCCCGTCCTTCGTGTTCTCGTCAGGTTGAACCCAGCCTCATCTACGTAAATGAACTCATGCTGGATCTCCTCTCCATCCATTTGTAAAACTCTCTGAAGAACAGTGTCAGGCAAAATTGTGTTCAGTGTAGATCTAGTATACATATTACAGTACAGTAAAAGATTATGAGACAGTATGCAAGATCACAATGCTTGGGTGAATACATACCTCTGCATAATCATGCCGCAGTCGTTTCACCCTTTCGGAATTGCGCTCGAAAGGCACTCGATAAATTTTCTTCATTTGAATATGGTTTTTTATTAGGATGCGTGCCAGTGTTGATGTTGAGACCTGATGGATATTGTTGAAACCGACGTGGTTATTGACAATGTTAGCTTGGAGCTGATTGAGGGTTATAGCATTGTTGGCCAAAACCATGTTTACTATCTCCCTCTCTTGCTGTTCTGTGAACATAGGAGGCGTTCCCCCTCGTCGTTTCTGACCCTCAATCCTATGTAGAAAAAAAAACAGTAAACAATAGTACAGTAATTTCACAGGAAAAAGTAACAGAAGTGCTGATAGTGCATAGAATACAGTACTGTAAGCAGTTGCTGAAACCACGCAGATGTTTTTGATATGATGATATTTTTACAATACCTATTTTCCAGTCGAAATGTTCTTATCACACTTGCCACTGTGTATCGGCTTAGATTTGGCTGTACTCGCAGTCCAGCCTCCCTCAGCGTCAGGCCGTGGTTGACAACGTGGTCAACCAGTGTTGCGCGGATCTCATTTGTCAGATTCTGTCTTCTTTGAGCACGTTCTTGTCTTCCTCTTCCTCTTCCTCTACCTCCTGCATGGCCTCCATCTCTTCCTCTTCCGTTGATTCCTCCTCTGTTGATTCCTCTTCCTCCCCTTTCTCCTCTTCCTCCTTGTCCTTCTCCTCCTCCTTGTCGTCCTCCTCCTTGTCCTTGTCCTCCTCCTTCTCCTCCACCTCGTCTTTCCATTGTGCTTGAAGACCGATGAACTCACCTGCTGCTTTTTATAGTGCTTATACACCTGATTGGTGTGTCTACAATTAAGCAAACAAGTGTTTGCACACCTGATGACTGTGTTGAATCAATTGGTTGGAAGGTGCGGTAATTTGACAGTCAGTGCTTTGGTATTGCAAGGAAGTGACTTCATAATAGATTTTTGTGTGTAATGTATGTTAAGTGTGTTTAGTGTTTTGCAAATCACTGTGTGTAGAGTTTTGCAACAAGTGTGAGGTTGACAATGTGCTTATAGTTGTGCAAATATGGGCTGATGTTTTGCTTCTTGAGTGTAAGGTTTTGCTAATAGTGTACTACTTTTAACTTTAGTGTGTAAGCAATCCAAAAAAACTGTAAAAGATGGTGTAGGTAAAAGAGTTCAGTTTATTAATAATAAACTAATCGATTGTGTTTTCAAAGTCTGCATTTGAGTAATTAAGTCATTGGGTAGAGGTTACTATGAAATTAAAACATTATTATTAAAACATGAATACTTTGTGTGGTACTTAACATTTTCAGTTGTAGGATTTTAACTTCTCTGTAATAATTTTGATCTAATTAAAAACTAAAATCTTCCATCTGCATCAGCCACCTGTGCTAGTGGACCAAATCATTGTTGAAATGCATTTGCGGGACCACCCAAAATTAGTATAGGGGCCACGAATGGCTCCCGGGCCGCACTTTGGACACGCCTGCTATAAGTTACGTGTAACTCTCTGTCTTTGCCACAATAAAGGAATCTCTCATCCTCTATTTTTAAACGTTATTTTTCCGCAGGTGGAACGTCTTAGGAGCATGGCTGAGGTGTCTCTCATTTTCTTTTACGCTCCTTGGTGTGCCCACTCCATGGCAGCCCGACAGGAAGTCCAGCAGGTTGCCAAGAAGCTGGCCAAACAGGTATGGAGACGGGTGAGGGCAACATGGAGACACTCGGGACAAACAACCATGCACTCACACCATTTGGAGTAACTAATTAAAGGGGGAAGATCCCATATGCAAAGTGAGAACATGTAGGAAGTTGCCCATTTTAGGTGTAAGCAAAGCGTAATTATTTACACAGTCAACCTTTCTGTGTTAAGAGCTCCAATCTTTGCTCTGGACTAAATATCAGCTTCTGGGTCAAAGCTTTACTGACTGAGCAATTCTTGCTTCCTCACTGCTTCGAGGTGGTCACATTTTTTTTTTTTATTGTGTGGTTTTTGGAAGACTGACTACAGATTCTGGATGGGATTCCCTAAACAGGGGAATTTCATGACCCTGGACCCAACATTTCTTGACGGGCCACTTTGAGCTGGAAAAAAATGGCTGCCACCGCCAAGAGGCTCCTGAACCTTTATGCAAAGTTGTATCCGGAGAATGTAACCCCACTCTGTTGGAAAAGAGGCAAGAACACAGATGAAGGGTCGCTTCACACGAGGCAGGGGACAGTTTTTAAGGTTCACCCTTTCTTCTTCAGACCTTTCCCAAGATTCCCCAGATAGTCCCGGGGAGCTTAATTGGACGACATGACTTTACCGCACTCCTCTGCAGTCTAACATAGGCACTAATTTTTGTCTATCCTGGATGTTTTCCTTGGGAAAAAAAATTCACTTTTTTTTTTTTTTTTTTTAGTGACGATACCAGCCCAGTGTCTAAAGGTGTCCACCTCACCATGTGTAGGAGAACACGCATAGTTACGTGCTGCCATTTCTGAGCAAGCTCTGCCCTGGTGGCAAATAGATTTCTAGATGTAATCCTCCCTAGAAGTCAGATCTCAGTCTTTCTGCGCTCAAATCAGCCACTTTACCACCTTGAAGAGCCGGCCTAGTGCGTTATCACATGGCTTCATCATTGCCTTGCCTTTTATAATGCAAAGCAGTGCTAGTTTCCTTGGAGGTAACCATGGATTGCAAAATAAGAATGATTTTTAAGCGCCACTCCTTTTTTTTAAAACAACGATCCTGTTGTTCTTATTAGGTCAGACAGACTGAGTGAAATACGTTTCTCTGTCATTAAGACTTTCTGCTGAGCTAACAGTAAGATCGTTAAAGTGTTGACAGCAGGCCGTTTGGTGGCATGGCTCAAACATAAATTAGGTTTAATTCATAGCATTTTATCTTACCGCCGTTAATGGCAACTTGGACCCAATGCAATTTGCAATGATAAAAACAAGAGCTGAAACGTTTGAGTTTAAAAACATTTGGTCGTTACTGTGAGAGACAATTTGCAGCAGATTTCCCACCTGGTTTATTTTTTTTATTTTATTTTTATTTTGTGCAGCTTTGTTGGTTTCTGTGTTGCAGGTGCAGTTTGTGGCCGTTAACTGCTGGTGGAGTCAGGGGAAATGCAGGAGGCTAAACCGTTTCTATCACTACCCCGTCATCCACCTGTTTTATAGAAGGTAGGAAGGGATCATCGTTTTGTGTGAGAAACACAAACTAATGACGTGGAGGGCTGTTTTGTTTTTTCCGTCAGTGTACGTAGCGGTCGCTCATTGATTTTTGTGCAGTAGAAAACCAACCTGTGTGCACTCACACACAAATGCAAATATTCAGAGTCGCTGCTGCTTGTGGGAAAACTGTTCTCCGCTGTGTGTTTTCCTAATGTAGCTTTAATGTTATTGTCAAGTGTAATTAATGACAATCTGGAGGATTTTATTTTATTTTAGCTTTCTACATTCCCAGCTATTTTAGTTATTAAAAAAGCAGTGCCTTTCATAATTGTAGATATTTTTCAGAGCAGAATGGACATGTGTTCATATATTCTTCCTGGTACATAAAGAAGCATTCAAAATGCTGCGCTTAGCGTTCACCTTTAAAACTGTTAAAAAATAGAAAAGCTGGTTCAAGCTGCACAATATATTAAATCGTAGTCACAGTTGTAATTAATTGGTGCAATCTCGCCATCACAAAGAAATTGGTTGCAGTATTTGAAAGTAGACAATAGTTTTCAGTGTCAGGTATTCAAGTCCTACATATCCAGGTTTGGCCAGTTGGATGGACTCTTTACTGTCCTGATGTAAGTTTTTAGTGGCTACGACGCTGAAGCTCAGAGAGAGGTGGAGAAATAGTGTAATGTAAAAGACATCTGATATCGTGCACCCCTAGAGCTGGTCCTGCTGAGTGGCATTAAAGCAGAAATTGAGCTTTATACATGCAGATAAATCAGATTGTTTGGTACTTTAAAAAACTTGATACTGCTGAGGCTTAATACGTTTTGGTCATTTCCTGTTTAAAAACTGTAAATTTAAATAATGCTGCACATTTGTCAAATGTCGTCTTGTGTTGTCATCCATGTTTTGACTAGGACATGTTGGCAAGATAAATTAATTCTCTGTGTGTGTGAGAGAGCGAGAGTTTTTTTTTTTTTTATGTTTCGCTTACTTGTGTTCCTGCAGGTTTGGGCCAATCGAGTACAGAGGTCCAATTGTGGCTCCATATATCGAAAGTTTTGTCCTTAGAGTGATCACACCATTAACTTACCTCCCAACCAGAGCACAGCTTGAAGACTTCCTGTCCTACCATGAGGTATTATATAGTTATAGGATGTTTAATGGGGACATGACCGGAGAAAAGTTTACATGCATTTCTTCTGTCTCTGCACGCTTAGGAGCTTTAAGAATGCTGTTGACTATTATATTCAGCCTGCTGTTTGACCAGCTGTGCGTTATTAACCTTTTTATGTTCTCCAACTGTCTCTTGTGTATTGGCAGCCTGGTGTGGTGGGATTCTTCCAGTTTAATTCCTCTCCACAGCCACCAGGGTACATCACCTATCTGTCCTCTGCCCTGCAGGCCCTAAGAAGAGGCAAGAACACAACCCCACAGTTTTTAGGATTAGTGTATTCTCTCTATAATTTGTGTTGAGCTTTTATGTAGAGTGATGGGGGGGGGGGGGGGGGACAAGTAGGCCATGTTTAAATGACTCTCAATTAGACTTGTCACAGTACAAACATTTCAAACTAAGAAGAACAGTTGATGCCATCATTGATACCCTGGCAACGTTCTTGTTTTGAAGGCATGGGGAAAAAAGAGAGGAAAAAAAGGATTACTTACAATATGTAGGAGACAATTAAGCCCTCATGTAGAGAAATGTATCATTTAAGTGTCAATTCTGTGTTGGCAAGACGGTAGACAAGATAACACTTAGTTTAGGGGTTAATATCGTTTATGGAAGTATGCACCTTTAATTCAGTCATGCAGTTATTTAATTTCATTGTGATGGTTTTTTATATTTAGCGTGCCACTGTGTGCCTCCATTTGCCTGTGAATTTGCTGATGATGCAAATAATTTTACTACTGAGGGACAAATAAAGGAAGGGTGTGCTGTAGCCTGGCCAGCCAGACTCAATTTCGCTTTCGCTCTACTATACAGCGAACTGAGTTTGGAACTGCTCCCATAGAGCCCTCTTTCCTGATGCCGACCAATCACAGGCGTGGGCGGGCTTTATCTGTTAGGTTACCTGCAGCCCCCGAAACAAGTCTTGCACATACGCACAGACTTAAGCCAGGCCGAAATCCGCTAATCTTTCCAAGGGCGTTCTTGGTTCTTTCCCTTTTACATAAAAATACACGAGTTGGGAATAACACCGTGTATCCTCAGGTTTTTGTGACCGCGGCTCGCCATGTTGAATTATATTGTGAAATTACAGCAGAAGTCTGATTGTGGCTTTTTTACGTCATGTCCGCAGTTTCTCTGATTGGTTTACTTTGCGCCTGTTAACCCCGCCCCAGAAAAAAAGCCGTCTATGGGAGCAGCTCTGGACTAACTTCAGCCGTATGGAAGAGAGGCGAGAGTTGGTCTGTCTGGCCAGGCTAGATGTGCTGGGCTCTTCTATCCTGGGATATAAAAAACTTTATATTCTTTTTTTTTTTTTTTGTCTTTCGGAAATGGTTTGGAAATGGCGCTTTAACTCTTCCCATACGAATGGACAGCAGCTGTTGCTTGGTCCTTAGTGATCGCCATTGTGTTAACACACACCTTTTTGCTCAAGAGCCACGAACGGCCAGAACGTCTGCTGTTACAGTGTGGGTTGAACCCGTGGAGATAAATAAATCAAGTGTATTTATTTGGCAAAAGCAGCTGCACACCGCACGGCTTCATCAATCTACCTGCAATAAATAAACTGATTTACTTAAAGCAATTAGTCTTTTCCTCAGTTAATGTTTTTGCTGTTTTTACGGCGCAGATTTCCACGGCGTTGTGCGATTTGGAGTTGTGACGAGCAAGCATGTCGCAGAGGCCATCTCACTTGAGGAGGATGAGACGGTTTACCTGCACAGAAGATTTAACTCTTCTTTGGTGGGCAGCATCACTGGGGCAGCTGAATAAAAATGTTATAAGGTGGTAATAACACTGAAACTGTTGTCACTCTGCGGATTTGTTGTCCCTCCAGATATTTCCAAGGAAGGAGCGAAACTTTACGTCAGAGGCCATCTGTAAGTGGGTGTTCGAGCACCACGAGACGTTCCTCCAGTGGCTGCAGCCTCCAGGGACAAAGTCGCGCCTGCTGGAAGAAGAGTTGACGAAAGGCCCTGCCCTGCTTCTCTTTATGCCCCATAACCCCCTGCAGTCAGAACCAAGTGCACTACTGCAGCAGGTGATCCCTCCTGGACCAAATGCTTACGCTAAAGCCCCGGTCTGTAAGATTTTCACTCTGGCGCACCAACTAGTGGTGCACTAAATGAATTACAAACGACTTTGCTGTAATGGCTACTGCGATAGCCTCAGAGTATAATAAGTTTGACCATGTAAACATGTCCTCCATGCATTAGCTACTGCTAATAGCTACAGTCATCGTGTGAAATGGTTTTTGGCACTGTTATCAAGGCCGCTTGTTTTTTTCCTAACGTCGCTTGTAACTTCCGCGAGTCACATTTTTTTGGCTCCAAAATAAGTGACTATAAACACCAGTAAATAGACCCGGCCGGTCTTGCTGCTGTACTGCAGACGGGGAAGGGGCGGGCCGATATCCCTCCGCAGACTGTACATACATATCCGTTGTGTCTCACGTACGAAGGAAACGACCAGTTTCTGCCTGGAGGACAGTAGCTGCTGGACTTCACTGCCCTGCTTCTAACTTAACGGCAAAAATAAACTTCACTGTTATATTAAATAAACTTACCTGTCCAGCAGAAAGCCTGCAACCTCCGCATCAGTTTACGCATCCTCAGAGTTTTCTCCACTCCCCCTGGTAATAATAGCTGCACCGATATAGACTCTTCTTTTTTTTCCTTATTTTCTTGGTTACTTTCTCTTCCCTCTCGCTGGGCAAAGAGGATGGATGTTCCTCCGTTTCAACAGAAAACGCCAACTAGAATGAGCTATGGCCGTCTTTGCTTGTTTCTACTCCTCCACTGACAGCATGTCTTCATATAGGAGACAGATGGGGGGGGAAACGTGTATGGCTGACATGTTTGGACCCTTTCGGCTACTGAAATCAGAAATAGCGATGCAACATGGCGCCTCCCATATTTATAAACTACTACTCCTACGTTTTGAGAACGCTTTCATTTTTGATGTGACATTATTAGACTTTGCCAGAATATGTGTTTATAAAAGCAATACTTGATTTTTGCTAATAAAAAGCCAAATTAGTTACACACTGTCCCTTTAAGCATTAACCTCCCTGCCGCAATGAAGATGTTTCACTGACTCTGGATCAGTGGGTAGACTAGTCATCTTGCAGTACAAAAGTCTGTGGGTCGATTCCTGCTTTCTACTACCACATGTCGATGTGCCACTGGGCAAGGCAGTTAAACCCCAGGTTGCCTACAGGGATGCATATTGGTGTATGAAGTTGTGATTGGTGAATGAGGCTCTAGTGCAAAGCCGGTCAGTCTGACTAGTAACACGTTATATAAATTCAGTCCACCTACCATTCTGTATGGTGCCACAGGGTTCACTGTTAGGTTATCTTTTGATTTATTTATACATTTTTTGTCCATTTTAGTCATGTCTCTTTCAAAAGAAGAGACGTGGCAAAATGTAACTTTTTTCTTTGCAGCGTACTCTAAACCCTGCACTCAGTCATTTTCGCCTTCTGTTTTCCCCATTTTTCAAAGAGAACGTTTTGTTCAGCTCATCAGAAACATGTTTTTGAACAAAACATTGTGATTAATCTAGAATGTTGTTTGTTTTCGAAGACAGATCTGATGTTCCAGCAAGGAAACTTTATCCCCTCTTCTTAGAAACAAAAGTTTAGGGGTGGGTGGTATATACCTAAACCTTAATTACAGTATTTCCAGGTACTTGTTGTGATGAGAATATAAGATACAACAAAATTAAAAAAAAATTAAGTTGTTTAGTTATACATCCATCACTGCTCATAGCGTATTAATTTTATAGTCTTTCTTGGTATGAAAGCCCTTCTTTACTTTCAAGACCTGTTTGTGTCCAAACATCTTCTCAGGGAAGGATTTTTGTGCCTTCCTTTAGTCTCCACTAAAACCAAACCTGGATGGGCTGAATGTAAGAAACAATGAAAGCAAGCAACTTAAACAGGATTTAACTTTAAAAAAAAAAAACACAAGAGGACATTTGACAAATGTGCAGCAATTACTTAAAGTTTACAAAGTTTTTAAACAGGAAATGACAATGTGCTCTAAATCACCAAAAACGTATTAAACCTCAGCAGTATGAGACCAGATGTAAGTAGACCATGTTGAAGAGTTATTACAGCAACAAAATTAGGTTGTTTTTCTTTTACTATGTGGATAAATTCTAACCTGACTCTCGCCAGCTGTATGTCGCTCCGCCTAGCTCCACTCATACATCTGGGACTGATCCATAGGAATTGCCTTTTTTGAAGGCTGGACCTTATCAAAAATCCTTGCATATGATTGGATAAGCCACTTGTCTGTCATCTTTATCGACGTGCTATTTCAACCACTCACACCGAAGCCAACCCGTGACGCTGTGAGAGCGACGCAGGTTTTTTTTTATTTTTATTTTTTTTATTTGTTTGCGGCTCTAGTGGCACGTTTCATTGACAGTGAGCTGAAAGGAAGAGGGGGGAAGACAGGCGGCAAAGCGTCGCGGGTCGGAGTCGATCCCGGGCCGACCGCGTCGAGGACTAAAGGCCTCCTAATATGGTTCGCGCTAACCGCTCCGCCGCGGGCGCGCCCCGTAAAACAAAACTTGCCAAATCCGGTCGGGAGAAGGGCGAAAACATCGTTTCCACCAACAAAAGCCTTCAGAGCCGTTCTCTGATGTTCTTTTAATGAAACAATATTAGGTAGATTGGACAACACGGAAGAAATAGCAGCATCAATGCTAACGCTTGCTTCCTCGACGAGCCGCCATTGTTGTTGGAATCTCACGGTCGCTTCTCCACTACGTCACATCCATGAAACTCCCGCCCTGCGTCCTGATTGGCCAGACCATAAAATTGGTTGGAGAAATCACTCTCTATGGGAGATGTCCCAGATGTATGTGAGTGAAGCTAGGCGGAGCAACATACAGCTGGCGAGAGTCAGGTTAGATAAATTCAGCTTTGATATCAGTTCACAAACTGAGGAAGACAACCAGGTTTTCTGCTTATTGGATCATGTCTTCCCTTTTAACCAGGCGTTGTTTGAGTGGGTCACTCCAGATTGATACCTGGGGTGTTTTACCTTTTTTTTAAATTGGACTTGCTCCTGTCCTGTGTGGGGAAAATGTGTCAGTTCATGATGAACTTTTTCTAATTTTTTTGGTCTTTCAGTTTGCAGACATTGCTGTTCGTTATCACGCATGCGAGCGCTCCAGCTCAGACGACCGCCTCCCCTCTTTCACCTCGCTGTGCTGCCAGTCCCTTCTTCTTCCAGAGACCAGAACAAGCGTGTGTGAGGTCTGCCTCAGACTGTCCGGGCCGAGCCTCCCCAGCTCCTCCAAGCCTTGCTCCTTCCCCTCTGTTTTACCACAAGGAGACCCATTCGGGACTCGTCTTAGACACTGCTGCCTTCGTCAGCTACCTTCTCCCATTTCCATAAAAACTGCAACCTCAGAGGGCTGTAGTCATTTTGTGACCAGCTACAGTCCCTTTACTCAGTTCAGTGCCTGCTGTAAAACAGTAGAACCTCAGCTTAATGAATCTAAAGCCAAAGAAGAGCCCAGACCTCCGCTTACTCCTCCCTCCATCCCTCCACCCTCTACTCCCAAGCAGGAGGAAGACGGCATCACAGGGCTACATTGTCGAACCAACAGGACTCTCAGGTTTTATGTGCTGGATGTCGGTCTCAACTGGCCCCTGGCAGCGCGGCTCGGAGCATCGAGCCACAGAAACTCGTCTCAACACCAAGAGGCTTTGACAGAAGGCGACAGGAACTGCGATGGCTCGTTTGTGGCCATCGTGAACCTGAAGGATGAGGTTCATTATGTTCTTCGTCGCAGCCCAGCAGCCACACTGACAGAGGCTTTGGGTAAGGCTCATTATCACTTCTAGTTTTTTTGTTTTTGTTTTTTTTATATATATTTTCTAAAAATATGGATCATGTGGAGTTTTAAAAAGTTCAAGAGACTAACAAGTACCTTGAGGATACAATTATAATTTTTTTCTGTGGATGTTATTTATAAATTATAGGAATGTATAATAATAATAATAATAATAATATTATTAATGTGACACAGGGTTTCCGCGGGGCATTAAAAGTCATTAAATGAAATTTTCTAAAATTAAGGCCTTAATTGCCATTAAAAGTCATTAAATGTGGTTATATGTGGCATTAAAAATGGCTTATTTTTTTCTAAAAAAAAAATACGGTCATAAAAACAGTTTCGTCAGATATATTATATCAGATATAACTGATTCCGCGTTGTGCGCGGAACTGCTTCCGGTTCATCGTAAAGCCGTATGTTTTTACAATGTTCGGAAAGGGGACTCGAGGCGGAGAAAGAGCTAGAGAATGGGGAAAATGCTAATTTCAACAAAAGCGGATGGAAAACGAGGAATTCGGGACATGGCTGTAGCCTGTCGACGGTAAAGATGACGAAGAATTTTGCCGTCTTTGTAAAAAAAATTAAGCTTTGCACAATGGGTGCACATGTAGTCGGACAGTGTAGTCCAGGGTGTACGCGGGTATACGGCGCATGTCCACTTATTTTTCAGTCAGCATTGCCTATATCAACTTATGGAGCGTTATTTGTCTTTTGTTTGAGCGCGCAGTGAGACAGGTATGCAGCGTTTAAACATCACGCGCGCGCGCTTAAAACTGATAAACTCTTCTCAATCCACTTTGCTCGCCCTCGGTTCCGTGTCTGCCCGTGACCTGCTGCTTCCACGCTCAACACCAGCTGTGTGCGGCTCGCTGCTGGTTTCTGTCTGTGCGCTCTTGACTTCAAAAACTGTCTTCAAAAAAAAAAAAAAAAAAGTCCACCTCACCAGCCAATCACAGACAGGTTTCTTTCCATCCAATCAGAGTAGGGCAAATACTGCATTCAGATGGATTAAATGAAAATGCTGCAGCTTTTGGCAGAAATTACTAAACATAACGGTGGGATTGAAGAAAAAACAACAACCAATAAACAGTTTAATATTTTAGCCTAAAATATTTAGTTTAAAATAATTCCTTGAGTTACTAAGTGAGGTGTGAAAAATCTTTTTGTCTCTTTTCTTTCCAGCTTCTGGGTGATGATGCAAAAGTTTCTTGTGATCATAATCATTGTCATCATTATTTAAAGAGCACTTTAACACGAGGTAAAACAAAATAACATCTAATAAAATGACTTGAGTAAAGAATCAACAGTTTAAAACAACAGTAATAATAAGCTGTTTAAATCCTTAAAAACAAACAGAAGTTCTTTAAACTGAACTCTAAGATAAACAGGCAACCTGAAGGGAGGCCAGGATGGGGTAATGTGCTTTATTTTATGTTTTTCCATTAAAAGGTGTGCAGCAGCGTTTGAACCAGCTGCAGACGTTTGAGTGAGGACTGACCGATTCAGAGATAAAGAGAATTACACAAATCCAGCCATGATAAAATGAAGGCTTAGAGTAGTGTTTCCATATTTCTGCCTTGAAAGAATAGGTTTTACCTTTGCTTTGTTCCTCAAATGATAAAAATGACTTAACTGAGGTCCCTTTTTGATTGTCAAGTTTAAAATCACCGTCCATTTTAAAATCGAGGGGCTAAACATTCATTGTCAGGGTGTCTAAATCAACAGGATCAACAGTTGTTTGGGTGTTTCAACTGGTATATTTGACAATTCCTCATTTGCAAAGACAAAGAGATTTGAGTTTTGATGTTCTCCTCGTTATTAACTTTATCTCTTTCTATAGATTCTCTTTCTCATTCAATTTAGGACTTTCCATATGCCTTATCATCTAGGTCTATATTGAAAAACCTACAGTAAAGTAATGAAATGTTGATTCTGGATGTAGTGTAGGAATTCCTTCAATATAAACCAAAGAACATTTTACATTACCTACCAGAAGCTGGATAAAATCTTTAAAAAAGAGACAACAGTATTTTCACAGCTCACGTAGTAGCTCAAGGAAATATTGTAATCTAAATGTTTTCGGCTAAATATTTTAGGCTAAAATGAGTAAACCCTAGTGATGGATTTTTGGGTAAATTAAATAGAGCAGTGTTACATGTCATTGTTCCTAAAACAGCATTTTTCTGAGCTGCGTTTAAAAGGGCAAACATTGAGAGTATACCCACTTCTCCAGGGACCACTACACCACTGCAGACAGCCACAGATCAGCTGCAAGGGGCAGACAACAGCTAACAATGTCAAGTTACTTTTCTGTAACCAACGCAGTCACGTCCGCATTAGCTACCGCAAACAGCACAGCAGCAGCTGGAGCAAGCTTTACTGCCACTAACGTCAGGAAATCAGACGGTCTTCGAACAACATTTGGATCCAATGCAACACTGCATGCGGAGGTACTCTGGTGTCTGAACACAGCCATCAACAAGTTTTATTTATATATATATTTATATATATATATATATATATATATGTATGTATGTATGTATGTATGTATGTATGTATGTATGTATGTATGTATGTATGTATGTATGTATGTATGTATGTATGTATGTATGTATGTATGTATGTATGTATGTATGTATGTATGTATGTATG
This sequence comes from Fundulus diaphanus, assembly GCA_037039145.1. Taxonomy (NCBI): domain Eukaryota; kingdom Metazoa; phylum Chordata; class Actinopteri; order Cyprinodontiformes; family Fundulidae; genus Fundulus; species Fundulus diaphanus. Next base: position 14,530,557 of record CM073123.1, on the reverse strand, counting down.
TATGTATGTATGTATGTATGTATGTATGTATGTATGTGTACTTGTTGATGGCATTAAATTTATTTCTACGAGCATTAAAAAGCATTAAATTGGGGTTACTCATTCCTGTATAAACCCTGTGACAGGCATTAAGACAGAGTTGAAATTGGATGTAATGGACAGAATCTGGCCATTTTTTCAAATTAAAACATCGTTCAGACTCAGATTATAAATAAAACAGAAATCATGTAATTCATTCTATGCAGACCGCTACCAGAGCTGCCATGGGCCGGTAGCGGTCCATGCCCCGGGGGTTGGACACCCTTATCTTGAAGTATGTAACCCTCTAACTCTAAATGTGTCATTGTTGATACAAATATTCATATGTACATCTGCGTCAATATTTTTCTGAACATCCAATTTACAACATACAAATGCATGTATTTTACACCCCTACATAAATTGTACAGGTAAAAGCCAGTAAATTAGAATATTTTGAAAAACTTGATTTATTTCAGTAATTGCATTCAAAATGTGTAACTTGTACATTAAATATTCATTGCACACAGACTGATGCATTCAAATGTTTATTTCGTTTAATTTTGATAATTTGAAGTGGCAACAAATGAAAATCCAAAATTCCGTGTGTCACAAAATTAGAATATTGTGTAAGGGTTAAATTTTGAAGACACCTGGTGCCACAAACTAATCAGCTGATTAACTCAAAACACCTGCAAAGGGCTTTAAATGGTCTCTCAGTCCAGTTCTGAAGCCTACACAAACATGGGGAAGACTTCAGATTTGACAGCTGTCCAAAAGGCGACCATCGACACATTGCACAAGGAGGGAAAGACACAAAAGGTTATTGCTGAAGAGGCTGGCTGTTCTCAGAGCTCTGTGTCCAAACACATTAATAGAGAGGCAAAGGGAAGGAAAAACTGTGGTCAGAAAAAGTGTACAAGCGATAGGGATCACCGCGCCCTAGTCAAGATTGTGAAAAAAAAACCATTCAAAAATGTGGGGGAGATTCACAAGGAGTGGACAGCTGCTGGAGTCAGTGCTTCAAGATCCACCACCAAGAGACGCTTGAAAGACATGGGTTTCAACTGCCGCATACCTCGTGTCAAGCCACTGTTGACCAAGAAACAGCGCGAAAAGCGTCTCACCTGGGCTAAGGAAAAAAAGAGCTGGACTGCTGCTGAGTGGTCCAAAGTCATGTTTTCTGACGAAAGCAAATTTTGCATTTCCTTTGGAAATCGAGGTCCCAGAGTCTGGAGGAAGACAGGAGAGGCACAGGATCCATGTTGCCTGAAGTCTAGTGTAAAGTTTCCACCATCAGTGATGGTTTGGGGTGCCATGTCATCTGCTGGTGTCGGTCCACTCTGTTTCCTGAGATCCAGGGTCAACGCAGCCATCTACCAGCAAGTTTTAGAGCACTTCATGCTTCCTGCTGCTGACCTGCTCTATGGAGATGGAGATTTCAGGTTCCAACAGGACTTGGCGCCTGCACACAGCGCAAAATCTACCCGTGCCTGGTTTACGGACCATGGTATTTCTGTTCTAAATTGGCCAGCCAACTCCCCTGACCTTAGCCCCATAGAAAATCTGTGGGGTATTGTGAAAAGGAAGATGCAGAATGCCAGACCCAACAACGCAGAAGAGTTGAAGGCCACTATCAGAGCAACCTGGGCTCTCATAACACCTGAGCAGTGCCAGAAACTCATCGACTCCATGCCACGCCGCATTAATGCAGTAATTGAGGCAAAAGGAGCTCCAACCAAGTATTGAGTATTGTACATGCTCATATTTTTCATTTTCATACTTTTCAGTTGGCCAACATTTCTAAAAAATCCCTTTTTTGTATTAGCCTTAAGTAATATTCTAGTTTTGTGACACACGGAATTTTGGCATTTTCATTTGTTGCCACTTCAAATCATAAAAATTAAATGAAATAAACATTTGAATGCATCAGTCTGTGTGCAATGAATAAATATAATGTACAAGTTACACTTTTTGAATGCAATTACTGAAATAAATCAAGTTTTTCAAAATATTCTAATTTACTGGCTTTTACCTGTATTTTTTGGTGTAATGTATCAATTACGATACAAAGAAAATTTGAAAGCCCAAAGTTTAAGTTTATATTTTTTTTTTATAGCAACCAAAAAGGATTTTCTTTTTTTTATGTGAAATTTCCTCAGTTACCTGTATCAAGAATTATTAAAAAAAATTGCCCAAAGCAAAAGCAATTTTTTTTAATGTTACAAGTTTAATGTTTTTCTTTTTTTATGTGACACTAACCCAAAGTGACAGTGAAAGTAAGAGGATTCCTGGTTTTAATGGGATAACATTTAAAAAAATTACTTTTTTAAATTTACTTTGTAGACCTACCTTTAACTGCAATTAGAGCTGCTGGTCTTTTGGCAGCATGTCTCTACCAGCTTTGCACACCTAAAGACTTAAATTATGTTCCCGTTCTTCAAAATGGTTCCTGCTCGGTCAGTGTGGCTGGAGAGCATTTTTTATTTTTATTTTTTTAAAAGAGTCTCAAATAGATTTGAACCGTGCCTGGGCTCTGGCTGAATGTTCAAGATCATCGTCCTGAAAGAAGGGGAGCCTCCGTCTGGTCTCAACCTGTTGGAGCCTCTAACAGGGTTGTGTAGACGTTCTCAGGTTGTTGTATCGTTGTTTTGTACCTAAGGCTCAATGTGTTTGTGTATTTCCCAACAAAGAGGCGTTCATCAGGAACTTCAGCTCACCGCACAGCCACCTGCAGAGATATCTGGTTGGAGAGGATGACGGGAAGGGAGGTGAAGACGAAGCCAAGCATCTAGAGGAAGAGCAGCAGCAGCAGCCTCCTCAGCGCCTCCTCATCACAGAGTTGACCACTTCCTCCTTCGTGTCCGCCATCATGGACCATCAAAAGGTGAAAAAAAGGATTCTTTACCTCTACACCTCATGTTTGTTTGGGATCCTTTTTTTCATTTATGGTGGCACCCTGAAGTAATTACATGATAATTAAGGTGAAATGATTTTGTCGTACAACTTTAAACATAAAACAAGCTCAACGCACGATTAAATGTCTCGTTCGTACAAAGTGAGGGCTTTCAGCCTTCGGTCGACCTTTAAAGGGAGAACTGAAGTTTTTTTTCCCCCCAGGATGTGCTGCTGTTCTACTACACTCAGTGGTGTGGGTTCTGCTCCGTCCTCAACCACGTCCTCATCCAGCTGGCCAGACTGCTGCAGGGACACGGCACCATCACCGTGGCCAGGTGCAGTTACTGGGACGGCCCTTTTCTGCCCACGTTTAAGTAATTCCCTGTGCGTTTCCTTGTAGAAATGAAAAACGGTGTAAGGTCCCTGTTTTGTCTCCAGGGTGAACGTTGCTCGTAATGACCTTCCCTGGGAGTTCATGGTGGATCACGTCCCTTCCATCCTGCTGTTCCCCAGATACAGGTGAGGATATTTACATCTCTAGCAGAACGCTTTCCTTTCTGCCCAATGCAGGTTGTCACGTTCAGACCGCCGGAGTTTTTCTGGCAGTCAGTCTCGGTATGTTAAATAATTGACGGGATATTGTGGAATTTGCACCAGCTTGTCCTGTTAGAGCGACACTTTGATTCGCTACATGTGACCTGGGCTGCAGTTGGTAGCATGTTCTCCCTGCGCAGGAATGGCTTCCTCCCACAGTCCAAGAACATGACTATTTGGGCTCTCTAAATTGCGAGTTTGTGGTTGTTTGTCCTCTATGTTGCCCTGTGATCGACGGGTGACCTGTGCAGGGCGGACCCCGCCTCTCTCCCTCTGACCGCTGGAGATGGGCCCCAGGCCCTGCCACCCTGGGCAGATAAGCAGGTTTAGACAACGGATGGGTGGATATGTGTGTTGAAAAAGCAAATGGAACAAAAGATGAATGTAATTAAATTAAAATGCACGTTCTAGGGAAAAGAAGGTCATACGGTCTGGAAAGTCAGGAATTTGATTTCAAGGATTTCCAGCTTTGGAAGTGTATTTGAAAAAAAAGGAATAATGGTATAGAAGAATAATTTTATTTCCAGTCTTCACTGCAAAAAGGGAACTGAAGGTATGTAAACATTTCTTCAAATAAGTGTATTTGTTCTTGATTTAAGCAGGCAAGTTTAAATGGTCTGCCAGTGGAATAAGGGTTTTGCACTTAAAATAGGAACAACTCATCTCCATCATCTTATTTTAGGGGTCAAAATACTCGTTCAGTTGGCAGATAATCTTATTTAGCTGCTCAGATCAAGGAGAAATACTCACTTCAAGAAAATGCTTCTTTCTTTTAGTTCCCTTTCTACAGTGTTTACTTGCTATCCTATTGCCTAAATGTTGTCCTACTTCCTTTCCACTCCTTTCTTGTCTCCCTTTTTCTTTCCTTATGTCCTTGATCCCCTTTTCTTCCTTGTTCCATCTCTTTCTACCTTCATTCTGTCCTTTATTTAATCCCGAGTTTTCTTATGTCCTGCCTGTCTTCCCTGTTTCCTTTCTTCCTTAGTTCCTTCTTTTTCTGTCCTTTTTCCCTTCCTCATGACCTTGTCTCTTACATCGTTTTCTTGTATTCCTCCTTTCTTTTTTCTTTCCTCCCTTGTGTCTTACCTCCCTTCCTTTCATTCTCCCTTGTGTCCTTACGTCCTTCTTTCTTTCCTTCCTTTTCTTTCTCCTCTTTTCATTTCCCTCCATTGGGGCAGCCGTGGCTCAGTGGGAAGAGTATTCGACTTGCAAGCCGATTTCATATCAGCTTTCTCCTACCACAAGTCAAATTTCCGTATCTGTGTAAGAATGGGACCCTTAAGGCCCATTCATACCTCACGTAAAAGACGGATACGTGTGGAGTGTTTCATACGTTCTAACCGTCGATTTCGTCTGTATTTTGACACGAAAATTGGGAGCTTACGATTACGGACGAAACGGATCAATACGGAGCAATACTACCGGAAAAGGTGGGGGCGCTATTGAGTTTGTAGTACAAAATGTCAACAAAATCACGAAGAAGGTTATAATTCTGGGCTTTAAACAATGGCGGGATTCGAGGAACGACTTGCGGAGCTTGTCCGAAACTACCCACACATATATGATGTGTCGTGTCCGGGGCACAGGGACAAACAAAAAGTTCTAAATAGTTTTAGCAAATACAACAAAATCACGTCTTGGACCGTCGCCATGTTTGATCAATGATGAATTATTGGCACCCAGCACTGCCACCTAGAGGAAATATTGGTTATTGCGCACCTCAACATAAAAGACGGACGGAGGTATGAAGGAGTCAACGGATAGGACGTACGGACAGAAATATGGACGTGTAGGCCACACGTAGGGTATGAATGGACCTTTAGACTAACAAAAGGGATTTTTACGTGCCAATTCAACTCTAGCAGCAATGCTTATCTATAGTTGCTTTCTGTATGACTTCATCAGTCTTTCATGCTGTCATGGAGGAGTTTTAGCTTTCTCTCATTTCCACTGTTGTTCCGGTTCATTGAGGTTTGCACGCATTGGTTTCTGTGCAACTCTTCTCCACAATCACAGCATTTATATAAAGTTGAAATCTGGACTTTGACTAGGCCATTGCCACGCCTTCATTCTTTTAATTTTCAGCCATTCTGTTTTAGGTGGTGCCATGTCAAAATGAGGTGGTCGGATCTGTTTATGATGCTTTTTTTTTTTTTATGGAAAAAAAAAACATACTTTCGCTCTTAATTACTGTGGAAGATCAAAGGGTGTGCTCAGTTTTTCCACAAAGAGCTGTTCAATTTTGACTATCCTTATGTAATAAATAGGGACAGGGTATATTTTGTATGCTGAAGAGTGCTTTTAGAACCTGGTAAGGACTAAATCTCTTATGCTCCGGTACAAAAAATGATACAATTGAAACAAGATGCACTTTCTTTTTCCCAATGATCTGAAAGTTCTAGTTGAACTTCCAGCAGAGTTACTGTGAATTTTTCTCTTCTGTATCTCTTTAAGGAAACATCTTAGCGTGAAATACCCCGACGACCTTCCCATCACGCTACCAAACCTCCTCCGCTTCATCCTGCAGCACTCCAGCTCGCTGCATCATCCCAACAGATCCTCCGCCGGAGCGGTGGGACCTGGACCCGGCGGCGTCCTCCGCGCAGAATTCCTGGCCCTCCAGCGCGAAGTGCAAACGCTGCATCTCGCCCGCGAGCGTCTCTCGCAGCAGCTGGCTCAGCTCTGGCGCATGAACCGGCAGCTGAAGTTTGACGTGCGCGCCGTCGAGCAGAGCCTGGAGAGGCAGATGCAGGAGAAGAGCCGGCAGCTCGGCGAGGCGCTCGGGCGGCTGCAGGAGCTGGCGGACGCCTCTGAGAGCCTGCTCAACGAGAACATGCTGCTCAAAGTCCTGCTGAGGGCGCTGAAGGGCAGGACAGAGGGCAAAGAAAAGGCCGAGGCGGAGCGAGAAGAGGCGGCACAGGAAAACGGCCATCAAGCTTCCTGACTCCAACCCTGCAGGGACGATGGGCCGGGACTCAGGAGTAGGAAACTGGGCTTGAAAATGAAGGAAAGTCTGAAGGTGGAGAGGGGTAAAGAAAAAAAGCTGTGATTAGACTTTAAACGTGCAGAAATGAGAGAAATATTTGCATCTGGGAAGAGGATGTCATGTAAAACCTAAATAAAAAAAGTTGTTTGTTTGACGTTAACACTGAGACTAACCTGGGCTCCTAAAAAAAGTTTAGAAAAAAGACGGCAAAACGATGCAGAAACGAGTGGAAGGAGTTTTACAAAGTGCTTTGAATGCAGCATCTCATGGAAACACACTAGTTCAGAGGTTCAGGGTGACTTTGACCTCTGAGAAATCCCTTTCAGCTTAATCCCTCATTTTTTTTTTTTTTTTTTTGGTTCCTGTAAAAAATGTAATGACGCCGTCAAAGTTCAACACTAATAATCAGAAGAATGGTTAAATGTGTGAAAATAGATTGGAGCCAGCCAGTGGGACTGAGATAGGAAGTAATTAATACATTTCGCTCGTTGGTTCTGATGAAACCGGTCCAACTGGGGTAAAAAAAAAACAAAATCCAGTTGCTTCCTTTCATCAAGCCGTGCCATAAACAAAGACTGTTATTTTATTAAAGGAGCTGTCATGTTACCTGAGAAAGTTATTCAGTGTGGACTCACCTGCTGTCCAAGTGTCAAATGAAAGACGGTGTTTTACCTTAGGATCTGTTTGTGTCGGGGTGTGAAATTTTCAGCTTTCTCTCACGATTAGAAACATGTAAAATGTATTTTTTTTTACAAGTCGTTTTCCAGCTTTTAGTTCTTTTGCTGATCAAAACGCTCGAGCAGTGAGATGCTTCCATGTTTCTACCCAAACAGGTAGATGTTTTCTTAATTATTAATGTAAATCTGCAGATTTTTTTTTTTTTTACATGCAGATTCCAGCTAAACTTTGTAAGAACAAATCAGTGATTTCCCCCCCCCTTGTCTGATGCCACAGTGAGCTTAACAGAATTTAATATTTCAGTTTTTATTTTATTTTGTTTGAAGGGGATATAATGATGGGTTTGCTACACTGATTTATATTTACAGAAATCTTTGAGTCACTAAGATATTTCTATGTAACTATTCAGGTATTGGGGATGCTGCGGTTGTTTACATGTGAAATATTGCACCGATTTTTACTGATTAAACATCTTTTTTTGACTTTCTGTGCTGCTGTGCTTCATTTTGTATTGGGGCATCGCCAAAAAAACAATCCACTCTGTTTCTCAGAAGACTCGAATGTTCCCGATCAGTCACATGTTGGCGCAATCTTTACGCCTCAACCCGATTGGACAATGAACGATCAAACCGGCCAATCAGAGGGGAGATTTATTTTGTTTGCAATCCTCAAGAAAAAGAAGTTAACAACCTTTTAGCTTCACAGTGTTACCAAGTGGGGGTCTGGCTTCTTAGCAGTGGTATTCAAGTCTCATCAAAGACTCTCAGTTGGACTGAGGTCTGGACTTTGACTAGGCCATTCCAACACATTTATATGTTTCCCCTTAAACCACTTAAGTGTTGCTTTAGCAGTTCGCTTCGGGTCATTGTCCTGGTGGAAGGTGAACCATCATCCCAGTCTCAGATCACAGGCAGACTGACAGGTTCTGCTTCAGCATATCCCCCGTATTTAGCACCATCCATCCTTCCTTTGACTCGGGTCCCTGCTGCAGAAAAACCGAGGACTGACTCAACCTTTATTATTTTTTGCCAGGTGTTTTCCTTGGTGGTTAAAGAGTTAAGTTTGATCTGACCAGAGCGTCTCCCCCCACACATCTGGGGGAGTTGGCCACGTCCCTTTTGGCGAACTCAAAATTTGCCTTCTTGCTTCAAACACAAAGTAATGGCTTTTTTTTTCCTGGCCGCTTTTCCATGAAGCCCATTGGTCCTATGCAGGGGCGGTCCTAGCCTATTGGGCGCCCTGGCGAACCCTCCCGAATTTGCATCAAGGGTTAGAGTCAATCAGTTGTGTCATCATCATACATTCATAATTCTATCCCTCATGATAGTTATTTGATAGGCTACAAAACCTTTAGGAAGGAGCCTAATGGACGGATCCTACCAGTCTCTGCTGATGACCTCCGCAGCTCCTTCAGGGGCTCCGATTAATGCTCTCCTTGTCTGTTTTGTGGGTTCTGTTGGGTTGTATTGGGACCATCTGCTTTCTATTTCAAGATGATGGATCTGATGGTGCTCCAGCAGTACGTCAAAGGTTTATTCACATAAAATAAATAATATTAAAAAAACGTTTAAATTACAGGTTGGAATGTAACAAAATAGGTAAAAAGGGGGTGAGTACTTTTGCAAGGCACTATAAACAGTTTAAAATGTCTCATAGTCACAAACATTGCAGTTAGACCAAGGTTTCACAACCTTTACAATCCAAAGAGCCATTTCTTAAGTCAGCTTATAATTTTTTATAAATATCTAAAATGGAAATCTTTTAATTTTTATAGAGCCACCATTTTATTTCAGTGTTTAGGTTAAGAAACAAAGAACAATGAAACATTTACAAAAGGAGGATGGATAGATTTTCTCCTAGGATGTATATATTTATGGGAAATCATGTTAAAATAAAAGAACATAGTAGATGTGAAAAAATACCACTGGTACTTTTAACGTCATTCTGTTGTGGAAATTGAATGCATTATCCCATAAAAAGTGTTAAAAACCAGCATTTATCAATACATCTGCATTTTAAAACAAATGGGGTTGGTTCTTTTTTTATATTCTTGCAATTATCCACTTCTTAAATACCAATAATGAAGCCTGTGATTGTAATGTGACAAAATGCAATGTGGTGCTTTTCCAACGCGTCGTTTCTATGACAAAGTTTGAGATGTTGATGTGCTTTTTAACTCAGAGAGGAATTAGATGCCACGGCTAATTTGGATGAGCAGGAACATGTGCTGCTGATTCCAGACTGAAAATGGCAGCTTCTGTCTTCTCCAGGGGTCACAAGCCTCTCAGAAACAGACCCTTTATGTGCTCCCACGCTGAGTGGATTATTTTACACCCCACAAACAACCAGCTGCAAACCTTTTTTCTTGTTCTACTCTAGATAAATAAAAGTTGTGCCGGAATGCAAGCAACACTTAACATTTGGACGCAGATCAGGGAATGGAAGAAACGTGGAAGAACAATGAAAACACTGAGTCTCAGTTTTGTCCCTGATCCCTCGGAGCATCTCGTGACTCCAATGAAGAGGCGGCGCCGCCTTGCACAACATCCTCTCTGTGGGATAACTGGCCACTCGGAAGCCAAAAACCGTCCGACACAGACTGTGAGTAGTTGCAGAATAATATTTTACCACGTTTTATTTGTATCGCTTGGATTCAAGGCATCCATTTATGCGCAATAATGACCTTTGATCTGAACACTACATGGAGGCTAATAGTGATTTTACAAATGCTACAGTTGTAAAATTAATAATACTGATTTGATTTTACAGTTAGGACATTTCTGAAATCTTGTTCTTGTATTACTTGTCAACATTTACTGTGTTTAGTCCGTTTATTTTTATACTAATAAATGTTTCCACTTCACAGAAAACATGTCAAATATTCCAGTGCCTGTTGGTGAGTCAATAAGATTGATTTCTGAAAGTTTCTAAAAGATTTTTACTTTCAGCACCTAAATTCTTTTTATTGTTTTTAATCCCTTTTTCTACGAAGTGACAGTGGCCCCTTTAGGAGACAATCCAGTCCAGATTGCGTGTCCAAAATGCCACCAGATGGTCCTCTCTAAAGTGGAATATTCTTCTGGATTACTCACCTACCTTTTCTGTGGAGGACTCTTCCTCTGTGGGTAAGAGGAACCTTTCTGACTTTGTAGTATTGCATTTTTTTAAGTACAAAAAAGCTTATACTTACTAAATGTTTAATATTAGCAGCAATCACTTAACAGTTTCAACACGTACATGTCTGGATTAGCCTACTGGTGACCCCTTTTAAGTAGAAGCAGGAAAACTTTTCTGTGTTCCCCAAAGGAAAGAAAGAATTTATTTTCCCAACATTTATATATATTTTTTTTCAAACTAACAACTTCAGCTCATATAATCAGCCAAATTTCAAACTTACATTCATTTATAATAAAGACAAAAAAAAAACAAAGCCTGTCAAAAGAGAAATTCTATTGCCAGGTTCCCCTTGGAAAAGAGATTTTTTAATCTCACTGAGGCTTTACCTGGTTATATAAAAGTCACACACACACACACACACACACACATATATATATATATATATATATATATATATATATATATATATATATATATATATATATATATATATATATATATATAGTTATTTTTTATTTTTACTTTGATTAGTGAAAAAGAAGAATGAAAAGTATTGCCATGACAAAATATTGCAGCTGGTTATTTTTCCTAACTTTATTTTGGACAAACTCATTTGTAGCTTTTCCTGTCTATTCGCCTCAATCAGTCAACAAAATAAAAAAAAGGCATACAACAAATGAAATATTTCTATAAAGGTAATCACCACAAACACTACTCTTGATTTAGTTTAGACTAGTGTTGCCGTGTTCAGAAAGTTATTAGCAGAGGGAACAGAGTTTTCATGGTGGGCACATTATAATAGAAACGTAAAAGCATCTTCATACTCAAATTCACTTAATGTGTGAATAACTAACGTTTACAGACACCATTCAAAGCTGAAATGAGCCAGAGGCCATTGGACCAGCTCATTAAACTCACTTATTCCTTTAACCTACTTTTATACAGAATGTAGACAAATTTAAACAAAATACATTGGTTGAGCACGTTGCTAAGGAAACTCAAACCAAGAATGTTTGCTGCTTTGCGTCTAAAACTGCAGATGCCACTGTCTGTCTGTATGATTTGATTGAATTGACTTTGCAACGAGCCTTGTGATAATGTCTTGTGAATCGCCGTTTAGCTATGAACAGTATTTCCTTTGCTGTCCCAGACGTTGATACCTAGTTGGTTTATTTTTTATGATATTTTATATCTTAGAAGTTAATTCACATAAATATTGAACTGAATGTCATGAGGCCTGCAAACACTGTAGGTTTCCCTATAAATGTAACGAGCTGTTTAACAAGCGGCAGCCCATCACTTTGCTGAAACGACTAAAACAAGCGGCTGGAGATGGGTCTAAAATCAGCGGCTTTAGTTAAAGTTGTAAACTAATCGACACCCTTATTTGTTGTCCATTGTCTGCATTGGCGTGAGTACGTGGTTCTGAATGTGTTTCTCATTTCTTCTGCAGCTTTGTTTTAGGATGCTGCCTCATCCCGTTCTGTGTGGACCGCCTGAAAAATGCCAAGCACACCTGTCCCGCCTGCAAGACCGTCCTGGGGGTGTATAAACGCTTATAAGCGATACGGCAGAGCTACGCTGCCGGCTCATACATAGGTCACCCCCATCCTAAAATAAAACAGATCTAAAACAACCTTTTTTGTTAAATCATCTGAAAATTTTAGCCACTTTTTTTTTATTCTGATCTTGAAAGAGAAGCTACAAAGACGGATGGATGTCGTCTAAACTCTCAAGACAACTCGGGCGCTCTTGTAGAGCTTTTGACAAAAAAAAAAACAACATTTTGGCTTTTCCTGCAAACATTAAATAATGTGATTGTTACAAATGTTCACTCTTTTGACCACAAGTAAATTGGGAGCAATAAATAGGTTTTAGCTTTTTTTTTTTTTTATTAATCCTAGAATGAAACTTTAAGTTAAGCCTTGTTGAGGATGGCGAGCTCTAAGGCGGGAGCATTTAGATAAACTCAACAGATAAGACAGAAAATGCCACCTTGATTTTTCTATGTGACTCTATAACAAATATTTCTGAGAGCTCTTCAGCAAAGTCAATATTTTCCTGAATATACAATTTACAACATACAAATGAATATATTTTACACACCCTCCATAAAACTTCAGAAAACATGAGGAACATGTATTTTTGGTCTAAAGCATTAACTACGATAAAAAGGAAATTTGAACGCCTGATGTATTTTTGTTTTTCTTTAAATCAACCAACAAAGTTTTTCTTTTTTTTAAATGTGAAGTTTTCTCACGATTACCTGTATCAGACTTTAAATGTTTTTTTAAAAAAATCATATTTTTAAAAGGAGGTAGATGATTGTTGTTTAGCCTAATTTTTAAGTTACAAAGTAAACTTTGGTTCAACCCTTTGCTGTGAAAAAAAGTTTTGTTTTCTTTTTCTTATGAAATTAGTTTTGCAACTATGCTTGCTACAGCCAGATGATTGGCTTCTTTTTAAATCCTTTGTTGAGTTTTTCTTCATGTCTTCATTTCTTTAAAAGCAGGAGCTTTTGATCGCTTTATCTTTGTTGTTATATTTGTTGTCACCAGAAGAAGTGATGTAAAAATATCAATACAGGCACCAGATTTATTGGAAAATAAAGAGAGAATTACCTTCGATAAATGTTTGCATTTAACATTTTTTTATTTATCAGTAAAAGTGTTTTTGTTTCAGGTTTACAGAGGCAGATGAAAAGACAATATTGTCCCATGATGAATACAGCGAGAAGTTACAAGGAAAAATCAAACATTTTATTTTAAGAAGTGTTAACAGAGTCTTCCTTCACATGATGTATCAAAAGCATTATAATGAGGATAAAAATAAAGAATATCCCTGCATTAAATATCTAGAGTGGATCATAATATGTACATCTCATATTAAAGATACAACGGAAAGGTGGTTAAGATAAAGAATTAAGTAATCGCAAGCACAATATTGGCTCCCTCTTGTTACAGAGCCAATGTTTTAGTCAGCAATGTAATGCAATATAGATGTTTTCATTTAGACGTATCGTGAACTGAAAAGTAATTTCACCCATTTAATCCTTCCATTGATTCTAGCCTACAGTGATAATCAGCCGCGTGTTTCTTCAGATCACAACCTGCTGGGATGAGATGAGGAGCGCGAGGAAAACGAGGAAGGTGAAGCCAGCAAAGTCGCCTTGGATCCGGGCCCCGGCAGCTGAAACAGAAACACGTTTCAGAAACTGGGAACCGGCACACATCAGTCATTTTAACCAGAACAAGACACACGTCATAAACAGCTTGATTTAACAAAACGCACCTATAGTTTGGGACGTCAAATCTTTGCATTGTCTTTTTATTATTTTTTTATTGCTTTTTTTAGTGCTTTAAAACTGAAAGTAGTTTAAATCTAAATTTTACAGTGTATTAGAGATTTGCAACTCTTTTTTTCAACCCACTTTTGTGAGCCATGAGACTGCAAAAAACCCAGAATATGGTACTAGAATGACAAATTATTATAAATACACACACGCACAAACAACAAAAAGTGTATTACAAAAACTTAAAATGTTGCCTCTGGAACAATGCTACCACGACAGAAGAAGATATAAATATCTCCATTCAAACACGATGGCAAATTGTGTAGTGAGAGACGTTATGTAGCATTGCATGTGTCACTAATTTAATATGAACAAAGAATTAAAGAGTATTCACTATTTTTACGTGCAAGGCGACCTTTTTGAATTTTAACCCTGTTACAATCCACTAGAAGTGGCACATAAACCCCAAACCTAAAAATCCAAAATGGCGTCTTAGATGTAAACGACTGTTGTAGCTGCAGTAATCAACGGTTAGATTGTTTTAAATCCCCTTTGAACTGATGCCCCTGCCACTTACCCACTGTTTCCCATGTGTGCTGGTCCATTTAAAAACATTTTTTTTACTTAAATCTAAACGAGATTTGTTTGTGGAACATCAAGCTCTGTCACAACTTTCGAGTTTTTGTGTCGATTTTGTCGCACCCTGGTCTGAATAGTGCATGTGCAGTGGGATCAAGCGTGTGTTTTTGTGGGCTGACTGCGGAGACCAGGAAACCGCAGTCATCAGGCAACTGGGAACCTGTGGATTCGATTCCTGTGATTCCTGAAAACGTATCTGAATAAGACTCACCTGTTGGCTTAGGTTTTGTGGTTGTAGGCACGGAATTTGTGGGTTTGTTGGTGACAGAAGGGGTTGTAGCCGTATTCTCCACTCTGCCTCCGACAAGGCCAATGCCCAGCGTCTCCAGTTGTGACTGAAATTGCCTTGAGATCCAGTCTTTCACCACTGCTGTATTTTCAAAGCTCTTTAAGTCTGGCAGGTGTGTGCCAAGAAGATTTCTCACGTCGTTAACAGCCAAACCCTACGGAGAGCAACACGGGGTGCATTTTTATACTCAATCCAAACGAACAAAGCAGAAAAAACCTCACACAGTTAGCAGAAATCATAATATGTGGAACGGCGTTTAAAGCACAGATACAACCCGGATGACACTGACCTGTACAACAGTTTTGTCCAGGTTAATAAACGTGTCCAGGTCCATATTGATGTCAGAGTTTGACAAATTCCAGACAAAGTCAGAAGGTGCACCCCCTGCAGCACAAAAAAATGATATTTACTGCCACTGTTTCTTTTCAGTTTGCAGCTGCGTGTCTGGACGTCGGTCTGCTCACCCAGGTACGACTGCAGGAGCTGGTACAATGAAGGGGAGATGAGCGCTCTGCTGCGACCCTGAAACGCTTGGTTGGCAATATTGAAAAGTACTTTCAGTTTGTCTGTGGTGCAGTTGGACACATCCAAAGCATCGGCGTCTCTGAGGCGACAGAAAGTGGAAAGAAAACGTTATACGTGTGACTGAAACGTTTCATTTCCAATGCACCAATCGCTTGAGAGAGATCTGCATCTGAATCCTGTTTCGTGATGAAAATCTTCCTCGTCAAGCTAAGCTCAGAGGAATACATTAGAGATCTGATGTGCAAGCGGAGAGGAAGCTGCTTTTAAACTGTTGATGCATCCCTAATATATGAGCCAAATTTCTATACAAAAAAAAAAAACACCGGCATTTTTTCACATTAACCAACTGCAACAGTACAAACCTGCTTTTACAATATTATATGAATAACATCAGATGATTGAAAATAACTATTAAATACTCTATTAAATAAAGAATTTTGTGATGATGTTCATTTTATAATATGAATTATAGTCTTGGATGCACTGCCTTTGTTTAGGTTGTGGCCCAAAGCTCAGTGACTTGCCATGTTTACATAATCATCAGAGGAAATCAGTCAATCTACTGTTGGTGTGAAGGGTGTGAAGGGTGTGAATGTGTGCGTGAATGACTGATTGTAACATAAAGTAGTGCTTTGGGGTCGTCGGGCTTGATAAAGCGCTATACAAGTACATACCATTTACCATTTACTTTTGCAAACATCTGAATTAAAAGAATGTTGTCTGTTGCAAGATTAGCAGATTGCACTGCTGCAAATTAGTGAGCACAACAAAAAAAAAAACTTGTCTCACTGGGAGGAGACCCCACGCAAACCTTGAACTCGCTGGAGGGACTATATATATGTCTATTCTGGCCCGGGGAACGCCCTGGGATTCCTGCAGAATGAGCTGGAGATGGACGGATGAACAAATGTTGGACGGACAGATGGACGTTAAAGAGGCAATCCTCAACTTAACCTCAAAGAACCCTGGTTTTCCATGGACATCAGGAGTCAGACACACAACAAACAATAGGTACTCACCTCAAGGCCTCTTGAGAAATGTTGCCAAGAACCTTGACATCCAGAGAGCACAGGTTTGGTCCTCCGATGGCGTTAAGCTCTGCTCTGCCAAGCGTGTTGCCCCCCACTCCCAAGTACTTAGAGATAATGGCTCTAGCCTAAAGCAGAAACACACACTTAAGTGAACAAATAGGCCCAAAAGGGGCACAAAGAAGCCAGAAAACCTGGAACTGCTTGCTCACCAAGCTTGGATCCCACTGTCCATTTGTTGTGTCCATCAATGCTGCGAGCGTGTCCACTTGAGTGATGTTCCACGAATTGATCTCATCTAGTGAGGCAACACGGGATGCCGCACCCAAGACCTGAACCTGATCTTCCGGGATGATGGTGCCGTAAGCCTACAAGTATGTCACAAAGATAAGAAAAAAATTAGATATATGTAGAGAAAGAGACTGAGACAAGGTTAACCAAACAAGTTTGTTTTCGGGACACTAGACTAAACCCACAAGTCATGACTTTAATTCTGCTCTGAGCATCGGTTGTGGAAACTAAAACTAAAAGTTTTCTTTGTATGGTGTCGAACTAAATGTTTCCATGACGGTTCCATGTGCAAACAAAATGGAAAAAATGTTAAATATCTCATTTGAAATGTACAAATGGAAGCCAGAAGACTGGTGAGACACGTAAAATACATCGCAGACATAGAGGCAGCAACAAAAGAGCTGTGAGATGAGCCACAAACCAGAAAGTGCAGGAAATGCAACTTAAGCAACACAAACCGAGAATCTGGCTCGTTAGAGGCAAAATCAAAGATTGCTATCAGGCCAACATTTACGGGGAGACCCATATGGGTAGGAAATGGGCTCACAGGATGGCACGCAGGTTTCGCCAACCTGAGTTACATTGATTAAAGTAAAATGGGTGAGGATAATCCTGCATGAGGATAACCCAAATAAGACCCGTATGGACACATTGGCCGTGTCAAGATCCAATCAGACTTAAATATGAGCAATAAAATAGGTTGTGAGGAGAAATATCGAGACCAAGGTTAGTCAACGCGCTCTCCCTGGGGTTGTTCATCATCCCTGATTTTGTTTCAACTGAACCCCCAACAAACTACGCACCACAATATGTGCAGCCATAGTGTGTGTGACCTGCAAAGCTGCCATTGTGCAGCATGTCATGCATTATAAGTAAATAAATGACATGCATGATAAATGACAAACTGGGCCCTAGCATGGGATCATGATTGCTGCTGCCTCATCCGCTCTCTATTATAAAAAAGGCTTGGTGTGCTTACCTGTCTCAGTTTGGCGAGAACAATCTTTAAGTAATCCTGTTGATCCACCTTCTGGGTGATGGCTTCCAGGTTGTCTCTGACGGTCGCGGCGCTGAGACAGCTGTTGAACTGATTGATGTCGTCGTAGTCGAAGGGGAAGGTGGCGTCGCTGATAATCACCTGGGTGATGTTTCCTACTGTGCATCCAGTGTCTGCGATAACAGGAGGGAAGATGAGAGTCAGTGATTACTGTGAGTGACAAACGGGCGTAAAATAAACAGGCGAAGGGATCAGCAACTGACCGGCAGCTCGCCGGGCTCTGCTTTTGATGGATTGTCTTATTTTTTCTGTGATGCTCCCTCTCTTTGCTCTGCTGACTCCGTTGCCTCTCGGTACTTTCAGGAAATACTTGAGGAATTTGCGCTTCTGAGACTGTGGGCAGGAATAACAGGAGAATTAGAAGAGATAAAATTACATAATTCATCTCATTTAAACTGCATATATATATATATATATATATATATATATATATATATATATATATATATATATATATATATATATATATATATATATATATATATATATAACAACTCACTTTGTCAATCTCGCCATAGAGAGCTGATGACATGTATATCGGCAATGACCCAAGGCTCCTCAGAGTTGTGTCTGTCCATGTTGAAATAGGTCTAGATATTAAAAAACAAAGTAAATGGTTTTTTAATTAGGCAACACATTTCCACTAGATGCAGACCTCTTGTCGTTCTGTACGAGTTTTTACAAATGTCCAAATAGGTCTCTTGCAAATGAGAACTAAGGACAGCTTGTATAAATAAAGATTTAATGATTAATAATAACAATAAACGTAAGACATTAACAGTGAGCTCTAAGTTAACTCTGCGGTTTACCCGTATGTGACGGTCAGACGGGTTGCCGCTGCATCAGCTTGAGATTCGGAGAGATCTTGGCAGCTCTTTAGTTTCTCCAGGAGGGACTCGTCAGACTTCAGGATGTAGGTCTCATTCAGGTAGCAACACATGTTTCCCAAAATGGCTACTTGGTCCCCAGTCAAGTTTGTGCTTGTTATGTTCTTTGATGAACAAAATCAGAAATGAGCAAAATACAATTAGACCAATGAAAAACTTTGTCAGAATCAAAAACAAATTCAAACTTTTTTATATTTAGAACTTGTATTTTCTTTGAACCACATCTAAAACTATTCGTTAAAGCCTTAAATTATTCTGAGATTGATGCATGTGATGAATTATAGTTTCTGCTTTACAGTTAAGCTCACAGTTATTCATATATTCGGCAGATTTAGGTTTAAAATGATTTTTAAAATGATTTTCATCCAACGGAGACGTTTTTCACATCGGGGGTATTTTTAATTAAATCTACCAGCAGTCTATCAACCTGTTTTCGTGTTATGCCATCTTTTAAATAAGCAATGTTTTTTCTCTATCCGCTGTTTAGTTAAACAATATGAAATAAATTGAGTATATTTTCAATGTAAGTTTAAACAGTGTAGGGAAGTTCTTCAAAGCACCTATTTACCTGCACGCCTGTTTGAAAGTACAGACAATTTAAGTTTCAATTACTTCACTTTGGTAAATTAGTATAGCTGTTAAATAAATAGGATGCTAATATGATGTAAAAATTATCTTTAATAATCACTGCACTCCTTGATATGCAAATTAATTATTTGATCATATAAAGCTTGCATGATGCCATGATCATTGGTGAGGAATGGCTTTATTTGCCTAATTTGGTCTGCTTAATCGTTATTAGTCAGCATTTGCCCCTTAAATGCTTATTTGTTGCTTTATAACTTCTCATCAAACCACATAATAAGTTTTTGAATTATTCACAACATAGGACCAACTTTACTTTAGTTATTTATCAAGGTGAGGGAATCTTTATCTGCACAAGAATATAAATGTTTGTTATTTTTTGGTGTCCTTACCAGGCAGCTCCTGGCGTTATCAAACAGAGCAGACCGCTTGTAGCTGAGGCTTGAGGAGAAGACTGAGAAGTCAGCGTCACTCAGCTGTTCGAAGTATGTCTTGCAGCTGCTCCGTGGCACCAGCGAGTAACTGGACAGGGAAGCAAGCATTAAAAAAAAAAATCAACATTTGACCAAATAAATAAATAAATCAAACACAAATAGGCCATGACAAGGGACTCACTTGTAGTAGAGCAGCACATCAGAAGGGTAAAGCTCAAAGCTGGTGATGTCTGATTCTCCCCTGAGGTGGTTGTACATGCAGGTCAACTGATGAATGGGGATACAGATTTAAAAAGTAACATATTTGTTACCTATTTTTACTCCACATCACATTTACTGCTGAATGAGAAACAGTGACAACGGAGACATTTAGAAGGTATTAACAAAATTAAATAACGTCAGATTATCTCTGTCTTTTGTTTCATGCTTAAATGTTTCAGATCATGAAAACATTTTCAATTTTAGACAAAGATTTTAGAGATAAGATTTTTTCCCCTCCCTTGTCATGTCCAGCAGATGGTGCTCTGGCTGCTCTACCAGTGCCAAACATTATATATATATATATATATATATATATATATATATATATATATATATATATATATATATATATATATATATATATATATATATATATATATATATATATATATATATATAACATTACAAAACTCAACAACCAGCTGTCCAAAGCTAAGTTGCTTTGGACAGCTGGTTGTTCCCTTTCTAGATGAAATCCTCATTTGTAAACTGTGTTTTGTATTTACTCATGTTATCTTTGTCTGACATTAAAGTTTATGTGACGATCTGAAACGTTTAAGTCTGATGCAACAGCTACAATGACAGAAAGCCGTAGGGGGTAAATTGTTTTAGATTAACGAGAAAATGATGGACAGTAAATCTCCTGATATCAAACTAATTCAGCAAACAGACATTAATAGTCATTATTATTCAGAAAAGCTTCAGATTTTTCCTCTTCATACAATAATACCCCCCGACCCTCACCTGACTCTCCACCAGCTTGACTTTAGTTGAGCCTCTTCGCCGACAGGCTTTGATCAGATTTTTGATCTGCGCCTTTTTAATTGCTCTCACACTGGTGCACGTGAATCCTTGCAGCACAGAGGAGGACAAACTGCGCAAACACGTACACAATGTAAAACATACACGTAGAAAAGACGCCATAGTCTGCATAGATATTTTGTCGCTTGTCTCTTAAAAATATTGTTTGAACTCACTTGTTTGCACCTCCCAGAATGGTTGTGGATTCTTCCACAGCAATTTGACCAAAAAACATCTCAGCCTGACAAAAAAGCAAAATAAAGCTCATAAGAGACATTCCATCATATGGATGCAATTTCCCTCCCTTGGAAATTATAATTATAAATGCATATGAAAACTAGCTATGAAATAAATGAAACAAAGTGTCTTGCATGTGATCTAATGGGAAATTTAACATACACAATAAAGAGGAATAATACACACAATCACAAACTGACACTGCCAGGTTACACTTTACAATAAAACATAATAAGGAAAATTCTAAAGAAAATTATTTTTTTTGTCTGTTTGGTTATTCCATATATGATTTACATATATTTCTTTCAAAAGAAATCCATAATATGTTGGTTAAAATAACCATTTTAGTGGTGACAAATCTCCTCTACCTGCTTCCCCTTCCATGTCTTCCTGTTGAGTGTGGTGATGACGCTGGCGTTGGTTGTGAAGCTCTGCAGCAGAACCCGAGGGATCCTGGTGGCCATTTGGTCAGGAACGTTCGCGAGGATCAGCTCACTGTTGCGGCTAATGGTAAGCTGACAGAAAGACGGTGAACATTTCTGCAGTCAGTGATCCAAACTTCATTTATTTTTTTTATTTTTTTTGTGTGTGGATTAAACCAGGCTGATTGCTTGTAAAACCCGCAGAACTTTAATTGACTAAACTGTCTGCAGGGAACGTCATTTTTGACAGAAAAGTTGTACAGGTGGTGCCCGCATGTTTTTGTAGTAAAATATAACACACCGCATCATCAGCACCTTTTAATTCTATAAAATCTTATGTTGAATAAAATATATTTCTAAAATCTAATAAAAAACGTCTTTTTAATTGAGTTTTAAATTAAATACAAAAACAAACAAAATTCACAATTTTAAAATTTAGTTTAGTTTAAACATGATCTTTTTTTTTTAAGGTCAGGTAATAACTGAAGAGCTGTACCAAAAACCGTGCGGCCATACCTGATTGACAAAAACCTCCTGGACGACATTTGGAGCGGACAACATGTATCCTACAAACGAGGGGTTTTGGGATGCCAACAGAACCTGAGAGGCATCCATTCTGCTGAAAACTCTGGTTGGTACACCAATGACAAGAGAACCCAGCCTTAACAGTGATGGAGAGGTGTTTATCTGGTGGGATAAAAAAAACAAGCAGAAACAGTGACACACGGGTTAGAGAGCGTTAACCATAAAGATGACTTGCTCGTGGGCACAATCTTTGGTTTTAATGCTTAAGCTATACCGTCAGTCTCGTCATCAGAGATACAATGATGGTCTTAGCCTGTCCCACGCGCCAGCCGTTCACATTGCTGAGAATGTTGAGGGAATTCTCTAGGTCCTGTGCCTTTATGGCCTTGATCTGGCCCGTAGACATGCTGGTGCTTTGATTGCCCAGGGCAGAAATGATGTTGGAATCAATGTTATCCCCGAAGTTACCTGTCAGAGCAGCAGAAATCTACAGGTGCAAAGGAAAACCTTTTTATTTAAAGTCTGTCTTTCTTCTGTGTGCAGAATAGGAAATCAATTTCATGTTTATTTCTCCTAGAAAAAAATCTCACATTCTATAACAATAAAGCAAATGCTGGACATTAGCACTTTCTTTGAATTCCCTCTTGCCTTTTTAGCAAAAACAGCCTCACACCCGTTAAAAAAACTCAATATATTCCATCTGTGGGCTTATTACCTGTGAATCGAGGTCAACACAGACATTGGTGATGTTCTCCAACATTTTCAAACTTTCTTCTCGAGTCAGCTGGGTGAATGCCATGGCGGGAGCAATGCACCGGCACAACAGAGGAAGACTGGAAATAATATAAGAAAATGATACAATAAAGACACACAAAAAAACACCGCTTCCCCTTTGTAACACTGACTGGTTTACGTGAACTCACAGAATGGGGTTGAAGTTTGAGTCCTGCTGGTAGATCAGCTCAGTGTAGAAGTCGGTGAGGTTCTTAGGTAGAACCGAGTGGTTGAGGAGCGCGATGTTCAAAGGGTTCACTGTAAACACCTGGAGGGCCTACAGAGAGCAAGGACATTTAAATATGCGTTTCCTGAATCTCTTGATTTCACCCCCAAATATACTAAGGTCTACGCCCTCTCCATGCTGATTTAGTACCTGATTTGATCCAAAGGTCTGAAGAATCTCCAGAGTGAGGAAAGGCATGAAAGGCCCGATGTACTCGGCGAACCAAGCTGTAGAGTTCAGGTCTGGGTTGTTGGGATCGTAACACCTTGGTGTTTTTGCTACAGTGGCAGGAAGAAAATAGTCAGTTGGAAGGGTTTCGTATTTGCGACAGATGAATGTGTGATTCACCGCGACACAACTACCATTTCCCTCAGAGTTTACCGTTAAACTCTGTGTTATATAAACATTAGCCATTTGTTGAAGTAAAGTCTGCATGATGGTTTCATTAAAAGTTCATTCTCAAAACCTGCAGAAAATAATTACAATTCTATCACAGAGACACTACTGTGTTGCGTTCCTCCCAGTTTAAAATCTGATGATATGAGGTTTGGTAGCATTACCTAATACTATCAGGTGATAACAAGGTACCAATAAGGTACCTAAAGACATGGGTGTAGGGGTATCTAAGATGTATAACAGCTTTTGTCTCTCTTGTTGTGTCTCTGCTCTGTCCTCTTTAAAACCCAGACCGTTCACACTGACCCTGGTCCTGCTGGAGGTTTTTCCTCCCTGTTAAAGGGGAGTTTTCCTCTCCACTGTCGCTTCATGCATGCTCAGTATGAGGGATTGCTGCAAAGCCATCAACAATGCAGACCACTGTCCCTGTGGCTCTACACTCTTTCAGGAGGAGTGAATGCTGCTTGTCAAGACTTGATGCAATTTGCTGGGTTTCCTTAGATAGAAAACTTTTTGACCAATCTGTATAATTTGATTGAATTTCACTTTGTAAAGTGCCTTGAGATGACATGTATCATGTATTGGCGCTATGTAAATAAAACTGAATTGAAAATGTAATTGAATTAATATTGCTAGTAACCTGGTTTATGAGGCGACTTGTTAATCTATACAGTATACTCCGTATGTACCCTACATGCACCCCTTGTAGACATCAGGCAGTATTGTATATTGATACCTTGGATTTAATGTGAATCAAAAAATAATGGAAACTGATGCAAGTGCAAGATAATTCTGTTGTCATGTCCAAACTCACCGGATTGGAGGTAAGCCCTGATGGTGTTGAACATGTCTTGCCGCACAAAATCCGCCCCAGTGTAGTTGTATTTACCAAGAACCAAGACCCTGAAACAGCGCAAAATGCAGTGAGGACCCAGAAACAAAAATATAAACTTCAAATAGAGCGAACAAGCCGCTTCACAGCTTACAGCTTCTGGAAGGCCAGACACGAGGTGTTCTGCGTAACAGCTGGACTGATCAGACTCTTTGAGAGGAAGACCAAGTAGTTCTGAAGGCGGCGGTCAAACCAAGCGTTAACCTCTGACCTACTGGAGCTGCTGAGGGCCACGGGCCATACACAGGGCAGAGTGACACGCCTGACCTCATCTGGCAGAGACTCCTGTCGTGAATAAAAAGGGATTTTTTTCGTTGTATACATCATTCACAACAACACGATTGAGATTCCAATTAGCATGGTACATACGGTCTCCAGAAAAGATGGCGTCTTGACATAGTTCCTATAGAGGTCACACAGCTGCGCTTGGTTGTCAATAACATCTGGCCGACGTAGGAAATTCCCGAGATGTGATGGAGGAATGGAGTTCACCAGCTGGAAAATCAGAAATGATATAAATAAGTCATCACGTCACTGCATTGACACCTGGCAGCTTTTATGCCAACACACCAGAGTCTTTCTGTCGCGAGGCATGAGGGACACGAAGGTGGTCAGGTTGGGGAACTGGAATCCCATGAAGGAGTCCTCGATGAAGCTGTAGAAGCTGTTGTTATAGTTGTCACCGTAGCAACGGAGAGGAGGAGGGCCTGTCAATGACAAAAGACGTTAGGTCGCTTTATAAGTTTTGAGTTTGGAAATATACCCTGATGTGTAAAATGTCTTCCCCTTGTCCACAAAGAACGTTTTAACCTTTTTCATATGGAAAGAAAACAAGATAAATTCCCTCTGAATGATTAGTTTTAGCTTGTTAGATAACTCTAATTACCACCTGCCCCATTGTACCTCACAGTTAAACTGCGTGCAGTCTGTGTTGCAACATATACTTATAACTTTTAAAGATGTAAAACAAATGTATTATTGAAAAAGGTTACATGAGTATAACAGAGAGCTTTTTCAGCATCTAATAGCTGGTTGTCTTGTTCAGTTAGCTGAACTCCCCGATCATATAAAAACAGCGTAGGCCTAAATGGACACGGAAATAATCTGTCAAGCTACTTATAAGCCCTATTTATTTACCTGTCAGAGCCAGAACGATGTGATTGTAGATTTCTTTCTTCGACTCTGCACCGAGTGTGTGGATTGTTGAATTAAGAAGCATGACACTGAAATAGACAAACATAAAAAGAGTTTCAGAGTTTTAAAATCAAAACGTAGCTGATATAAAGCACCATGAGAAAGTATCCTCGGGTGAAGTTTTCACACTTCATCTCGTTGCAGCCACGGTCTTTTGTTAACACTTGTCTCCAAGTTTTTGACTGGGCCATCCTGATGCATGAAAAAGCTTTGATCTAAAAAAGGCGTGCCGAAGTCCAGTTCTCAAAAGCTACCAACCTGCAACATTTGATGCACTCATTTCCCAAAATGCCTAAATAAAATGTCTGAATTCACTCATCAGCATGTTATTTAGCTCTGCAGTGGCCTGGCAGTGAGCTATTAGTTTCATTCAAGTGTTTCAGAGAAGGGATGCATCTAAAAGTTGCTGGATGGTAGCACTTAAGGGCTTGACTCAGGCAAACTTGATCTCAACTTTGACAGTCGCTTTGATTGTATGTTTAGGATGATTTTCCTGTAGGAAGATTAACCTGAGACCCAGTTTCAAGTTTTGAGAACCCTTCAAAATACTTTTTATCCCTGGAACTGCTGAACAAGGAAAAGCAACCCAACAGCATGAAGCTGCCCCCACCATGTATCACTGTGGAAATGGTGTGTTTAGGGAGATGTGCTAGTTTTCTACCCCAAGTAGCCCAAAAGGAAAATTGTTTTCTGGTCTGACCATGGCACTTTCTCCCACATGTTTGGTCTGACCCCTGAATTGCTTGTGAAAAACTAAAAATGGGACTTATTCTGGCTGTCTTCTTACCAGTCTTCCATAAACGCTACCTTTAAAGAGTAGACAACTAATGGCTGAGTCACCATGAACCTTTTGGCTGCGTTTTCAATTAATGCTCTCCTTGCCTGGCCTGTCAGTTTAAGTGGACGGCCATGTTTGGTAGCTTTTCAGCTATACCAAATTCTATAAGGCATCTGCTAGCACTTTGTATTATTCTGTATATATATATATATATATATATATATATATATATATATATATATATATATATATATATATATATATATATATATATATATATATATATATATATATATATATATATATATATATATGTATTCTTATTTTTTCTCATTATTCTTATTTTTTCTCATTTTGTTATTCTTATTTTTTCTCATTTTGTTTTTGATACACTGTATATATGAAGATACACTGTATATAACTGAAGCACCTTTTCCTACTTCTGGCACCTTCTTCTGACTATTGACTATTGAGCCGATGGGACAAGTGAATTTCTCCAACGTGAGATCAATAAAGCCTATCTTATCTTATCTTATATATATTCCTTCCCCGTCACAATTATGCACTACTTTATGCTGGTTTGTCACATTTTTGAAAGAGAGTACATTAAAAATGTTACTTGTCATGCGACAAAATTTGAGAAATTTCAAAATGTATTAATACTTTTGAAAATAGTCTTATATCTTAAGTGTGGCAGTTGTGGCTTCCACACTCACCCCTGCCGCTCGATGCTGCAGTTCCTTCCCATCAGTATCTGGAAATATGGCGTGACGTGGGAGGAGGTCAGGTTGATAAGCAGAGGAGGCAGTCGATGCTGGAGCCACTGGGATACGACTGCATCATCCACTGAGCTACGGGACAGGTTTGCACGGGCGAACACAACCTCTAGCATGGCAGACCTTACTGTAGAGGACACTATGAGTTCATTACCCTGCAGGGAGAAACAACCATGATCAAAAACACGCTGAGAACATGTCATGTCTCCTTTCCCGCCAGGCTGTTACTGTTAATGGGAATTTGTCCCTTGATAAATTATCTGGTTATATAAAGGTTTGAAAAATAAAGAAATTCATAAAGTATTTACAATATAACACTTTTAATATAGAACAAAACCATTTTTTTACAATTCCTGATGCCATCTAACACTTTACAGCAGGGGTCTTGACCCTTGGGCCTCAGGACCTCCTGCCCTGCATGTTTTAGGTGTTTCCTTGCTTCCACACACATGACTTAAACAAATGGGTGTTTATTAGGCCTCTGCAACCCTTGATGACTGCTGAGGAGGTCATGCAATCATTTGATTCTGGTGTGGTGGCGCAGAGACATCTAAAACATACAGGACAGTGGGGTCCCGAGGACCAGTAGTGAAGACCCCCGGTTTACAGCTAAAGTGAAATGTTTGCTTACCGTGAGGACAGCTGAGAACCCATCAAAGAAGGAGGCGAGCATTAGGTCAGGGACATATTTCATCACCATGTTAACTTGGTCAGCAGAAGTGAGCTGGCCAGGTGTGGTGGATAAGTCCACCAGCTGTTCGACAGACAGAAATGCCAGGGCTTCCACCTGCACATGTACAAAGACATTCATATGTACATTAACACCGACATGTAACAGACTGATAAAATGCAAACAGACACAAAGAACAAAAGACAACATTGAACTAACATGAAGAGAAGCTATGCGACATAACTTACCGGCATAAAGTTGGGGTAAAGCTGCTGAAGTTCCTGGATGGTGAAGAGGACAGAAAACCCTCCCAGGTTCTTCTGCACCCATTCGCCGCTGTTGTTAGTGTTGGAGCTGCAGAGGGGATCTAATTTAAAAAACAAAACATGAATGAATGAATAAATCTAAATAACTGTTCTGAAGAAAAGTGATTTATTTCTATACTTTAGGATTACATTAGGTGGAGCTGGTATAAGTCTCACAATATGATTTACCTTGCGTAAAAAAATATTAGTTTCACAACATTTACACAAAAAAGAAAAAACATAAGCCATTCCTGCAGGATGAAGGAATTAATCCCACTGACTGGCCTCCGTGCTCCCCTGATCTGAAACCAACAGAACATCTCAGGGACGTCATGTTTAGGACCATCTGACGCCACCAGGTTGCACCTCAGACTGTCCAGGATCTCAGTGACGCCCTGGTCAGGAGCTGGGAGGAGATACCCAGGGGCCCCATCTGTCATCTCATAAGGAGCAAGTCCCGACGCTCCTTATGAGATGACAGATGGGGAGCTTGAATACAAGCTCCAGAGGGCCAGGATTCGGATTAAGCTCTCTCTGTGTTGATAATTCTCATCAAATGATGTGCCGTCCTTTTGTTCATAATATGATCCATTGCATATCAGGAATATCCAGGATGCTTTCTTTTCCAATTGAGATCTGATGTTTCCAAAGTATTCCTTTAATTTTTTGAGCAGTGCATAAGCATACGGTATATATACACATACCCCATTACTTGACCAAGTTTAAGAACGTAGTAGAGGTTTTTTTTGTACTCTTAACCTTATGCCGTTTCCCAATAATATTTTGTTTTCTAAAGTCAAAAAATGGAAAAGCACAATATAAAAAGCAAAGCAAGAACTTTTTTTATGCATTTTATGGTGCCATTACTTAACTAGATTAAGCGTTCTGTCATATGTTTGTTTGTGTTTTTTTTTTAACTTTCTTTCTTTCAACTGATTCATGTTTCTAATCTTATAATTTTGTCCTCACACACTTAGTGAAGTCAAAAGAGGCAGCAGACTCATTTGGTTTGCAAGTTTTATGACATTTAATAAAAAAATAAGGAAGCTGTTTATATGTCTATAGCCAATGCTATTTATTATTCTAAAAAGATACATGAAATAAAAATGGAAATCATTTGAGAACCACTGCATTAAACGCAGACATAGGGAGCATATATTCTAAAATCTTGGTAGAATCAGGACCACATGCAGCCCTAATATTGCAGCAATAACCTGATAATCCCACAATTTTATCTCATACAATATTATGCAAGCACTCTGTCTGCGCTGAGGGTGATTATCTCACCTCAGGATGACCGATGTTTACAACCAAAAATTAATTGCATGACCTACTTGCTGACTAATTCAGTTGATAATTATATGACCACTGGGGCGCTTACAGAGTATTGAAACTGTATTCCCAGATGATCTGTTGAGCTTTAATGCCCTTCCCCATCCTTAAATGCAATACACACACACGCTGTTCAAACTTGGAAAGTGTCTAAAGCAAAACATACACTTTATATGGTGTATGTTTTGCTAAAGGACGTGATGTTCCCCAAAGGTCCTTTTATTTTCCATTTGTTTCTGACCTGTGTTGGCATTTTTCAATATGCCAACACACATGACGAGGACTATTGTGTTAGCAGCTTCAAGTTTCCCACCTGCAGTGTTGTTCCTTGTGAAGAAAACACCGATGAAATGTGTGAAGACAGACATCTGCCTTCCATCCATCATGCGTGGACGGATCTCACTCAACAGCCGCACGCTGAAAATTAAAGCAATTTGATCGTCACAGATTGTAAAGGAGATGCAGACATTTCTAAAGCTATTATAAAGGATAAATAAATCCACGCTTACATGTTCTGGTAGGTGTTGCAGCTCAATTCTTTTGTGGCAAGACATAAAAGAAAGTCGTTGGAAACGGCGGGCAGGAATGGACGAAGGCGGCGGCCAAACCACAGCTGGATGATGGCCGGATCGTTGAGAGTGGGAATGTTGAAAACATCCAACCGGAGCTCTTGGATGGAGTCCAGGATCATAGAGGCAGAAGGATTGCTGGGGTCGAGCATCTGCAATGATCAATGATCCGATGCAAATTTGGGGAAAAAAAAGTACATTTATGTCAAGCATCAGCAGAAACAAAGATTCCCACTTCCCTATTTGCTGTCTCATAAAATATTGTACAGCGACTCTCTAAAGTCCACATGCTCCTGTTGAAGCTCAGTGTCTTTGAAACTTAAGTATCCAAGACCACGACAGTTGGATGTACAGGATATACGCCATTTTAAAAGAGGACCATTTTTAAAAAAGGCTAATCATAAGCCTTAAATCTTTACATTTTCAAGACATTATATTGTAACCAAAAATAATTCTTACAGTGTTGGTCAGCAAATCCAGAGCATTGTTCAAGATCCTCAAGGTTTTGGAGAGGAGCAGCTTCCAGGCAGCTTTGGAGCCACTTGAGTTGGAGGGCCTATCACAGCTCAGTATGGTGGCCAGGTTCTGGGCTGTTAAACCTGACAGCTGATGAAAGAAAACAGATCAGACGTTGAACAACACCAGCAACCATTTTCACACTGTTGTAGAGGGAAGAAAGCTGAAGATGAAAGGTCTTACCGAGGCGCAGGCAATTTCCTCAACGGAGAAGGTGCAGAAGTGTTCGGCCGTCATTCCGCTGTCTAGGTGGATCTGAAGCTTTGTGCTGTTAAACAAACTGATTAATGTTTCTTTCATTTAACATTAATGTTAATGGCAAAATATTAAAAAGGGCTTCTCAAACCTACCTGTTGACTCCAGTACAGATGCCTGTCTCTGTGAAAAGTTGCAAGATAAATTAAGGAATTAATATAAAAAAGATAAAACACTTTAAACCACAGTAAATAAAGGTCCTTATGCAACGAGAAAAAAACTTACCATTTATCATAGTTACATTGCACTGGGCAGAGAAAACAATTAAAATGGTTAAGAATCCTCAAAAAATAGGCAAGTATACAGAAAAGTATAAATAAAAACTAATATTTACCTCTCCTCTGTATATGATACAGTCTGTGAAAAACACGAAGAAATCCAGTTAGTTAAAACTCATCTTAGTTGTCATAGAAATAAGAAATAAATTGCCTACTGACATGAATTTACAACCAGAGAGGTCTTTCTTGATTATTTCCGCAATAAACAATCAGTAAATTAGCATTGTTTATATTGCACAACTCATTACATTTAGCATGGTATTGAAATCCTATGAAATTAAATATATCTTAGTTGTACCATCTTTATATGTGACAAAAATTTAAAACTGATGTTTTAAAGTTTGTTAGTAAAGTATTAAATAAGGGAACGTGAAAGAAGAAGAAAACACTCGGAACAGATTTAACATAAAATACAACATTTGTGTTCTACAGACAAGAAAATATGTTGCTTTTTGTGTAAAGCTCTCACCATCTGGCAGTTGTTTGGATAAAGCAATTTTTGTGAATGTGATGGATGAAGCTATCTGAGAAGAAGCTGTAACCATGGCTCCATCCAGTCTGGTGAACCTGTAAAGAAAAACATAATTTATTCAGTCAGACTAAACTTTTCCTGTGGTCAGATAGGACCATAAAAATGAATCACGCGTGCCAAACACCATAATAGACCAGAGTTAAAAAAAAAAAAGTAGTAGAAAGTTTTTATTACATTCTCAAATTTAGAAGGTTTCATTTCTTTAGTATTTTTTCTAGAACTGCCTTTTAAACAACACGGCTTGGGTGAAATGTTTTGGCTTTTCTTTTACAACCCTTGAACAATAATTTCCTCAAACCTCAGCCCATTCCTGCTGACATAAGTGGTGCGACTGAGTCAGGACTGTAAGCTTTATTGCTGACCCCTTTCCAGCTTTGTCCACAAAGTTTTCTATGGGACTAAGATCTGGTCTTAATGATGGACACTCCAGAACGCTGAGTTTGTGTCCTTAAGCCACTTTGTAACTAATTTAGCTGTACACTTATTGTCATTGTCTAGTTGGAAGATCCGTTTGCACACACGTGTTAACTTCTTAGCTGATTTCTTTGGATGCTGTTTCAAAATGTCCACATTTTATTGTCTCATTATGTCGTTCATTTGTGGATGTTATTCTTACACTGATGGCGTCTTTCTCACATGGGTCAACTCATGTTGGTGCAGGACTCATGTTACCGTGGTTGATGACACTTTGGAGTGTCTTGCCCTTTTTCTGGGGTTAATATGCACATTTTGCACAAGAATACGTTCATCTCTAGGTCACAGAATCTGTCCCCTTCCTGAACGGTATTATTACTGGACTGACATGACCATGGGATTTTGCTGTCTGTGATTTCTGTTCTCCTCCAGTCTTGCTATTTGCCTAAGGGCAGTGGCTCGTCTGGCTGTGTGCCTCACTCCCAGCTGCTGCCTATCAGCGGCATAAAGCGGCTGAACACAGTTCTCCAGTGCTGGATTGGTTTGCCTCTGTAATGCGATGTACTCAGTGGACTCTCACCTGGTGCCTTCGTAAGACACGCTGAGTCTACGTTAGGGCTGGACCATATAGAAAAAAAGCATATTGATAAAGTAGAAATCGTATCGATCGATATTGATAATTATCAACAAATTCAAAATATATATTTTTAAGTGCAGCCCTGGTCATTTTATGGTGTTGCTTAGTGACCTATTTTTAGATACAGAACACACAAACACTGAATTCAAACTCAAGCCTTTATTCAATCAACTTTTTACCAAAACTGCAAGTTTTTAAAACAGAGAAAAGAGCATGTGCTCTCTGAACTCTCTGAAGGGGGCGGAGCTTGGTGACGGAGCGTTCCTGGGTCTGCTTTGTGATTGGTTGGGAGGATGTAATGACTGTAATATTAACCTATATGGCTAGAATGCAAAAGGAAGGAAAACTGTTATTCTATTCAACTTTTTATTGACCCTTTGCTATCATTGATATACATCTATCGATTGATATATATTGTTATTGAATCCTCGTCCAGCCCTAGTCTGCGTCTTTCTTAGCTACCACACACCAGGTGCAATGCTATCCTGGAACCAACAACCTCATCATTTAACGTCCCGTGGCATTAGTACGTTCTACATTTTGGTCACCGTCGAACCGAAATTATGACGTTAAGATTTTCCATGGTCTATTTTTACTTGTGTTAATTGTTTGAACAGGTGAACGTGTCACCTTCAGGCATCTCAAAACTGTACTCAACGACGGACCAGGCTCACAATTGTCTTCCTGATATCTTGAGAGATTTTTATTCATCTTCTAGGTTTGTCATATAAGGAATCAGTGTGTTTGAGGTGTTGCCTTATAATTCATCCACAGCTGTGCCTCCATTAAACTCAAGTCCCAAACTTAGAAAGCCATGAAATCATCGATCGAGCTTCCTCAGATTGTTTACACGCATTTCAATCTAGTGTATGTAAACTGCTGAATTTAATGAAATTCAATTTAAAAAAAAAATCTCTAAACATCACTCATTTTGGGATATAACAAAAGATTAGAAGAAGTAATTCTTATATGATATAAATACATATATACATTTTGTTTGAACTCACAGTGTTTTGTAGGATGAACAGGAGAGGTTTCCCTGTTGGACAAAAGCAAGAAGTGGAAAAATAATTACTACTTTAAACAGATAATCCCTCATAAAATCACAGATAACGATAGACTTTCTCTTTACCATCTCAGTGAACATGACAAGCTGTGACAGGAACTCTGTAAATCCCCGTTCCTCTGGCGCTTCGCTCATGTAATCAAACAGCATGTTGATGAGCATGTCTGTATTTACAGGCAGCTTCAGCGCCAGCAGCTCAACTCTCTGCTTTGGTGTGAGGAGCTGGATGACCTCCAGCTATACAAACAGAACAAGGTTACTTTTAACAACTGCCACTTTGGCCTTATTTTAAAAAGCGTTGAATGTTTTTAACAAATCAAAGCCTCACAGGTTTGAAGAGCGGGTTGAGATGGAGCAGCTCAGTGACGAGAGCAAACTCTGAAAATGGACCTAAATTGTTGGTCAGCCACTGTGCGCTGTTGTTGAAGGAGGACAAACATCCTGGATCTGGAGGAGGTCAGGAAAAAAGATGGAAAAAAGATCTGTAAATACTCAAAGACTTTAAATGTATCAATGCAGACACACATGATGAGGACTATTGTTTTGCAGCTTCAAGGTTCCTACCTGCAGAGTTGTTCCTTGTGAGGAAAACACTGATGAAGTGTGTGAAGACAGACATCTGCCTTCCATGCATCATGTGTGGATAGATCTCACTCAATATCTGCACGCTGCAAATTAAACAGTTGTTTGATCATCACAGATTGTAAAAGAGATGCAGACAAAGTGATTATGACAGATGAATGAATCCATGCTTACATGTGCTGGTAGCTGCTGCAGCTCAGTTCTCTTGTGACAAGACATGACAGGAAGTTGTTGGAAACGGCGGGCAGGAATGGACGAAGGCGGCGGCCAAACCACAGCTGGATGATGGCCGGATCGTTAAGAGTGGGAATGTTGAGAATATCCAACCGGAGCTCTCGGATGGAGTCCAGGATCATAGAGGCAGAAGGACTGCTGGGGTCGAGCGTCTGCAACAATCAGCGATCCGATGTAAATTTGGAAAAATAGTTTTACATTGATGTCAAGCATCAGCAAAATGAAACATTCAAGATTCACAATCCTCAATTTGCCATCTTCTAAAATAATCTACAGCGATTCTCAATAGTCTAAACACTCCTGTTAAAGCTAAATGTCTTTAAGGCTTAAGTATCTAAGACCATGACATAAGTGACATTACATATTATGTATTTCAACAAACAAAAACCGAACCTTTTAGTTAGGAAAAATCTGAAAAATAAAACACTGTTTTAGCCTGATTCCATAAGTGTATGCACTCATAAACTTTATGAAAACATTTTAGCATTCATTCTTCTGGAGCTGATACCTGCCAACAATTAACATGAACTTAATAAACCAAATAGACCAGCTTTCTCCTTGATATTTATGCAATATTTAGCTAAATATAATAATATAGTCATATGGTACAAAGCTGTCAGCCAGGAGTAGAGGAAAAAGAAAACCTCACTGCATTAAATATCTATATGTGACATGTTAACCATGAAGACAGTCATGAATAATCAGACAAAATATGAGACATAAAACTGAACGTTTTTCCCAAATTGATGAAAATATAAAACGGAAACTGGTCAGGAAGGCTGCCAAGAGGCTGCCAGCAACATTCAAGGAGCTGCAGCAATTCCCGATAATTACAGCTTATGTTCTACATGTACCAGCAATCTCCTATAGTCTCCGTATTTCTGCAAAGGAAACATGGTTTTGGTTTTCTAAAGACAACGTCCTAAAATAGCGTGAGAGAATGTGGTATTGTCTGAAGGAACCAAGCAGCAACTTTTAAGCCATGATTCTACATTATAATTTTGTCTCAAAAACACCATAAGAACACCACGCCTACAGTAGAACATGGGATTGGCTGGAACACCTGAAATTTCAACACCTTATATTGTAACCAAAATGTATTCTTACGGTGTTGGTCAGCAAATCCAGAGCGCTGTCCAGGACAATTGAGGCTTTGGAGAGGAGCAGCTTCCAGGCAGCTTTGGAGCCACTTGAGTTGGAGGCCCTATCACAGCTCAGTATGGTGGCCAGGTTCTGGGCTGTTAAACCTGACAGCTGATGAATGAAAACAGATCAGACGTTGAACAATACCAGCAACCATTTTCACACTGTTGTAGAGGGAAGAACGCTGAAGATGAAAGGTCTTACCGAGGCGCAGGCAATTTCCTCAACGGAGAAGGTGCAGAAGTGTTCGGCCGTCATTCCGCTGTCTAGATGGATCTGAAGCTTTGTGCTGTTAAACAAAATGATTAATGTCTCTTTTATTTAACATTAATGTTAATGGCAAAATATTCAAAAGTGCTTCTCAAACCTACCTGTTGACTCCAGTACAGAGGTCTGTCTCTGTGAAAAGTACCAAGATAAGATAAGGTATAAATATAAAAATACACAATTCAAACTACAGTAAATAAAGGTCCTTACGCAATGAGAAGAAACTTACCATTTATGAATGTTACATCACACTGGGCAGAGAAAACAATTAAAATGGTTACAAATCCTAAACGAACAGAAAGGTTTCAGAGAAAAGTATAAATAAAAACTAATATTTACCTCTCCTCTGTATATGATGCAGTCTGTGAAAAACACGAAGAAATCCAGTTAGTTAAAACTCATCTTAGTTTTCTTAGAAATAAGAAATAAATTGCCAATGGACATGAAATTACAACCAGAGATGCGTTTCTTGATTATTTATGCAATAAACAATCAGTAAATTAGCATTTTGTATGTTGGACGGCCATTATATTCAACATGGTATTGAATTGGAAGAGAACATGAAAGTAAAAAATACTGGGAATAGATATAGTATAAAATACATTTGTGTTCTACAGACAAGAAAATATGTTGCTTTCTCTGTAAAGCTCTCACCATCTGGCAGTTGTTTGGATAAAGCAAATTTTGTGTATGTGATGGATGAAGCTATCTGAGAAGAAGCTGTAACCATGGCTCCATCCAGTCTGGTGAACCTGTAAAGAAAAACATAATTTATTCAATACACACACACACACACACATCCATACATACATACAATTTTTTGTTTGAACTCACAGTGTTTTGTAGGATGAACAGGAGAGGTTTCCCTGTTGGACAAAAGCAAGAAGTGGAAAAATAATTACTACTTTAAACAGATAATCCCTCATAAAAAGACAGATAACTATAGACTTTCTCTTTACCATCTCAGTGAACATGACAAGCTGTGACAGGAACTCTGTAAATCCCCGTTCCTCTGGCGCTTCGCTCATGTAATCAAACAGCATGTTGATGAGCATGTCTGTATTTACAGGCAGCTTCAGCGCCAGCAGCTCAACTCTCTGCTTCGGTGTGAGGAGCTGGATGACCTCCAGCTATACAAACAGAACAAGGTTACTTTTAACAACTGCCACTTTGGCCTTATTTTAAAAAGCGTTGAATGTTTTTAACAAATCAAAGCCTCACAGGTTGGAAGAGCGGGTTGAGATGGAGCAGCTCAGTGACGAGAGCAAACTGTGAAAATGGACCTAAATTGTTGGTCAGCCACTGTGCGCTGTTGTTGAAGGAGGACAAACATCCTGGATCTGGAGGAGGTCAGGAAAAAAGATGGAAAAAAGATCTGTAAATACTCAAAGACTTTAAATGTATCAATGCAGACACACATGATGAGGACTATTGTTTTGCAGCTTCAAGGTTCCTACCTGCAGAGTTGTTCCTTGTGAGGAAAACACTGATGAAGTGTGTGAAGACAGACATCTGCCTTCCATGCATCATGTGTGGATAGATCTCACTCAATATCTGCACGCTGCAAATTAAACAGTTATTTGATCATCACAGATTGTGAAAGAGATGCAGACAAAGTGATTATGACAGATGAATGAATCCATGCTTACATGTGCTGGTAGCTGCTGCAGTTCTGTTCTCTTGTGGCAAGACATGACAGGAAGTTGTTGGAAACGGCGGGCAGGAATGGACGAAGGCGGCGGCCAAACCACAGCTGGATGATGGCCGGATCGTTAAGAGTGGGAATGTTGAGAATATCCAACCGGAGCTCTCGGATGGAGTCCAGGATCATAGAGGCAGAAGGACTGCTGGGGTCGAGCGTCTGCAACAATCAGCGATCCGATGTAAATTTGGAAAAATAGTTTTACATTGATGTCAAGCATCAGCAAAATGAAACATTCAAGATTCACAATCCTCAATTTGCCGTCTTCTAAAATAATCTACAGCGTTTCTGAATAGTCTAAACACTCCTGTTAAAGCTCAATGTCTTTAAGGCTTAAGTATCTAACACCATGACATAAGTGACATTACATATTATGTATTTCAACAAAAGAAAAACAAGCAAACATTTTAGTTAGGAAAAATAAATCACTGTTTTGGCTTGTTTGAAAAAGTGTGTGCATTCTGAAACTTTATCAAAAACATTTTTAAATAGATTTCAACATTCATTCTTCTTGAGGTGAAATCTGCAAATAATGGAAATGAACTTAATAAACCTGAAACAAAGGTCTGCTTTTTCTCAGACAATATCCTTAACATTTTTGCAATATTCAGCTAAATATAATAATATAATCCCATTGTACAAATGTTTCAACCAGGAGTAGAGAAAAACACAACATTAAATGTGTATATATAAATATTTGTATGTGACGTGTTACCATGAAGACAGTCATGAATAATCAGACAAAATATGAAACACAAATATAAATATTGTTCCAAATTGATGAAAATATAAAACGGAAACTGGTCAGGAAGGCTGCCAGCAACATTCAAGGAGCTGCAGCAATTCCCAACATTTACAGTTTATGTTCTACATGTAACAGCAATCTCCTATAGTTTCCATATTTCTGCAAAGGAAACATGGTTTTTGTTTTCCTTTTTGTAAAGAAAACGTCCTAAAATAGCGTGAGAGAATGTGGTATTGTCTGAAGGAACCAAGCAGCAACTTTTAAGCCATGATTCTACATTATAATTTTGTCTCAAAAACACCATAAGAACACCACGCCTACAGTAGAACATGGGATTGGCTGGAACACCTGAAATTTCAACACCTTATATTGTAACCAAAATGTATTCTTACGGTGTTGGTCAGCAAATCCAGAGCGCTGTCCAGGACAATTGAGGCTTTGGAGAGGAGCAGCTTCCAGGCAGCTTTGGAGCCACTTGAGTTGGAGGCCCTATCACAGCTCAGTATGGTGGCCAGGTTCTGGGCTGTTAAACCTGACAGCTGATGAATGAAAACAGATCAGACGTTGAACAATACCAGCAACCATTTTCACACTGTTGTAGAGGGAAGAACGCTGAAGATGAAAGGTCTTACCGAGGCGCAGGCAATTTCCTCAACGGAGAAGGTGCAGAAGTGTTCGGCCGTCATTCCGCTGTCTAGATGGATCTGAAGCTTTGTGCTGTTAAACAAAATGATTAATGTCTCTTTTATTTAACATTAATGTTAATGGCAAAATATTCAAAAGTGCTTCTCAAACCTACCTGTTGACTCCAGTACAGAGGTCTGTCTCTGTGAAAAGTACCAAGATAAGATAAGGTATAAATATAAAAATACACAATTCAAACTACAGTAAATAAAGGTCCTTACGCAATGAGAAGAAACTTACCATTTATGAATGTTACATCACACTGGGCAGAGAAAACAATTAAAATGGTTACAAATCCTAAACGAACAGAAAGGTTTCAGAGAAAAGTATAAATAAAAACTAATATTTACCTCTCCTCTGTATATGATGCAGTCTGTGAAAAACACGAAGAAATCCAGTTAGTTAAAACTCATCTTAGTTTTCTTAGAAATAAGAAATAAATTGCCAATGGACATGAAATTACAACCAGAGATGCGTTTCTTGATTATTTATGCAATAAACAATCAGTAAATTAGCAGTTTGTATGTTGGACGGCCATTATATTCAACATGGTATTGAATTGGAAGAGAACATGAAAGTAAAAAATACTGGGAATAGATATAGTATAAAATACATTTGTGTTCTACAGACAAGAAAATATGTTGCTTTCTCTGTAAAGCTCTCACCATCTGGCAGTTGTTTGGATAAAGCAAATTTTGTGTATGTGATGGATGAAGCTATCTGAGAAGAAGCTGTAACCATGGCTCCATCCAGTCTGGTGAACCTGTAAAGAAAAACATAATTTATTCAATACACACACACACACACACACACACACACACACACATCCATACATACATACAATTTTTTGTTTGAACTCACAGTGTTTTGTAGGATGAACAGGAGAGGTTTCCCTGTTGGACAAAAGCAAGAAGTGGAAAAATAATTACTACTTTAAACAGATAATCCCTCATAAAAAGACAGATAACTATAGACTTTCTCTTTACCATCTCAGTGAACATGACAAGCTGTGACAGGAACTCTGTAAATCCCCGTTCCTCTGGCGCTTCGCTCATGTAATCAAACAGCATGTTGATGAGCATGTCTGTATTTACAGGCAGCTTCAGCGCCAGCAGCTCAACTCTCTGCTTCGGTGTGAGGAGCTGGATGACCTCCAGCTATACAAACAGAACAAGGTTACTTTTAACAACTGCCACTTTGGCCTTATTTTAAAAAGCGTTGAATGTTTTTAACAAATCAAAGCCTCACAGGTTGGAAGAGCGGGTTGAGATGGAGCAGCTCAGTGACGAGAGCAAACTCTGAAAATGGACCTAAATTGTTGGTCAGCCACTGTGCGCTGTTGTTGAAGGAGGACAAACATCCTGGATCTGGAGGAGGTCAGGAAAAAAGATGGAAAAAAGATCTGTAAATACTCAAAGACTTTAAATGTATCAATGCAGACACACATGATGAGAACTATTGTTTTGCAGCTTCAAGGTTCCTACCTGCAGAGTTGTTCCTTGTGAGGAAAACACTGATGAAGTGTGTGAAGACAGACATCTGCCTTCCATGCATCATGTGTGGATAGATCTCACTCAATATCTGCACGCTGCAAATTAAACAGTTGTTTGAACATCACAGATTGTAAAAGAGATGCAGACAAAGTGATTATGACAGATCAATGAATCCATGCTTACATGTGCTGGTAGCTGCTGCAGCTCAGTTCATTTGTGGCAAGACATGACAGGAAGTTGTTGGAAACGGCGGGCAGGAATGGACGAAGGCGGCGGCCAAACCACAGCTGGATGATGGCCGGATCGTTAAGAGTGGGAATGTTGAGAATATCCAACCGGAGCTCTCGGATGGAGTCCAGGATCATAGACGCAGAAGGACTGCTGGGGTCGAGCGTCTGCAACAATCAGCGATCCGATGTAAATTTGGTAAAATAGTTTTGTATTGATGTCAAGCATCAGCAAATGAAACATTCAAGATTAACAATCCTCAATTTGCCATTTTATAAAATAATCTACAGCGTTTCTGAATAGTCTAAACACTCCTGTTAAAGCTCAATGTCTTTAAGGCTTAAGTATCTAAGACCATGACATAAGTGACATTATATGTTATGTAGTTCAACAAAAGAAAAACAAGCAAACATTTTAGTTAGGAAAAATAAATCACTGTTTTGGCCTGTTTGAAAAAGTGTGTGCATTCTGAAACTTTATCAAAAACATTTTTAAATAGATTTCAACATTCATTCTTCTTGAGATGAAATCTGCAAATAATGGAAATTAACTTAATAAACCTGAAACAAAGGTCTGCTTTTTCTCAGACAATATCCTTAACATTTTTGCAATATTCAGCTAAATATAATAATATAATCCCATTGTACAAATTAGTCAACCAGGAGTAGAGAAAAACACAACATTAAATGTGTATATATAAATATTTCTATGTGACATGTTACCATGAAGACAGTTATGAATAATCAGACAAAATATGAAACCCAAATATAAATATTGTTCCAAATTGATGAAAATATAAAACGGAAACTGGTCAGGAAGGCTGCCAGCAACATTCAAGGAGCTGCAGCAATTCCCAACATTTACAGCTTATGTTCTACATGTAACACCAATCTCCTATAGTTTCCATATTTCTGCAAAGGAAACATGGTTTTTGTTTTCCTTTTTGAAAAGACAACGTCCTAAAATAGCGTGAGAGAATGTGGTATTGTCTGAAGGAACCAAGCAGCAACTTTTAAGCCATGATTCTACATTATAATTTTGTCTCAAAAACACCATAAGAACACCACGCCTACAGTAGAACATGGGATTGGCTGGAACACCTGAAATTTCAACACCTTATATTGTAACCAAAATGTATTCTTACGGTGTTGGTCAGCAAATCCAGAGCGCTGTCCAGGACAATTGAGGCTTTGGAGAGGAGCAGCTTCCAGGCAGCTTTGGAGCCACTTGAGTTGGAGGGCCTATCACAGCTCAGTATGCTGGCCAGGTTCTGGGCTGTTAAACCTGACAGCTGATGAAAGAAAACAGATCAGACGTTGAACAATACCAGCAACCATTTTCACACTGTTGTAGAGGGAAGAACGCTGAAGATGAAAGGTCTTACCGAGGCGCAGGCAATTTCCTCAACGGAGAAGGTGCAGAACCGTTCGGCCGTCATTCCGCTGTCTAGGTGGATCTGAAGCTTTGTGCTGTTAAACAAAATGATTAATGTCTCTTTTATTTAACATTAATGTTAATGGCAAAATATTCAAAAGTGCTTCTCAAACCTACCTGTTGACTCCAGTACAGAGGTCTGTCTCTGTGAAAAGTTGCAAGATAAGATAAGGTATCAATATAAATATAAACAATTCAAACTACAGTAAATAAAGGTCCTTACGCAATGAGAAAAAAACTTACCATTTATGAATGTTACATCACACTGGGCAGAGAAAACAATTAAAATGGTTACAAATCCTCAACAAACAGAAAGGTTTCAGAGAAAAGTAAAAATAAAAACAAATATTTACCTCTCCTCTGTATATGATGCAGTCTGTGAAAAACACGAAGAAATCCAGTTAGTTAAAACTCATCTTAGTTTTCTTAGAAATAAGAAATAAATTGCCAATGGATATGAATTTACAACTGAAGACGCATTTCTTGATTATTTACACAATAAACAATCAGTAAATTAGCATTTTGTATGTTGGACGGCCATTATATCCAACATGGTATTGAATTAGAAGGGAACATGAAATAAAAAAATACTGGGAATAGACATAGTATGAAATACAACATTTGCATTCTACAGATAAGAAAATATGTTGCTTTTTGTGTAAAGCTCTCACCATCTGGCAGTTGTTTGGATAAAGCAAATTTTGTGTATGTGATGGATGAAGCTATCTGAGAAGAAGCTGTAACCATGGCTCCATCCAGTCTGGTAAACCTGTAAAGAAAAACATAATTTATGCAGTCAGACTAAACTTTTCCTGTGGTCAGATAGGATAATCCAAAATGATTGGTGTGTCCCAAACATCAGAATACACCAAAGAGATCATTTTATGGTATTTATTTTGTGAAATGCATCAAACTAACTTCACACAGCGTTTACTAAAAAGGGGAGCTGAAAATTTTCAAACAAACACATAACAGATTTTTTTTTTCTTCATAGTAGGTACATCTAGTTTGACGTTCTGTTAACTGTGACATCATCCAGTGAAGACGGCTCACCCGCTATTACCATCTAATGTAGAACAGATTACTGGATCAATGTGTGCTTCTGTGCTTGTTTGTCTGTCTTGTTGTGTCTCTGCTCTGTCTTCTGTAACCCCAGTCGGTTGAGGCAGATGACCGTTCATACTGAGCCCGGTTCTGCTGGAGGTTTTTCCTTCCCGTTAATGGGTGTTTTTTCTTTCCACTGTCACTTCATGCTTGCTCAGTATGAGGGATTGCTGCAAAGCCATGGACAATGCAGATGACTCTCCCTGTGGCTCTACGCTTCTCCAGGAGGAGTGAATGCTGCTTGTCGGGACTTTGATGCAATCAACTGGTTCCCTTATATAGGAAATGTTTTGACCAATCTGTATAATCTGACCCAATCTGTATAATATGATTGAATTTGACTTTGTAAAGTGCCTTGAGATGACATGTTTCATGAATTGGCGCTATATAAATAAATTTGAATTGAATTGAATTGAATAACCTTCTGTACTGACGTGGAAGGTTACCCCGTGACCCGTAAGTTAATTTCATTTCTAAATGGTGTCAAATGTAAGAAACGTGTGTAACTGAAAAATCCGGCTGACTGACGACCACCGTGACGGAGCGCTGGCAGACAGCTGCTTAAGTAATACATGTAAATGGACTGAACTTCTATAGCGCTTTTCCAGTCATGCTGACCACCCAACGCACTGTACACTATAGCCACATTCATCCAATCGCTCTCACTAACGTGCACATATTCATACATCGAGAAGCAGCTTGGGGTTAAGTGCTTTGCCCAGGGGCACATTGACGTGTGGCAAGGGGAAGCTGGAATCAAACCCACAACCTTCTCATTGCCACACGACCACTCAACCGATCAAGCCATAGCCGACCATTCTCTGTCTGGTTGGATAAAAATGAGATGGAGTTGACTGGACCGGCTCTTCCAGGGTCCAGTCAGCCCTGACCATAGCCCCGCCCCCGCTCATAGACCCGCCCCCAGAAAATGAACATAATCTCACTCTTAAGTTTTGATAAAAGTTGAAAGGTCTGCGCATAACGTAACTGTGTTGCTGGTATGCTGGCAGCGAGTTCTCAGCTGAGATCGCGCGCTGAAGAACTGGATCCCAGCTGAATATTCCGGTGCGGCGGAGAGCTCACTGTGGTACCGCGGCGGTTCTGACGCCCACCTGCATAAGTGCAGCCGAAGCGAGTTCTCCCGCCGCACCGCGGTTTATACGGCTTTGTATTTCAGCCCTACTGTGTTGAATCGCGCTGCCAGGTTAAAGGTTGTTGGTCAGCCAAGCTGTCCAACAACCTGCAACACAAAC
Source organism: Fundulus diaphanus (assembly GCA_037039145.1). Taxonomy (NCBI): domain Eukaryota; kingdom Metazoa; phylum Chordata; class Actinopteri; order Cyprinodontiformes; family Fundulidae; genus Fundulus; species Fundulus diaphanus. The sequence continues at coordinate 14,486,514 of CM073123.1, read as the reverse complement.
ATTTAAAACCATAATATTGATTTGTTACAGAGTCTTGTGCCGAGAAGGGAGGTGTGGATGGAGGGGGGGAAGTGGTGTGGGGGACCGCGTTTGACCGGTTTCTCAAAAATGGTTGTAGCCAATCAGAGTGAAGTCAACTCAGTAGAGCTGCATATCATTACCACAACCAACCCTTCTACTGAGGAGGGACATTTGGCCTGACAAAACAACAACATGATGTTTTTTTTAATAAAATTCTTTGGAAAAGTTACATATGCAGCAATATCAACTGAATGAAATGGTTTATACATGGATGTTATAGCACCTTTAAAATTAACTCTGCTTCACTGATTTGGATCTGCAGTGAACCAAAGATTCATTGATTTATTCTTATAGTAATGGTTTCCCGCTATGTTCATTTGTACTTTTGTTCTTTTGTGTGTACATAGTTCCTTAGTGTCTTTAATCTTAATTGTGCTTAGTAGTTTTAGTTAAGTTTCACTAGCCTAGCAGAGAGGATTTGTTAATTGAAATGTATTAATTAAGCTAAACATCATATCATGGCGTTATCTGGGTGTGCATTTATTTCTGTCAATAAATTCTTGTACTTGAAGAGAGGTTGTCACTCCTTTATTCAATATGTGTGCTTGCTGTTAGAAGAACGCCAGTGCTCTAATTCAACTATTGTCCTAATATCCGCTAATTGAGCCAATATTCACAGGACAATACCTAACAGTCTGTTATTGGAATATTATCCTAAAGTCACTATGACCTGACGCCACTCGGACATGGGAGCACTGGAGACACGAGAGCTGCATATCAGTGTCCTGCTGATCGCCACGGTCAATGTTGGGGTATTTGGATAGTGAATGGGATATGACTGTCTTTGTTTTGTCTCACAGCAAGGCCGCTGTCAGGTATTAGTGAGAGGCGAGAACGGAGGAGAGACAGAAACAGGGCAGAAGCAGACTGTCGCGATATCGTGGGGTGCGATTACTTTCCATCTATGTGATCTCTGCTCTGTTCCTCAATAAAACGGCTGGAACTACATCACTTCCCCTTTTCCTTGTTCAATAAGCCTGTGAGGTCAGTTATGGTTTGACTTTCCTATTACACAGACAAAGAGTTATTTGATGAGCATTACATAACTTAAAAACATGCGCAATGGCACAACATAATGTATGTGAACTCCCGAATTAAAGGAAAATTTAATAAAAAAAATTACTTGTTTTGCCATTTAAAAAAAGGTGCCAAAAGATTAGAAAAAGCAGTTCTAATATAATATACATACATACATACATACATATATACATTTTATGTGAGTTTGAACTCACAGTGTTTTGTAGGATGAACAGGAGAGGTTTCCCTGTTGGACAAAAGCAAGAAGTGGAAAAATAATTACTAACTTAAACAGATAATCCGTCATAAAATCACAGATAACGATAGACTTTCTCTTTACCATCTCAGTGAACATGACAAGCTGTGACAGGAACTCTGTAAATCCCCGTTCCTCTGGCGCTTCGCTCATGTAATCAAACAGCATGTTGATGATCATGTCTGTATTTACAGGCAGCTTCAGCGCCAGCAGCTCAACTCTCTGCTTTGGTGTGAGGAGCTGGATGACCTCCAGCTATACAAACAGAACAAGGTTACTTTTAACAACTGCCACTTTGGCCTTATTTTAAAAAGCGTTGAATGTATTTAATAAAGCCAAGCCTCACAGGTTGGAAGAGCGGGTTGAGATGGAGCAGCTCGCTGACGAGCACTAACTCTGAAAATGGACCTAAATTGTCGGTCAGCCACTGTGCGCTGTTGTTGAAGGAGGACAAACATCCTGGATCTGGAGGAGGTCAGGAAAAAAGATGATAAAAATATCTGTAAAGACTTTCAATCTATCAATGTCAAGGTTCCTCCATATATCAATGGAGATTTATTAAAGAGTGAGTACCTGGGTAAGAGTGTCGAAGGAAACGAAGGATGAAATTGTTTAAGATCACACGCTGCTGCTGCACTGGCGTCTTCTCGAAGCCGCCAACAAAAACCTGCAGTCTGATGACGAATGTCAGAACCCACGTCATTTAATTGGAATAAAATGGTTGCCGGACGATGCAGGTAAAGCTACTTGTAAGGATACATTTAAACATGTCAAGCTGAAACAAGGCCTACAAGTTTAATTTTTTTTTAATTACTCTTGGGTCATACAGCAGGAGCTTTAAAATTACGCAAATCAACCAAGTTTAACTAAAAACCCTCTTTGGTAAATGCAGAATTGCTTAAAATCGAAAGCAGTTTGGTCGAAGTTTTTTATTAATAAACGAAAAAACAAGAATCAAATCCAACATTCAGATACAGTCATATTCAAACACAAAACACACAAACCCGGTCGGTTTGTTTACAGTGTTTTGACTCACATTTGCTGGTATGACGCACAGCTGAAGTTCCTGCTGGTCAGGCAGAGCAGAACCCGCACGGACGCGGACGGCAGGAAGCCGCTCAGACGTTCTGTGAACCACAGCCGGATCACGCTGCTGTTCATCAGCTCCTCAGAGGTCAGCGCTGACAACCTGATCTCCCCTATCACATCCAGAATGGCCTCCGCCGAGGGGATCATTCCCACTGACTGCCGGAGGGATACACCAGGTTTACAGAATAAAGTACTCTGGAAACAACTCTGGAGGCTTTTACATATCATAGAAGCTACTGACCACGTTGGCCAGCATGTCCAGCGATGAATCCAAAACACTTGAGAATTTTGTGAGCACCAACTTCCACAGCACCCTGGACTGGCTGCTGTGTCCAGGCAGGTTGCACCTCATCAGGGAAGCCAGCTGCTCAGCCGTGAAGTCCTCCAGCTGCAAGTTTAAGACAGTGAGCAAACTCTGAAAACACTTCAGAACACCCGCATCCTGACTTTGACTCGTTTGGTAGCAGCCACCTGTGCGCAAGCATATTTCTCCAAGGTGAAGTTACATGAAACGTCCGCTGAATTGTCGAGGTAAGCCTGAAGATCCGAGCTGTAAGAAGTACATTTATGAGAATTTAAGGATAATCTTGGTAGTTTTTATCACACTGGGTACATTTCATACAAAATAGAATTACCTGTCAACGCCCTGGCAGATGTAAGTACCTGTCAAACGGGTAAAATATATAATTTTACATAATTGAACACACATATGAACTTGATGAGCAACTAAATAAAACATGGCACGGAAGTCTTACTGTTGATCCGAGTGTCTGGGCACTGTGAATGATAGATTAATTGTATTTTAAATGCTTGTTGATATTATATATATACAAAAAACATGTTACTGCTGGATGGCTTCAGTATAAAATACTCACGGTGATGTTCGCTGGCACACAGTCTGTCCGAAGCAAACAAAAAATGTACATATTCAATCAACGACAGCATAAATATAGAAGTTCAACTGTTAAATGCTCTCGCCTGTGTGGGTGTTCACATGTTTTTATCTGTTTGTGTTTTTCTGGTCAGGAAGAGACTCACCTGGTGCAATGGCCATGAGGTCATCAATGCGAGCCCAAATAACTGGTTCCAGGAGTGGAGACGTCTCAGTTACGGCTCCGTACAGTCGCTCGAAACTGATGGAATAAAGACAACATATAAAATTAAATCACATAGTTTTTTTTACACCTAAATTAATACTTTATTTTATTAGCTTTAATGAAAGATTTTGCATAAAAGTACTTGTGTTAATGTTATTAACACTCAGGTACCTGAATTAGCAGCCCTATAATACGTCACTTTGTAAGTTAATCAAATTGTCCAGAAACCTAATATTAGTAACATCATGTATCCTTAGGGTGTAAATATGACGTGAAATGGAGCCCATTACTCTTTGCCACTCTTCAAAATGGGAAAGACCAGGAGGCATTTCGGCAAGAGAAAATTATTTTTATAAGGTTTTCTAAAATTTCTTTTAGAGAGTGAATATCTATTGTAAAATTATTATTTTTTATATAGAAAAGCTTTTTTACAACACTCACATGGGTTGGTAGACACTGCATGGCACTTCGATCTGAAAAAGGAGATCATTGAAAATCCATCCTTCAAGACATGTTGAAGTTTGCTGAGCAGTTGTTTGAAGTCAATAACAGCTGATACCTCTCCAGCAAGCTGGACCAGGAAGTGCAGAACCTCTGTAAATTTTCTGTTTTCCGGCGACTCCAACAAGAAGTCAAACACAGTATTGATAACAAGATCTTTCTCTGGTGGAGTAGGAAGAGGCAACAACAGCATCTCTGCAAGCTGCTTCGGGGACAGGACCTCCAGAGCTTCCAACTAATAAAGAAAAGGGGAAAAAAGATGTTTCTAAAGAAATTGGCACAACATTTAAATGTTTTTTTTTATCAAGTGCATCAACTCCTCCTAGACTTACTCCAGAGAAATAAGGGTTGAGCTCGTAGAAGTCGAGCACGGAGGCAAATGTTGAGAAGAACCCAAAGTTCAATTTCACCCATTCTGCACTTTGATTGGCTGGAAAGATGCACCGGCGTTCTGAAAAATGTTGCAAAATTGAACATGTCAACCTATATTTATGATGAATGCATAAACCTTTTTTTCAACAATGAAAGTGAAAATAAATAAAAATGTGACTAATGAAACGCATAACCGATCAAACACATCATTAATTAGCAAATATTCATTCGACCATTTCATAATCAAAAACATGCAACTGATACAAAAACTCTAGTGAGTAACATTTTTCCCTCTCTGTGCACTTTGTGAGAAGGTGATGCCGTGTGAGAAAACCTTTGGATATCAAGATAAAAAGTCTGTATAACAAGGTTAAAATGTAAGGCTTTAATTATTGAAAACATAATAATCATTTCACATCTTTCTCCACCATTAATGGATCATACCCTGTAGAACCAAACTTAAACTTCTTGCCACAATTTCCAGAATGCAGGATTTGCACACAGACAACAGAGCACTTCACTAAAAGACCATGAGTGAAATATGGTGGTGGCAGTACCATGATCTGGGATTACTTTTCCTCAGATACAGCTAGATCTGTGTCAACGTAGATGAAATCAACAATAGTTTAAATCTATAGTTAATTTTAACCCAAAACCTTCCGATGTCTGCTATAAAAAGCTGACAATAAAGAGTGAGTCCAAGCGTAAATCACTATCAACCAATGAATGGCAGAAGAAAGTCAAACTTCGTATGATCCGACCAGAGTTCAGAAGTAAATCCATCAAAAATCCATGGGATGATCTGAAGATGGCTGTGGACGAGAGACGTCTACAAAATCTTTTGCAAAGTCAAACTTAAGATGTGTCTGGCCAAAAGGTGACATGACTGACTGTTTTTCTTGCTTTTTGTTTTTTACATTTTCTTTGAAAAAGATGTGTTTGTTTTCAGTCTAAATGTACGGAATGTATTTCACATTAAGGTGCAGAAACCTTTGGTATGATTCATAATGTTCTCAGTTTTTTCAATCCTTTATCTTAAATGAGGAAAGCTTGATCATTCTCGTTCCTGCTAGTTATTTATACATTACGCAGCTGATGTTTTTGCTCACCTGAGGTGTTCTGACTCAGCAAGAAAGGGTAGATGAAATATTTGTAGATGTTGTGACTGTACATCATGTCGGCATCCATTTGAATCATGCTGTGACCCAGCTCTGCCACCCTGCACACAGCATGTCGAACACAGAAAGGGGACGGTGAGGCCAAGCCTTGGATGTATCTTTTTGTTTCTTCAGTTGACAAAAAGTGTGAACTCACAGTGTTTGGTAAACGGGGCAGGAGAAGTTCTTGGTGCTCAGACAGGAGAGGAGGTCTGGGTTCACGCCTGGCAGCAGGGGCAGCAGCTTGACCCGGAACCACAGTTTGATGAACTCTGGATCTTCCAGGTGATGCTGGGTCAGAGCCGGAGACTCATTGTCGGTGAATATCTCCTCAACATCCGACGCCAGCTCTGCGAAGTTCTGCAGAACAAAAAAAACACACACCGAGGGGGTTTTTGTTTGAGTGATGAGAGCAGTGAAAACACACAGTGATGGCGATGTTCACGCTGAAGTATCTAATATTTAGCAGCTTAGAGAGATTAATGTGCTCACTGTTGTGGAAAACTCCTGGAGCAGGGAGCTCAGTCGTTTAGCCAGCTCCATAATCAGTCTCATGATCGTTGTCTCGGTCAGTGTCAGCTCGCTCCGAGCGGCGCAGTGCAAGATGTGGGCCATGTTCTCCACTGCATCGGTCAGCTGAGGGCATCGAAAACATTGCAATGGGCCAGAGGGTAAAACAGGATGCTCAAATTTGATGAAACAGTTTTGCAGACTTTACAAGAACATGGAAAGATGTTGAGTAACTTTGAATTAAAGTAAAAACCTTACCCCACAAGGGGCCTTATCAAGGGTGATACTGCAGACATCTTGGATTCCATCATATTCATCTTGTTCACCGTACTCCAAAAAGCTGCACAAAGATGTAACACAACGCTTCAGATGGGAATTTCTCCCAAAAAAATGACCTTTTATTCTTAAAATGGCCAAAGATTTTTGTTGAGCAGTAGAACAAAGCCACACTCAGCCACCAGAGGGCCAGAATTAGACAAAATAATTTTTTAGCTGACGGTTTTCTTCCCATTTAAAGTTACATTGCAAATTTGTGTCCTAAAAAAACCCAAAATGGTTGTAAGGCATATTTAGACAACTAAATAATCATTTTACTGTCTCTAATATTATTATTTGCTCAAATAAATCCATTTAATGTAGTTCATGATCAATGCACGTATACATATATTTTAGGTTTTAGGATTTTAATTAATTTATTTAGTCTTCTTAGAAATTAATCTAGGGCTTTGTTTAATTTAAATCCAGACAAAATAATTGTTGTTAATCCTTTTAAACTTAAAAACAATATATATTATGTAATAGAAGTCTGAGACCATTCCCCAGCCGTAGATTACCAGGAGGCAAAAAGGAGAGTTAAAACAACAAGAAAGAATTGTGTAAATAATGACACCTCTTATTTTAACAGTGCTTTGCATTATATTTATGTTGTCTTTAATAATTAAAAATAGTTTGGTCCTTAAACATAATTTAAAGATAGGTTTTTAATCTTGCTGTCTGCAAAGTGGGTGTTATTCTCTGTACCATGTTACTCTAACGTGATTTTTAGTCCGGCAATATATTGTGTGGGTCTCCAACTGCTGAATACTTTTATCTAAAAATGTGTAGTGTGGCTACACCAGAGGTGGGTAGAGTAGCCAATTGTACTCAAGTAAGTAACAGCATTACTTTTTAAATGTATTATTTCTCAAGTAAAAGTGTCGGAACAGTGCAAAGTACTTCCAGTGACAATAAATACTGTTTACAGTAAATATACCGCTTGACCTCAAAATATCTTAACTGGCTCAGGAAATTGAATAATAACATTAACGCAGTGAAGCGTGCATTCAACCCAGAAGTATCAACATGCATTTTGGGTTAAACATATTTTTTCTGTATTCAGTTCAGTAACTAGAGATGGGTAGAGTATCCAGTAAAGAGTAGCTTTACTTCAAAATAATACTGCTCAATTAAAAGTAGGGCTGGACGATAATTCAATAACAATATATATCGATCTATAAATGTATATCGATGATAGAAAAAAAAGGGTCAATTAAAACAGTTTTCCTTCCTTTTATACTTAGCCTCCCAACCAATCACAAGTGCAGACCCAGGAACCAAGCTCCACCCCCTTCAAAGAGTTCAGAGAGCACACGTTCTTTTTTCATTTTTAAAAACTTGCAGTTTTGGTAAAAAGTTAGTTGAATAAAAGGTTGAGTTTGAATTCAGTGTTTGCAGGTTCTGTATCTAAAAATAGTTTGCTAAACAACAGCCTAAAATTACGGAGCCCTAGAGGGGTCATCGCAAAATGTTTTGCATGTTGAGAGAATGTGCGCTCGTTTAACTAGATTGTGCACTCATTTTACTAAATCGTGTGCACAATTTACTATATTGTGCTCTCGTTTTACTATAGTGTGAGCTCATTTTACTAAATTGAGCTCTCATTTTAAGCATAGTAAAACGAGCACACAATTTATTAAACGAGTGCACTATTTATTCAAACGAGCGCACGATTTACTAAAACGAGGGCACAATTTATTAAAACGAGAGCACAATTTAGTGAACATGGTTATAGAACATTGTGTGCACGATCTACTTAAACGTGGCCACAATATGTAAAACGTGCACTCAATATTGTCTTGACACATGTAAACATGAGCACGTTATAGTATATTCGAGATCTCGATCTACCAAAACGCACCCACGAATAATTAAAACGTGTGCTTGAATAAATTGTGTGAAAACGTGCTCACGTTTTATTAATTCGAGGACTCAATTAAAAGAAAACGTGCTCACGTTTTATTAATTCGAGGGCTCAATTAAAGGAAACGTGCTCACAAATTATCATGACCTGAAAAAAAATATCACTTAAAGTGAGCTCTCCCGGGCTCCGTATAAAATGAAGAGGGCTGCACTTAAAAAATATATGTTTTGAATTTGTTGATAATTATCGATATCGATCAATATGATTTATTTTATTAAAATCAATATGCTTTTTTTTCTATATCGTCCAGCCCTAATTAGAAGTAAAAAGCATCCTGCAACAAATCTATTTCTTTAAGTACTTTTTTTTGTCTTCATAAAGTTACTCAAATAGCTAACTAGTTACAACTCTCCTCTGGGCTGGCTACACTGCGTAAAAAACCCAAAGGCAAATAACACACCAAATAACATATGATGAAAGCTAAATAGATCCACTAAATCTAAAAAAAAAAAACGCACTAAAACAGAAAACTCTTACCAAAAATTGAAAGAAAAAAAAACAAAGAGCCGTTGAGGAGGAAGTTTGTGCGCATGAAATCAAAGAAGCGGGTAATTGGTTTTATCTCAGTCTGACTCACTAGAGCTCGTGAAAAGCGAGCGTGATGTTTTGGTGCATCAGGGCTTCTTCATCTGGCAGGATTCTGCGCAGCAGCGGCAACACCACCTGCTGGTACCAGTCCTCCACGTTGGTCACGTCAAACTGCGGGGTCTCTGGGGCCACGGACGGGTCATGGGTGTACACATCTGCCAGCTCAGCCAAAGTCCAGTTGAGCAAGAACTGAGTCAAAGTGGTGCTTTTTATTTCCGAGACGTTTCTCTGTAAGACACATGAGGGCAGGGAGCATTTTTACTTACTGCGTGTCACCATAAACAGGTCCGTTTGAATATCTCGGGATGTGTTTGGGTGAGTTTATTTACCTGACGCGTAAAGGAAACAAATTCATGAGCAAAACTCCCGATCGGCCTGAGGGCCATCATGAATCCATTTGCGATCTGTAAAGTAAAAAGGAATCGTTGTGAATAAAATGGGTTTTGTAAATGTTTTTTCTTCAGAGTTCAATTATTTTTTTTTGTGAATCCTTGCTTTTTTCACTTTTCCTATATGTGTATTTGGAATAATGAGTATATGGGAATACCAGCAACATTCAGAATATTAAAGAGTGATTTAGGGCGGAAACAAACATCACATTTGTGTTCATCTGAGAAATCATAGCATTGAGCAATATTTTGATCCACGTTTCTTTCGTGAAGTCAACCTTGAGGACATTGATACCCCTATTTTGTTGTGTTTTGACTCCAAATTGTGGCACAAATTCTACAATTGAACCGAAACCGGTCATCTTGACACTAACAGGAGTTTAAGTTGCCAGATCTAACAGGGAAACAGAAAGTCGTGAATAATTATGTACAAATATCCTGACAGTCTGATAATAAAAAAATGCTAAGTTTGCAATAAAAAAATGTGTCGTTGTACCCTGATGAGATAAATGTATTTAAAAAAAACACTGATTTTATCCTGTACTGTATAAATACTCAAATTAAAGGTTGGACGTGTTTAAGAGTGGAATTATGCAACTGCAACAAAAGATCAATTTATTACAAGGTGTTTTTCACACATCAGTGTGGAGCATGTGCGTCAATAACAGAATGATACTTTTCAAACTTTTTATGGTCTTGTCCCTCCTCACTGTCCCTGGAAGCATATGGTTTGTAGCAGGGAGAATTTTTAATTATGATATTTTTTAGAAACAATACAGAGGACCATCATCAGTCAGATGTTAAATTAGACTGTTTGCAGAGGGAGCTTCAAAACAGTAAAAATGAGAGAAGTGGAATTTCAAGCCTGTTGAATTGTTATACTATTGGGACTTCCGGTCTGGTATGTTGTCTCACAAAGAAAAATCATAAATGTAACTTTTTACACAGTTTACATGTTTTGTGTAAAATTTAGAAAGAGCAGCATTTAATCCTTTTTTTTTTGGGGGGGGGGGGGGGGGGGCTTTGCATTGTCTATGCAATCTACACATACCTTGTACCTTGTACGTATATTTAAAATAAATTTTAAATATACGTTTTTTTTCACTGTTTAACATTAAATAAAAAATCAAATCTATTTGCTAAATGCTAGAATAATAAGATCCATTTTCTGGAGAGGTTTTTATTGCAGTTTCTCCTGTTTGTCTCTGTGTTGCCCTGTGACAGACTGGCGACCTGTCCAGGGTGTACCCCGCCTCTCGCCCAGTGAACGCTGGAGTTAGGCACCAGCAACCCCCACGACCCCATGAGGGATTAAGCGGGTCTGAAAATGGATGGATGGATGGATGGTTTTTATTGCAAATTTATGTATGCAGTAACTGTCATGATTTGTAAGTCTTTGGGTTTTTGATTTTATTTCTGTTTGTTTGTGGTAAGACTTTTTCCTTGCCATTTATTGTGCTCAGTGGCAGTTCTACACCAAATTTACCAGGGAGGCCAGGGTGGGGCCAGTGTTTTTTCATTGGGGCGCAGAACAAAATAATAAAACCAGGAAAATCAGGGCAAAATGTGATTGTTTAATATATTAAGTGAGCCAAGGAGCCACTTGTGGCTCTGGAACTGCAGGTTGCAGACCTCTGAAGACTGTGATCTTGTCTCAATGCGTCTGAAGATTAAAGTGAAATTTTAAAATTATTGTTAAAATTAAATTGTAAATGTAAAAAATTAAATGGACCCAAGGGACCAACCAGTTTCTGTTCCAGCACATGTTATCATAAGAAAATTCAGCATTATGTCTTCAGTACAGGGGCCATCAAAGGGGCTTTGACCTGTATTACAGGGGCACTGGCCCCTGTTGGCCCCTGTGTAGAACCACCCATGATCATGCTTGTCTTCTTTATTTCACTTTTATGAGCTCATAATTTGTTTGGAGTTTCCCAGTTTATTCCTGTTTTTTTGGTATGTTCAGGGTTTTTCTGTTAGATATTTTCTTTGGGTTTTCTTGTAATAATAATAATAAATGTTATTTGTAATGCACTTTACATTTAAGAAAAATCTCAAAGTGCTACAGGTAAAATCATCATGTATCCCTTTTATGCATGTTTCTTGGTCTTCCAGTGCGTGTTGGACTCTGCCTGGGCTGTCACCAGTCCTGTTTGTGGTGTTCATGCTCCTATGTTTCTGTTGTATGTCAGCCCCGTTTCTGTAAGTCTGCACCAGGGCAGCTGTGGCTACAATGTAGCTCGCCACCGCCAACGTGTGAATGAACGACTGAATAGGATGTAAAGCGCTTTAGGGTCGTCAGGACTTGGTAAAGCGCATTTAACTGAACGTGCTGCTCCTGTCTACCCCTGAATCAACCACTGACAGTAACATTACAACAAAGCAGGAAAGTAGCAAAAGAAATCAGCTAAGACATCAAGAAGAGAAATGTGAACCTTTATAAATCTGATTCATTCTTGAGGATGATTCCCAGATACCTTAAGGTGCCATGTTCATCTCATGATCGATAAAGATCATGAGATGGCTTCTACCACTCAGGGCGGTAGAAGCCATTAATCAAAAAGTTCTTTGCTTTTGCACTCAGGGACAATTACCTTAGGTCTGATGTCCTGTAGTTTGATAAAACTAAAACTGAAGCATTTAGCCAAAAGGACACTGGTTGCATTTGGAGGAAAAGAAGGGGAACCTGTGACGTGCAGGGGAGGCAGCATCATACTGTGAGGATGTTTTACACAGGAAGGGCTGATGCTGTTGGCAAAATAGATGTCATGATGGGGGAAGAAGATTATGTGACCATACTGAAACAACATCAAGAAGTTAACCTCAGTGTTGTTGTGTCCTGCAAATGGACAACAAGCCGAAGGAGATTCCCTAAAGAGTTACAAAGTGCTTTAAGGACAACAAAATAATGTTTTCTGGTTTCAGTCTCATGGAAAATTTGTGAGCAAAGCTGTAAAGATGTGTGTGAGCAAGAAGGTCCACAAACCCGACCCATTTACACCTGTTCTGTTAAGATTACCACACATAATTTACTGCGGGCATGGGCGTATCATCAAAGGAGCATTGAGGGAATAATTCATGCAACAACACAGTAATTCATATCGTTCATATCGTCCAAAAAATGGACTGGTATCGGACTTTTGGAACTCTACGACTCTTAGTGGAACCTAGAGAGCAATTGGCACGCTTTAATCTTTACAGGAAGTGTGTTTGGCTAGTGCAATCAACTGACTCCATTTATTTCTATGCCCTATATATATATATATATATATATATATATATATATATATATATATATATATATATATATATATATATATATATATATATATATATATATATATATATATATATATATAATGTGAAAATACTTGCCTAGGTCTGATGTCTCTGTCTGTATATGTTCTGTACATTTTGAGCCGGTGTCTGTCTCATAAACAATTGCACCACAGTGACACATGGAGACACTAAAGACTCTTGATTATTGATTTGTGAGGAAGAATGGGCCTAAATCCCAGCACATTATTGTGAGAATCTTGAGGAAGGGCGTACAAAACCTTTGACCCAAATCATACAATGGCGTTTAGCAAATGGAAATAATTTTAATAAGGCTGACTGACTTCAAAAAAGAAAACAAAAAAGTTTAGTTTGATTTACTGCCAGACAGGTTAAATAAAAAAAATTTTCTTTTTATTCAGTGTATGTAAATATTTCATTTGAACTGTGAATGTGAAGGCCAACTTCTATCAGAAAGTTTAAGGTAGAATAAAACAATATGTTCATTGTACATATTAAAACATTATCCATGAAGTCAGGGTTAAAACTACAGCTGAAGTCAAATTAAAACACTCTAAAGCAGTTTGCCCTTTATAAAGGTATGAGGAAACTGTGGAATATATATGTCACCACACCTGTGACAGTGTTTAGGAGCAGATTTACCTCTGAGAGGCTGTTTTGTGGATATGAATAACCAGATGGCACCATGGATGTGTTTCCGGGACTAGGACCTCTTTGATGACCGGAGCCCCCGGGCAACAAACTGTTGAAGACCAGGGTCAGGGTGCCGTTGTCTAAACCAGCCACCTCAGGCCTCATTAGCAGCTCTGCCTTTTGTGCCGGAGACAGCAGGTGGAGAACTTCCAGCTGTAGCGAAAAAACGGAGGGAGTGGTGTAACAATGAATTTAGTCTTGAAGCCTTAGTATAATGAAGTGAAAAACAACACTCAGCAACTTGATAACGTTAAAATAATTTTTGAAAGGGAGATTTTCTGGCAAACAAACTCTATTTGGGTCATTTTCTAGGAAGTCCGTCTAACTCACGCCACTGAAGACCATGTTGAGGCTGCTGAAGTCCGTCATTCGGGCCATCGCTCTGAAGGAGCCAAAGTTCTTTATCAGCCATTCTTCTGTGGTTTCATTAGGGTTTACACAACCTATACAGGGATAAAAAAAAAATACACATATAGAAATGGAAACACAGTCTCTGATTAACGCTTCATCAGCATCTCAAGGACAAGGGACACTAATGAGGACAGGAATCCTCACATTTCAGACAGACAGGACAGGTGGTTTTAATAGGGACAGAAAAAACATCTGTGGTGCTCCTTTTTTTTAGTTGTCAAATATTATGTGTAAATGCAGAATAATTATGCAACACAAAACAGTATATAACTGGTTATTGGCAGGAAGACAAATGTTTTTTCAATTTTTTAGTAAATAAGAATCTGGAAAGTGTGCCGTGCATTGCTGTTTGATCGTGTTTACCCTTTAATAAAAATCCAATATAATCGATTGGGCTCAAAAATAACCTAATTTGGAGTCCATCTGTGTGTACTTGAATCTTAGAATGAATGCAGCTGCTGTGAAAGCCTCAGAGGATTTGTTAGAGAACGTCAGTGATGACACAGCGTGATGAAAACCAAAGAAACAGTAAACAGGTCCGACTGAGCTCTAGCTAGCCAAGACAATCCTCTCTAGAAGTGCAAAGCTGGTCAAGACATAACCCAAAAGCTTTGAATGCAATTTTCTTTCCACTTTACATTCTAATATAGTTTTTTTTTCTTGTGTCGAGTTTTATTTGTCTTGCAGCACCCTCTGTTCCTCCAGCAGCAGAAATGCATGTTCAGACTTCACCAAGTGATTTTGACAGTTCTTTGCCTCTTTCTCTTTTCAATGCTCGTATTTTTTCTCAAGCAGGCTCTAGTTCATTATTCTTCTGTAATAAACATTACCTGCAACTCTGTCTCCAGAGAGGAAGGGGTACATGAAGAACGTATAGATCCACTTTTGTCTGACTGGGTTCATGTCTGAATAGTAGTCGCTGAGCTCTCGCACTCTGAAAAACAAAAAAAGAAAACATTACTGCACTGTTGTTTCCAAGAAACTCTTATCAAAACAAGCATGCTGCAAAGAAACGAAGAGGACATACACAGTCTGATAAGTGGAGCAGCTGAAATTCTTGGTGCTGAGGCATGATAGGAAGTGTTTGGTGATGGAACCCAACAGAGGTTTTATTTGGACCTCAAGCCACATCTGGACCAGGGCTTCGTTCTGGAGGGGGTCTGCCTCAGCGTTCAAGGCCAAAGCTCCTTCCAGGCCCAGGAGCGGCACACCTGTCAGGCTGGATTTCTGGCGATAATGGTAAAAATAAAAAGGAATGTGTAAAGTTACCGGGCTTTAGAAAAGATTAAAGCACTGACGACATCAGCCTTTTATCTAAAAGTGTGCAACAGTTCTGAAAGCATGAGTGTCATGAAATAAAAACAAAAAAAAGTAGAGACAATACCAGCAACAACCGGTCAGGCTAGAATGTGTGCAACATTTTTGTCTTTGTGTGTCAGTAAAAGCAGTACCATGAAGGTGTACACGTCCATGGTGCCCTCAAGTATTGCTTTGAGCCTGCGCATGTGGTCTTTCCCTGTGTCAGTGGGGGGCAAACCGACACAATGCAGGAAGCGAGAGGTCGCGTCTGGCTCCTTCGGATATTTAGCACAAAGAAAACTTAGTTACAACATTTAACATTTTCATACAGTTCAATCCACCATGACACCACACAATTACTTTGAGAGTTATAGTTCTAATAGGGTGTTTTTGTTCCTTTTTTATGATTCAGGGTAATGTTATTGTATCAGCAAATTTAAAAATATTTCTATGAAACGTTTCTCAGAGTACACGTGACCTAGAAGAAGTGTGAATGTAAACAAAAAGCTGTGATACATGTAATACATGTTGACAGTCTAGGATAAAACATAGAGCATTTGCAATAAATGTATATCCCTCCTCAACATCTCTGCGCCATCACTGAAGCACAAGTAGTAAAAACCATAGTTTTTAGCTTTTTTTAGGTGTACACTTCGAAGACGACAGCTGTTCATCGTTCTTTGCTCCAAATAAAGAGGAACCGTATAGATTTCAAACCAGTAGATGATCTGACTTGCAAATGTCTGTGATATGTGTTTTTCTGTGGTGTAGCATCCGCTCTTACATTGATTGTTATGATCGTGAATCAGGCAAACCCAGTATTCAAACCCAACAAGTGAGGTTAAGGCAAAAAACAGGATTTTAATAATGAAAACAGGAACAGGCGGGCTCAATAGTCAAAAGGGCAGTCCAAAATCCGGTACACAAAAAGCAGTCCAAAATAGGCAGAGGTACAGACAGGGCAAAGCAAGCTCGGATAACCATAGGACAGAAACTAGTCGGTAAACCGGTAAATCAGTCAGACAGGGCAGGAAAAACAGATCAGGGAACAGGCTGGCTCAGAATCAAAAAGGCTCTCGGGTTATCGTCAACAGGTCAATCAGAATAAAGAATGCTGGAACTAAACTCACCGTGGCTCGTTAAATGATCTGGCAGATAGCAGAGGTTTGTGGCAGGACTATATAGGGGAGTGAGCAGGTGAACAGGAGTGAAGGCTAATTATAAGTGAGCAGGTGGATCTAATCAAGGCAAGAAAGCTGACAGATTGCTGAGGGGAGACCGAACAGAGCTGATAAAGTGACAGGTGGAAAACAGGTAACCTAAACAGAAAAACATGTCTAAATCAAAACCAAACAAGACCCCAAAATCAGAAACTTAACTAATAAATCTGATAACATAAACCAAGACAAAACCCAAATCGTGACAGAACCCCCTCCTCAAGGCCGGATTCCAGACGGCCTCAGAAACAAAACAGACTAGCTCGGGTGGGTGGAGGGAGGTACAGGATGGAGGGCTAGAATCAAATAAATGTCCAAATAAAAACTCAAACAAAACAAGACGAGTCAAGTTCTCAGGCGGGCGTCCAGGAGGACGGCCCCGACGAGTCAGGTTCTCAGGCGGTCGTCCAGGAGGACGGCCCCGACGAGTCAGGTTCTCAGGCGGTCGTCCAGGAGGACGGCCCCGACGAGTCAGGTTCTCAGGCGGTCGTCCAGGAGGACGGCCCCGACGAGTCAGGTTCTCAGGCGGTCGTCCAGGAGGACGGCCCCGACGAGTCAGGTTCTCAGGCGGTCGTCCAGGAGGACGGCCCCGACGAGTCAGGTTGTCCGGCGGACGTCCCGAAGGACGGCCTCGGTGTGTCAGGTTGTTCGGCGGACGTCCCGAAGGACGGCCTCGGCGTGTCAGGTTCTCCGGCGGACGTCCCGAAGGACGGTCTCGGCGTGTCAGGTTCTCCGGCGGACGTCCTCGGCGTGTCAGGTTCTCCGGCGGACGTCCTCGGCGTGTCAGGTTCTCCGGCGGACGTCCTAGGCGTGTCAGGTTCTCCGGCGGACGTCCTAGGCGTGTCAGGTTCTCCGGCGGACGTCCTAGGCGTGTCAGGTTCTCCGGCGGACGTCCTAGGCGTGTCAGGTTCTCCGGCGGACGTCCTAGGCGTGTCAGGTTCTCCGGCGGACGACCTCTGTGAGACAGGTAATCCGGCGGGTGTCCTGAAGGACGGCCCCGGTTAGCAACGATGTCCGGCGGCCGGTGGCGGAGCAGGTCTCTCATAGACCGGCGGCGGAGCAGGTCTCTCATAGGCCGGCGGCCGAGCAGCAACCTCGGGGACCGTCGGTAGAACCGGACCCTCAGGAACCGACGTCTGGAGAGAGAAAGAACAGAACCTGCCGCCGGACTAAAGGCTGGAGACAACGCCGGACTAAGAGCTAGAAGAGAGGCCTGGTTAAAGAGTTCAGGAGGCGTCTGGCTACAGAGTTCAGGAGGCGCCTGGCTACAGAGTTCAGGAGGCGCTTGGCTACAGAGTTCAGGAGGAGCCTGGCTACAGAGTTCAGGAGGAGCCTGGCTACAGAGTTCAGGAGGTGTCTGGCTACAGAGTTCAGGAGGAGCCTGGCTACAGAGTTCAGGAGGAGCCTGGCTACAGAGTTCAGGTTCAGTCGGCCCCTGGCTACTGGCTTCAGGTTCAGTCGGCCCCTGGCTACTGGCTTCAGGTTCAGTCGGCCCCTGGCTACTGGCTTCAGGTTCAGACGGCCCCTGGCTACAGGCTACAGGTTCAGACGGGGCCTGGCTACAGGCTACAGGTTCAGACGGGACCTGGCTACAGGCTACAGGTTCAGACGGGGCCTGGCTACAGGCTACAGGTTCAGACGGGGCCTGGCTACAGGCTACAGGTTCAGACGGGGCCTGGCTACAGGCTACAGGTTCAGACGGGGCCTGGCTACAGGCTACAGGTTCAGACGGGGCCTGGCTACAGGCTACAGGTTCAGACGGGGCCTGGCTACAGGCTACAGGTTCAGACGGGGCCTGGCTACAGGCTTCAGGTTCAGACGGGGCCTGGCTACAGGCTTCAGGTTCAGACGGAGCCTGGCTACAGGCTTCCGGTTCAGGAGACCCCGGGCTACAGGCTTCAGGTTCAGGAGGCCCCGGACCACAGACTTCAGATGCTCCCAGACCCTTTAACACCCAGAACCTCATCAATAACCCTTCCAGAACCTCCGACAAAGACAGTTTGGTCAGCCACTTGGGAAATTGGCTGTCAAGCCAAAGATGAGGGGGTAAGAGCTTCCGAAGAGGTCCAGGGGCCTCTAAGTCTCCATGGGGCTCTGGGTGCTTGTCTTCTCGGCGAGGCCCCCGACGGAGCTTGTCGTTCGGGCGAGGGCCACGACGCCGCTTGTCGTCTGGGCGAGGACCACGGCGCCGCTTGTCGTCTGGGCGAGGACCACGGCGCCGCTTGTCGTCTGGGCGAGGACCACGGCGCCCAGTGTCCCGATGAGCCCCCGAGTTGCGGCCTGAAAGAGGGCTCGTCTGAACCCCCTCATCGTGGCCCTGTGGTAGACCCTCCTGGGTTCCCACGTCGCATACTGGCGGCGGACCCTCCTGGGTTCCCACGTCGCAGACTGGCGGCGGACCCTCCTGGGTTCCCACGTCGCAGACTGGCGGCGGACCCTCCTGGGTTCCCACGTCGCAGACTGGCGGCGGACCCTCCTGGGTTCCCACGTCGCAGACTGGCGGCGGACCCTCCTGGGTTCCCACGTCGCAGACTGGCGGCGGACCCTCCTGGGTTCCCACGTCGCAGACTGGCGGCGGACCCTCCTGGGTTCCCACGTCGCAGACTGGCGGCGGACCCTCCTGGGTTCCCACGTCGCGGGCCGGCGGCGGACCCCCCTGGGTTGCAGCGTCTCGGGCCGGCTGCGGACCCTCCTGGGTTGCAGCGTCTCGGGCCGGCTGCGGACCCTCCTGGGTTGCAGCGTCTCGGGCCGGCTGCGGAGCCTCCGGGGTTGCAGCGTCTCGGGCCGGCTGCGGACCCTCCGGGGTTGCAGCGTCTTGGGCCGGCTGCGGAGCCTCCGGGGTTGCAGCGTCTTGGGCCGGCTGCGGACCCTCCGGGGTTGCAGCGTCTTGGGCCGGCTGCGCAGACAGTGCTGCCTTATAGCTGCCGGAGGCCGGCACTGGAGCTGAGGTAGGAGGCGGGTCCTCTGGGACAGGTGCAGGTGCCGGGGCGTCGGCTGGACCCTTGGGGACAGGATTGAGTCCACTATAGAAACCTTGGAGAGCCGCTCTATAGTGCCCCTCGACCTCCTTTAATTTTGCCTCCAGCTCCTCTGAATACTGGCAGAAAAGAGCCTCCCTAAGGTCTTTAATAATAGGGGCAAAAGCTCTTAACTGGTCCTCCAGAGCCAGATCCTCAGCATCACGGGCGCCAACAGGAGGCGCTGTGGGCTGCTCAGCTCTGGGAAGCACCGGACTCCGATCCACTGGGCAGGAAGTGGCAACGGACGGGCGCGGTACTGACTCGCCTGTCGGCCGAACAGAACGGGTGAAGGAGCGACCCACAGGTTTCCGTCCCCTCCTCCGACGGCGGGACGGCAGGACTTGCTGGAGGTTTGATCCTGTCGGTAGAGCCGGGATCGGTGGAGCCCACAGCGTTCCCTGCATCTCCTCCTCTGGAGGGAGAGAGAAAAAAAGATCCGGACGAAGATCCCGCACCACCTCCGCTTCGACCTCCATAAACAAAGTTGGTTCTGGATAAAACCCATGGGCAGAGCCGACAGCGGTGTCGCTGGGTGAGTGATCCCTTCTATTCTGAGTTGAATCTGAATTTGTGACAAAGAGCCCTCCCAATCGTAAACTCGGAGCAGGCAGCGGGTTACTGCTGCTGCGGCTGCTGGAGAGATGGCGTCTGGGACCGATACCAGGGGGACAGAACGCCAATCTGGAACCCTCCCAAGCCATAGCGTGTGGAGGGGGAAAAAAAAAAACCTCTAAAAACTTGTTGGGCGATAGGTTTTAGTGGGCCAGATCATTCTGTTATGATCGTGAATCAGGCAAACCCAGTATTCAAACCCAACAAGTGAGGTTAAGGCAAAAAACAGGATTTTAATAATGAAAACAGGAACAGGCGGGCTCAATAGTCAAAAGGGCAGTCCAAAATCCGGTACACAAAAAGCAGTCCAAAATAGGCAGAGGTACAGACAGGGCAAAGCAAGCTCGGATAACCATAGGACAGAAACTAGTCGGTAAACCGGTAAATCAGTCAGACAGGGCAGGAAAAACAGATCAGGGAACAGGCTGGCTCAGAATCAAAAAGGCTCTCGGGTTATCGTCAACAGGTCAATCAGAATAAAGAATGCTGGAACTAAACTCACCGTGGCTCGTTAAATGATCTGGCAGATAGCAGAGGTTTGTGGCAGGACTATATAGGGGAGTGAGCAGGTGAACAGGAGTGAAGGCTAATTATAAGTGAGCAGGTGGATCTAATCAAGGCAAGAAAGCTGACAGATTGCTGAGGGGAGACCGAACAGAGCTGATAAAGTGACAGGTGGAAAACAGGTAACCTAAACAGAAAAACATGTCTAAATCAAAACCAAACAAGACCCCAAAATCAGAAACTTAACTAATAAATCTGATAACATAAACCAAGACAAAACCCAAATCGTGACATTGATGGCTTACAATATGGCTCTCCACCCAGAGCGGCATGTCCTTGGGAGCACCATTAGCACTCAGACATCAATCACAACAATCTATTTTCACTTAATTTTAAAAAAAAGACATAAAACACTTGATTTGACAAAGCTGTAAAGTCACGAGAACTTGCTTCAGAACAAGAACGAGTTGTCAGAGTTTCTTCAAAAATCTCCTCCTTGACCTGTGTGTAAACGTGAAAGACTCGTACCCAGGGGCCCTTCGTTTCATTAATAAATTTTCCCAGCAGGAATGATGTTGTGAAAGGAGATCTTTATATTCTAGATTTCTCTACTCATCAACAGTTTTTTTTACAGAACAGGTTGGTCGCGCTCATGCAACCACGAAGAGGTGAAACTTCTTTTTGACACTGGAAAAGTCAGAGTCAGCTATGTCACCGTGCCAGGAATCTTTCTTCCCAGAAAAGGCTTGAGCTGTGCTGAATCATGGCTGGTATGTGATTGGGCAGCCGCTCGCTGATGTTGTGATAGGAGTCATGTGCCCTCCTCACAGGAGTATTAACTTTAAAAATGTACTCTTCACACATTATTTTATTTTAGTAAAGAGTATGGATGAGCTTTTTTTGCTCCTTCATCACGTTATCCAATTAACGCCAGTAGTTACAGTGCTCTGAGTAAATTTCTTCTGTTTTTGCTTTGTTGTAACAATTAATTATTTCACAGCATCAAACTGGTTTTAGCATTAAATTACCAAAGCAAATAAATCCCTTTCCAGACTGATGGATGTCAATAAATTTGCTTCTGACTTGTTTCTTGAACTTCTTTGGGTCATAGCATGACGTGTTTCTTTTCAAAAACTCTACGCCTCTTTTTTTCGTCAGACTTGTTCTACTAAAGGGATTTATTGGTCCTACAGGTCTGTATCAGGCCTGGGTGAACTTGGCTAGAGAAATGGAGCTTAGCTATTTTTTTTTTAAATGTGGTCAATCACTGTTAATTTATTAGTTACAAAAGGGGGCTTTCTTTTTCACATGTAGTCAGAGTGGCTCGATACTTCCCCCCCCCCCCAATAACTGAACTGATTATTTGAAAATGGCTTTTTTGAAAAAGAAAAAAAAAAAGAGAAAAAGAAAAGAAATAAAAAAAGAAAAAGAAAATGGCTTTTTGCCTACACTTGGGATATTTTTATCCGATGTTAAAATTAGTTTGATGAGCGTGTCAGTGCAAAAAAGCAAAAACAGAAGAAATTGAGGGTAAAAATAGTATTTTAGGTTTGAATAAATGTATTGGCTAAAAAAGAGGCGGTACTGACTCTATTATGTCAGAACAACATGGGGAACATTGTATTGAACTGAAGAGAATTTCATGAAGCACACCCTCTTAAATTACTAATTTAAAAACCCATGCCTCTGAAGAGACTTGGTTGTAGTCATAAAAAACAGATTTAACAAAAAGAGGGGAAAAAAAAAAGAACTCACCAGACCACAGGTTTCTGTTCCACATCTTGTATTCCTGTTGGTTTAATTGGATGAATTAAAAACAAATTATGTTGAAATATGTCATAGCTCATTATGTTCAGACAAATGTTTACAAATTGAAAATAACAGTTAATGGTCTTCTTTGTCCAAAATGCTTTGCAAATGTTTTACTCATGAAGTATTAAATTAATTGAACTTACCCTTCTGCACTCGATTCTCCTGTTGGGATCAATTAGAGTTCATTGTTAGACTTTAGGCGTAAAACAATGGTTGTTGATTTCATTTTAGCAATGTGATATTCAATGAAAACAAAAGACAACATTTTTAGTGTAGTTAAATTATCCTGACAAACACAGACATGTTTTTACACAACAAAGGGAACCATGAAAGTATTTGTATGAGACTGTAAACTTAAGTTAAAGGTTTTGTAAGGTCATTGATATGAATCTGCTATGTTGTGAACATCCAGTGAGATAGTAAACTTGTGCAAAAATCAAGTTACTTGTTACATTGTGTCTTCAATGGAAAATCAAAAGTTTCTCAGTTTTTCTAATCCTATTAATAAAAGCCTCAGGGAAGGTTAATAGACACAGAGTTGCTTTTTACATCTAAGAAATAAAAAAAAAGGTTGTTTAACCCAGTCCAACATTTTTATTGCAACATTTTAGTAGCACTTTTTGCAAAACAGAGAATCAAACTCTACGTCAGTTGTTCTGTACAGATTCCCAGGTAAACACATTAATTGACTTCCTGTTATGGTTGCACATATCACATGCTTCATTTACAAAGTTTAAGCACCCCAGACAATCCTCTCTCAGTGAAGAAAGACACAATACAAGACCTTTTTTCTTGTCTCATCTTGAGACAATTATGATTTCCATTTTATTTTGGCTGTTTTTAACTTTTTTATGCACTATTATGTTTCTATTATTTCTGTTTCTAAAAATATCAAAGTTTTTTCAGAGTGATTTCACAGATTGTAAGAATGACAGAACCCAGTTTATGTTGTGTTCATCGTTGATGTGAACCAGGATTATGTAAGAATATCAAAATATGCAGAAAATATTTCTTAATTTACCACTTGGGAACAGTCATTTATAATGTGCTGAGCTTTTAACTTTCAGTTCAAGATGGACAGTTTATCATGAAGTACAAAAAAGACAACATAAGAACGAGGTCATCACAAAATGTTACTCTGTCCTGATGTAGTACATGATAAAATTTACACCCTTCATCCAAATACACAGGTATTGTACAAAAAAAACATTAAAAGCAACACATATTTCGGAGGTATGACTAGGCTTGGTGTCTGATAAAATGCTCTTCATGTTTTCAAATTTAGTTCCTTTAGTTCCAGATATTTTAGATAAGAAAAAGTGCGACAGCAGCTTAAGTGTGGATGTATAATGTCTTGTGTGAAATGGGACATAATGACATTGATTCAATAAGCAAATCTACAAGTAGTCATTTTGTTTCTGAACAATTTCTGGTTTTGAAAAAATATTTATTTACTTAGCGAGGATTTGGCACCAGAACTTGCAAAAAAGTTTGGTCTGGGCAACCTCAGATAACCTGGAAACAAACAAGATTATTCTACTGCTTTAAAAAGGAAATTCTCTCTGACGTCTGACTAAATGTTTGTTGAATATCTCTAATCTTGTGTGTGACTTTGTAATTGTATATTTGTGGTTCTCGTTATATGAAATCACAAAGTTTTGGAGCAGAATTATTGATTTTAGTCTGTTTTGAGTCTTTTCCTTGATATTGCTATTAAAACACTAGTTCGTTTTTTATTTTATTATAAGTTGTATCTTTAGTCATTATGATTTTAGCAACCTACCACCTGTCCTATTCCCTATTTTTTATCTAACTGGATGTAAAATACCAAAGATAACAACTTTATACATAAAATAGTACTTAAACACCAAGGGTGATTCTCAAAGAGCTTCGAGCTGAGAACTTGACATACAGGATATTTTTATTGAAGGATTATGTATCTCTCAGGTCCTGTCCCAGGTATTTATTTATTTTGGTTACTTCATAACACAGACACCTGAACTTCAAATCTTGTTTTTGTGCAGTAGTTTTTTGGGTTTTTTTTAGGCCTGACACTTATTTTTTATCCTTTACTCGTCCATTGTCATTTACTTTTGTTCAGCAGACTCTAAACAATATGCAGTTTTAGACACAAGAACTACAGGGCAGGCGAGAGCAGTAAAAAAAAGTAAAAGTCACTTTACTTTTAACCCAAAGCTTAAAGAAAACCTTTAAGATCCTGAGAAAGACCGAAGAGCTATTCATTAGCTTCATCTTACAAGAAAAAAAAAAGTCAGGCTCCCTGGAAGCAAAACCTAAAGAAATTGTTGTTGGATCGAACCTTTTACATAACACTGTGTCTCGGTAACTAATAGTGGAAGAAAGTTTAACAAAAATAACATACTCCAATAGAATGAGTCAATTGTTTGTTTGTAAATAGACTTTAAAGGATGAAATATGACAGCTTATATAGGCTATATATTTATATTTATATATATATATATATATATATATATATATATATATATATATATATATATATATATATATATATATATATATATATATATATATATTTATTTATTTATTTATTTTTTCAGGTTTGGTTGACTGTAGGTGTTATGCTTGAAGACAAACAATATACTCTTACCTAATGTCGCTCCAAAAAGGTAAACCAGCAGGAAAAGGTGATGGGATTTCATAATATGACCAGTCTCATGGGGTCAGAGGGCTTTGTGTTGAAAATCACTGGAGAGAGAACAAAAGAGAGCAGGTGACAATGAGTCATTATTCTTCAGGGAACCGTTGACTAAGGGAGGCCTGGCTTACGTATTAAAAACATTTATAAAAGCATTTTTATATTCTTTTAACTAAGCTCTGGAAACCAGAATGCGTCATCCTCCACTTCGATGGTGTGGCAACAGCTGAGTACAGAGTGAGGTTTTTTTTCTCAGAAGTGGGACACCCCTTAAAGTCGCACATTTTAAAACGTGATAAATGACAGCTGTCCTGGAGGCTTTGTCTGACCATTGTTGCTGTCCTTTCACCTTAATGCCGGCATGGTTCTTGCAAACAGGAGTCAGGGTGTGGCAACCAGATAGTTTACACTCAGTGTTGCATAAAGACACCTTTTGACATAGACGCGAATACTCGGAGAGACAATAATAGTTGAGTGGAAAGAATGCTGAAACTGTACACCGTTCAGCTCCAGACAATGAGCGTGAGGACATAAAGTTAATCTCTCAGTTTCATCACGGTAAAAATGTTCCTGGACAATAAAAGTCGTGTTTACGTTTATTCTCTGTCTGCTTGCCATCTATAAGATAGTTAAAGACTGTCTGAATGCTTTTGATGACAACAGTGGAGATATGGGGGGGAAAAGAAGAACACAAATTTTACTGAGGATCTAAATAGTTTTTCAGTTTTTAAGGGACAATTAAAGGTGTGACTCTGATATCACCTTGCGATCATGGTTAGAATGTGCAATAGGCGGGCACTAAAATCCTCTCAATGTATTGAGCAAATGCAGTGAAAGACTTTCAATTATTTTGACCATGTTTAATAGGCTTTTGGACATTTTACTCTTTATCATGTTGCATACAGGCAATTACACTTTTGGAATTTGTCCATCAATCGTGCATAAAATATGCAATAGGTATGCAATACTTATATTCATTATTGATGTTAAATATGGTCACTTATACTGCTGATATGGGCTTCCCCTGTTTCATCATGCTCTGTACAGTGTGTTTTTCCCTTGTGTTTTGTTGTTTACATAATTTTAAGTGCATATATTCAGCAGGAATTTTTTAACATGTCTTGTGTCGTGTGTGAAAACACCAGCGTGTTGAGGAACAAGCAGATGGACTGGCCTTGGGGTATTCACAAGTTCATTAATATGCTCTTTCACTATTCCCTGGGGGTGATAGCGGCATAGGAACTAAGGAGTTCATCTTGTTGCTGGTTCGACCCCCCGCTTCGGCTGTCTCAGCTGTTGCGTCCTTGGGCAAGGCACTTCACCCACTTTGCCTGCTGGCGGTGGTCAGAGGTTCCAGTGGCGCCGATGTACGGTACCCTTGCTTCTGTCATTCTGTAAATGTGTGCCTGAATGGGTAAATGAGTGTTTGTAGTGTGAAGGGGGTCCTCTGGACTAGCTAAAACTGGACTTGATAAAGCTCCAGGTACAGACCGATTAACATTTACCGTTTTAAGTAAATTCATCTGAAATCTCAATTTGCAAAAGGCTTCAGATGTCAGAGGACCAAATAAGGTCTGTAGGCTTGAAAATTATTATTATCAGAAAGAATTTTCAAAATGCCAATAGAATATTTTATTTTAAAACAGAAAATATTGTTGTGTGTGACTTAAGAAGAAAAATACAGTTCCAGCCTTTTGCTTCTTTAATAGAGAAGTGAAAGCAAAAGACCTCAGATAAGTAAAACACCCTCTCCCACAATGATGAACAGCCTAACAAAAAATCCTTCTATTGTTTTAGTAAGGCAAGGCTAGTTTATTTCTAATGCACTTTTCGGTAACAAGGTGATTCAAAGTGCCTTGTCAAAGTCAAAGTGCCTTGCCAAAGTCAAAAAAAAAGAAAAACATACATAGGACAGAAAAATATTACAGATACAAAGGGAAACATTACAGAGAAAATCGCACTAACCCTAACCCTTAAGATATAAGACAAGTTGAACTACAAACTAAAACATTAACATTCAAATAAAACTCTAAACAAGCAGGTTTTTAACCTTGATTTAAAGGAGTTTCAGCACTTTCAGTCCTCCAGAAGTTTGTTCTTTATAAGTGGAGCATAGAAACTAAATGCTGCTTCTCCGTGTTTATTTCTAGTTCTGGGTATGAAGAGTAGGCTGGGGCCAGAAGACCTTAGTGGTCTGGAGGGTCGATACACTGATAAATCAGACCCTTTACTTCTGCAGACGCTGAGCAGGGAACTCCTCTTACAAGAGCAGCCTGATCAAAGTCAGGTTCAGTTGCTGAATGTTGGATGGAGTTTCCCAACAACAAAACAAAAGCCTTGATTTTTGGCAACAAAACAGCCACCAATGTTTCTGTCAAAGGGATTCCGATTTATAACATATAGAATCACTAAGAGGGCTACAGAAAAGTGTAACTGTGACACATTTTATATGGATTTTTGCAAACGCCGCTTTCTGTGTTCTCTCATGTTTGGAGAGAAGAAAGAAAGTTGGGGTTGGGATTACCACCAGGTTATAAATTAGGGTTAAGGTTACCACGATCAGACTATGTAAGACACTATCAAGTCAAACTCAGAGAACGGTTATAACATTCACAGCTATTTAAGAGATTCAAACCTGAGAGACGTGTCTCAGCAGAGCGTAAACTACAAAAATGCAGCTGAAGCAGCTTATTTCATAAATGTAAATATTTGATTTAATTATTTAATTTCAGTAAAAATTGGCATAGGATATGAGCCGGTAACTGTTTTAAATTCAAAAGACAATCTTGAAATAATAACCCACTAAAAAATACTTTCTTTTTTACCAAACCCTTTCAAAAGTTCCTCGCAAATGGAAAAAGTACCACTTGTGCACTGGGGCCATTTTTCTGGGGTATATTTCTCACATGGTAAATACATGATAATGATAAGGGAGAACTGTTGGAAAACTGAAACAAAAGTGTCATCCTGACATGAACAAAAGTCTCTATATCAAAATGTTTCATCTAATCTATTCCAGGAGTGCTAATGACTGTAAAGTTACCTGAGCTGGTCACTGACCTTTGATTTAAACATCATGAAGTCTACATTAACTGCCATGAAACAGATTGAGGTGGCAGATGAACATGATCGTTCTAAAATGCAATCATTAATTGACTGTACTAATCTTTTGACCAGGTTCCATTTTAACTACAAACTAACCTAACTCATTAACATCCTTCCACTACTAATAGATTGTTTTTCACAGTTTAACAATAGATCCTACATAATAACACCAATTAAAGTTGTTTAATGTGTTGTTGTTTGTAAACCTCCAATAAGAAATTCTAATGTTCCTAATGAATAATTCTAATAAATAGAAAAATATAGAATTTTTATTTAATAAAAAAATCTCTGAAGGTTGCCCCATATAACACATATGGAAAATGGGAGGACTATTTTGACTGCCCGCTGCTGTGGGATAAAATATTTAAACTAATCTATAAAACTACTGTTGATGTGCAAAATCGTTATTTTCAAATTAAAATCATATATAATTTCTTATCCACTGGAAAAATGTTAAAACTATGGAATATGACAGTCGGATGATTGCCGTTTCTGTTGTCAGGAGTCTGAATGCACCCTGCATTTGTTTTGGTATTGTCATATTGTGTCTCTATGTTGGGTGGAAGTTGAAAAAATGTGTTTAAGGATTGGTCTGAGGTTTCTGTTTTACTAAGAGAGTTTATCGACAGTCACCATTTAGTTAATTTAATAATTGTACTCAGTAAAAGATTTATTTTTAAAGCCAAAAATAGATTCTCACTTAGTATTAATTTCTTTAAAACATTTATTCAGCACGTTTTAACTTTAGAAAGTTATATGGTTGAAACCGATAATGAAGCCAGAAAACATAAAAATAGATGGGAAGTTCTCAAATGTTTATTTTGAAAATGTAACTTGTGGATGAATGAATTCATTCAATGTGGGTGAATGAATGTGAATGAGTGTGAGTGGGGGTGAGGGTGAGGGGAAGGAGTGTGGGAGGGAGGTTTTTGGGTTGGTACATTAACTGTGTAAATGTATCCTGTGCTGTGATTTATGTTGATTTAATAAAAAAAAAAAAAAAGTAAAAAAATAAATTGTTTAATTCAGAAGCTGTTTGTTGTAGCTGCATTCAATTTGGAAACACAAATACGTCCCAGGCCTTCTGCAGAGAAATGCCTGGATGACCAGGTGAAAAAAATCAGAATTTTAAGGCTCGGTTTATGTATTAGTTTATTTTCAATGTTGCTGACTTTCTCTAGTTAGCTAGCCATAAACATAATAATTATGGGAACAAAAAGTATTAGTTGTTATCGAAGCCTCTACCCATCAGTTAGGATGAATGGGAGGGTAAAATCTTAGTGTTTGCTGTGGGTCACTCCTTTAGACATTTGTAAACACAGAACAGAAAAAGCAAACACTACTCAGGTTATTTAAAAGAGAAATTTCCAAAGCTTCCAAAAAGGAAGAAATGTGTCATTTTGAAGAATTGTGATGGTAAAAAAAAATATTTTCTCAGTAAAGAGTATTATGTTAATTAGAAGTTATGAGAGGAGGTGAGATGCTACAGAAATAAAAAAAAAGAAAACACGTTTAGTTTGACAACTTATGAGTCATGCAGCTATAAATAATCACTTTCTCGTGGAAATGTTGAAGTAATTATTGTTAAATGAGTTTGAAATAATTATAAAGTCACAGTGATTTAATGTAAAGATTCTTTGGGATTTTAACTGGATTTCTCACAAGATTAGTTAACGGATTAATTTCACAAAACAAAAAAACCCACAAATTTATATTCATCCATCCATCCATTTTGAAAATGGCTTTTTGCATACACTCGGGTTATTTTTATCCATCCATTTTCTAACACGTCTATCCCTATTGGGGTCGCGAGGGGTGCTGGTGCCTATCTCCAGCTGTCAGTGGGCGAGAGGCGGGGAACACCCTGGACAGGTCGCCAGTCTATCGCAGGGCCAAATTTATATAAAAAAAATTATAAAACTAAACTAAACACTCATTGTTGCCCATTAAGTTTGAGTTGTTTTTGTTTCACTGATAACGTGTGTATACCATCTCAAAATGTTAATAACCCAGCTCTTCCAAACACATCAGGGAAGATTAAACCACAATTGAACGAGAAACGTGTCAGAGGATAAAATCCTCACAACTTCTTGGGAAACAATGAATACAGTTACCTAAATTGATCTTACATATTAGGGTTTTTCATTTTTACTTTATCAATAGCTATACCTTTAAAAAATAAATAAAACAAGCAACGCAGAATCAAAGTGCTGAAACTTCATCTTGACTTATTTCCAGAGTCATCTGCGTGATTCTTTCACTTGACAACCGGTCCGTACAGTAGGAGCTGAGCATGAATCAGCTTTTCTCATGTTTCTTTTTGCAGAGGCGGATCATAATTAAAAACAGACTCGTGTGGTTGTAGACATAAAGGCTTATAATTTGTGATCTCGTCACTGAGAAAGGCCTTGGCACAGAAATAAAGTGTAAATGTAAGTAACTCCCTGACATCTGGGTTAAATCTCTTACCTTGTTTGTTTGTGGAGTCCTTGATGTGCTGCGGTGCGTCTCTCTCCTGACACCTGCGACTCAGGTGTACCTGCAAAGGGTGTGTTGCCTTGTGACAGTGTCACAGGTGATTAAGGTGGCTTCCTCAGTGTGGCACAAGGGGGCAGAACCGGGCTGGAATTCAGGTGTGTATTACACCACAATTACAACCAGCTTTTCAGGAAATCAATGCTGCTGTGAAACTAAGAATAAGTAATTAACTGAATAAAGTTTGGATTTATGTCTGATTTCAACTCAAGCAGGAGTTTGGCAGTTTCATTTCTTTGAGCTTTGTTGGAAGCAGACACTGCAAATTTCATGTGAAAGCTAATGGTGACGTTTAACTCACAGAACAGCCCCAGCTTTAACATAGATTTATTCTGAACACTAAATAGCTTCTCTGGGTTTTGTCTTTTTTTCATGTTTACCACACCCTCTGCGCTTCTCAGAGAAACAATAATAAGGGTAAACTGGTCTGACACTGCTGAAAAAACAAAGACATGCCATTTGTTTCAAGAAATTCAAGGTGAAGAATATTGTCTTTATCTTCATGATATTCCTTTACCTTTTTTAAGTAAGTTTTTTTTTCTTTAATGAAAGCTAAACATATGATAGAAAGATGTAAACATGCACTGGGTCTTAGAAAGAAATGTTTTAACCCAAACACACACACACACACACATTCATACATTCATACATTCATACATTACATTGCAAGCAAACCCAAATCAAGTTCAACTGGTTTTCCTAGCGCACACCTAAATCCATTGAGCTCTGCTTTACAGTCAAGTGTTGATTCAGTTTCTGGTACAGTTAACAGTGGCTGGTTAGAGTTTTAAAGTCCCTGCAGTTCACTGTGAAACTATAAACCTATTGCCTGTTTAGTAGTTTGATTTGTTCTTTAGGTAAAATGTCAGCAATTAAATTACTGTTACTTTTTCGCCACAATACATTTTATTGGGATTTCAGGAAACATACCAGCACAAGGAGGTGCATACATAACTTTGAACTAATACATGACTTTCAACATTTTTTTTTTTGCAGCTGAAATTAGCCAGGAAACCCACCAGACAGGTTTGGGTAAAAGCTGTAGAGCAAAAATCATACAACAAAATTAGGGCATGAGATAATATCCTGACATTTGTTTACTTCTTTTACCAAAAATGCTAAAGAGTTTAGCACAACTCCCAATCTACCAAGATGCTGCTGACCACCAAGGCTCACAGGGGAGAGCAAGGAGAGTACTGCCAAGAGGCCTGCCACTGACCACAGCAACTCTTGAGGATTTTACAGAGATCAGAGGATTTTACAGAGGTTGGAAAATGTGTTGACAGGACAGCGATCAGTCAACAAATCTGGCCTTTGATGAATTAGAGCCCAGAAGAAAGCCATTGTTGTGTTCACTACAAGCCAAACAAGAAACATGTGGAATAAGGTGCTCTTGTCAGGTGAGACCAAACTTGAACTTTATGGATTACATTAAAAAAACATTATGTGTTGGAAAACTAACACTGTACATCGATGTGAGCATAGAATCATGCTGCGGGGATAATTTTCTTAAGCAGAGACTGAAGCTGGACAGAGTCGATGGGAAAATGGATGAAGCTAAATATAAGACAATCCTGAAAGAAAATCCACTGGAAGCTGTGACACTCGAGACTGGGACAGAGTTTACCTTCCAGCTGGACGACTGTATCTCTAAACTAAGATTATTGAGTCTAAACTGGTGAACTGAATGCAGCCTGATTCATTACTTGTCTCCAGCTTTAGAATTATGCTCTACTTTGTGTTGGTCTGTCACTTAAAATCTCAATAAAATACATTAACATTAGTGGTTCTACAAAGACAAAATATAAATAAGCTCCAGGGTTTTAATCCTTTTGTTAGACACAATGTAAAACAACAGAAAGTTGTTAATATCCAATTTAATCAGTGACTTTAAAGTCATTAGGAATATTGTAGAAAATTTGCCTATAACTTATGCTTCATCCCCAGTTTTGGAAACTCTCCCTAAAATGGGAAAGTTTTGACATTTAGGATTGTTCATGATTTTAAAACGCTAACCCTACAGGGCCTGATGCTTCCAACACCACTTTTTTTTTTATTGTGGGCATGGTGTTCTTTTCGTTATTCTTATTGTTGGTTTTGTTCAAGGCGTACGGTACCCAAAAGTCCGAATTCGGTTCATCACACAATCTCCAACAACGTTTTTGGGATAATTTAGTCAGATGTAGATATTATTATTTTGCTGTTGTTGTATGGGAAAAAAATATGTATGTCTCATAATCCTGCTCTTTAGCCTACATGTAGAATAGAGGCGACGGTTATCGGAGATACCATTTAAAAGGTTCTGAGAAAAAAAATCCTGCAGCTCATTTAGACTTGCTGTTGACCTGCTTGCAGCCCCCCAGAAAGGTTTATGTTCATAACTAACTGCTGTCTACTTTTTCTCCTATTATTAAAGTTAACAAAACTTAAACTACATTTAATAAAAAACTTTGGCATATTTTCAGAGGGTAATTATGGTAGGTTTTGCATTGTAAGCTGATTACAATTATATTTTTGATTCAGTGATTTCCATTGTTGTTAGTAAAATTATTGACAATATGAATACCTATAACACCTTTAATTATATAGTACTTTAAGCCGTTACCTTTTGTAGAGTTTACAACTTGCTCACAGACTTGGCAGAGTTTTTACAACAGACACAACCAGGATTCAGACCCTGGACTTGGTCCATTGTGAAAATAGCCAACTACACTGCCACAGAAGGACCTGCTACCTTTATTAATATATTCAGTATTATTTGTAATATAAATAAACAAACAGAAGTTTTTTTTAAAGTGCTTCACATGAAAAAAACATGTGTATGAAAATACTTAACAAGATAATAAAACCTTAAAATGAGAGTATTGGAATTAAAAAGTTTTAAAATCAAATGATAAAATTAAGTCTAAAAAGAAAACTAAAGTAAAACTGAAGAATGTAAAATATAATTTAAAAAAAACAATATATAAAACCTAGCTTCAAAGAACACTTAAAATGCCACTCACAACATGGCGGACACGCTGACGTTTTTATGTCTCTATGGCGCCCTCCAGAGCCATGGCTCTGGCGCCCTCTAAAGGGAGGTGCTGGAATGTACTGCCCTCCGTTAGATGGCAGTGTTGGCATATTTTGTGGCACTCCGTATTTTGCTCAAGAAGAAGAACGTTAGTCACGTTGGCAAACATTAGCAGACAATTAAAAAACTAAACACGAGTTTGTTGCTAATATGTGGTTATATTTTATAAAGTGTTATTAGTCAGTAGTTAACCGCTCTGCCGCCATGTCGGTTTGTTTGAAGACCTGCAGAGGGTGTTTTCTGCACAGTCGTGTCCTTCAGCGAGGGTTTCAGTCCCTAACAGCAGACAGAGACAGACGGGCTGTGCTCCGCTTAAACTCAGCCGCTGTGGCTCGATGCTGTTCCACTGTACAGGGAGAAGTGAGGGTCAGGTTTGCCCCCAGCCCCACAGGTAAGTTATCACGTTACTACTCTGTCTTAATGTGCAGTAGTCAAGCATGTGCGCGTTTGTGTATATATATATATATATATATATATATATATATATATATATATATATATATATATATATATATATATATATTGCCTTAACCTGGCCAGACAGACTGATGATGTGCAGCACTCTAGTTCTGCGTGTGTTTGTGAATGCGCAAATGTCGCGAGAATTTATCTTGCAGGCCAGGTTGATGTTGCCTTGACTCGCATATGATTGAATGACATCCCATTCTTAATCCATTGGGTTCACTATGACGTCGGTCCACCCTTTGCAGCTAAAACACCTGCAGACTTACTGGGAAGGCTGCCCACAGGGTTGTGGAGAGTGTTCATGGGGAGTTTTGACCGTTCTTCCAGAAGCACATTTCTGAGGTCCTACACTGATGTTAGATGTGAAGGCCTGGCTCTTAGTCTCTGCTCTGAATCATCACTAAGGCGTTCAAAGGGTTGAGGTCAGCCAAGTCCAGCTCCTGGAAAACAACTGCATACCAGAACCCCCTCCCTCCTCCACCTCCACTAAACTTTACACTTGACACAACAGTCGGACAAGCGCTGTTCTCCTGACGGACGCCAAACCCAGACTCGTCCGTCGGATCGCCAGATGGAGAAGTGGGATTTGACACTCCATAGGATGCCTTAGATGCTGTACACCAGGGGTGTCCAAACTTTTCGGCTTGTGGGCTGAAATTGTCATGTCTAAAGCACGTGAGGGCCAAAAAATAAATGACATAATCAAAAAGTAGATATTTTTTTAACCTGCTGTGCAAAATACGATCATTTCAAACCATCTTTATTTAGCTAATTTGAATAAATAAATTCTAATCCGGTTTTAATGCAACAAAGTCTACATTTGAGTAAAAGCCATTGGATAGCTGTGCACTTCTGGTTCTTTATTGCCTTGTTTTGCAGGCTTTTTGCATCTTGGAGGTCTCAGGACTGCTCTTTACAATTATATATTTGCAAAGAAATATGGGGGCACTTTCATCCTGCGACTGGAGGACACCGATCAGAGCAGGCTGGTTCCAGGAGCAGCAGAGTCCATAGAGGACATGTTGGAGTGGGCAGGTAAGAGCTTATGATACTTACGGTTATCGAAACCCAATAAACTGGATGCCAACTGGTCCGGAAACAGCTTCTAAACTTAACTTGAATGATAATACGGCGAACTAAAAGTCAGCTCTGCAATTATCTATTTTCGTATTGGCGCTCAACGCTGAACAATGCTAGCCGCACTGATCGCTAGTACAAGATGCTAAAGTAAGTTGGAAATTCAGTTCAACCTTCATAATAATTTTGTTTGTGTTCTAAAATAGTAAAATATTTTATTAATATAAGTTAATGATATCAGCTAATTTCAATCTAGAAAAACGCAGTTATTGTTTTGCATTACAGTTCTTAATTAAATAATCATAAAAAATACAATCGACGTGGACAGATCCAGGCATTAGCTGGAAGTAGGGCTGAACGATTTTGGGAAATAATCTAATTGCGATTTTTTTTTTTATCTTAATATTGCGATTGCAATTTAATGCGATTATTTTTCAGTTTAATTTATCATGAGTTTTTAAACATATACAAACAACAAATCAATCTGTTTCATCGCTGTGCAGATTAGGTGCTAAAAGAGCCACTGCGTCTCAACGCGAAGCAGAAATTGCGTTCTGCCTATGATTTATTTCAACCAAAATTTGATTTTGACTTTTCTCTGCTTGAACCACAAGCAACAAAAATGGCCTCTAGGTAAAGATGTTTGTAAACGAGGACTATTTAAAACTTTAAATGTTTTTATTAATCAGAATATTATTCAAGAGAACAGCTTTTAATTGATTTGGACATCAATCCTTGTTGAACATAAAGTGCAAAGTGCAACCAACAAGTCTATGTACTAAACAGTTTGACCAGAACTTAATGTTGTGGTGAGATTCCTGAAAGTTTCTGGTAAAACAGTATGATTATATAGACTCTAAAACAAGTAATAAAATTAGATTATCTCACTGCTGCAGCTCTCTTTCCTTCCATGTGGAGGCAAACCCACTTTAAACATTTTACTGACACCTAAAGGACGCGTCTGATTCACTAATTGTTACGTAGCCAAAAATTACAGACCTCTGTGATTTGGAAATTGCGTTTTTTTTAATTGTGATTATATTGCAAATGTGATTAATTGTTCAGCCCTAGCTGGAAGCCAGAAAATATGCACAACCATCTGAACGTTTTGTTTCCACTTCTGGCACGTTCTCGTGTACCATCTAATCACATCCCCTCCTCCAGGCATTCCACCAGATGAGAGTCCCCGTCGGGGAGGGCCCCTGGGTCCATACCTGCAGTCTCAAAGATTAGACCTCTACAATCAGATAGCCGGGGAACTTGTTGAGCGCGGCCATGGCTACTACTGCTTCTGCAGCCCTCAGAGGCTGGAACTGCTGAAAAGAGAGGCTCTAAGGGCGGGCGAGACGCCACGGTAAAATGCCGCTCTGTGAAGTTTGTCTCCCCGGAGGACCAAAAAAGTCAAAGACAGCTGCAGGATTTGCCAGCGTCATTGTACCGAGGGTTTGCCTGCTTCTACAGGTACGACAACAGATGCCGTCACCTGCGCGCGGACCAGGTCCAGGAGATGCTGGCTAAGGGAGCGCCACACGTCATCAGGTTTCGACTGGAAGCCAGCGCCGAGCCTTTTCAGGATCTGATCTTCGGATGGAATCATCATGAGGTGGCCCAGGTCGGTCTGCAGTGGTTTCACCGTAAAACGGCGTAGCTTAGAGTTCAAGTCTGGAGTTGGGATCATCAAAATGCCGTCGTTCAGTTTGTCTGCTCTTGTACTCAGGTGGAGGGCGATCCGGTGGTGATAAAAGCCGACGGTTTCCCCACCTACCACCTCGCCAACGTCGTAGACGACCACTTCATGAAGATCAGCCACGTGCTGCGAGGATCCGAGTGGCTCATTTCTACGGCCAAGCATCTGCTCATGTACCGGGCGCTCGGATGGCAGCCGCCCACCTTCGGACATCTGCCTCTCCTGACGAATCCCAACGGCAGCAAGCTGTCTAAGAGGCAGGGGGACATCTTTATTGAAAACTTTCAGAAGGAAGCGGTCCTCCCTGAGGCTCTGCTGGATTTTACAACCAACTGTGGATCCGGATTTACCAGTAAGTAATGATGGAAAACATGCAGCGATAAACTCAGAGCAACCGGTTAAGCTGAGCTCTTAATTCCATATACTTCATTCAAGTAGTAATAATTACGTTTTTCTCTGTGCATGTAGCCAATCGAAATGGACGGAGGTTAGAGGAAATGATTTTGGAGTTTAATCCTTCAAAGATCACAACTCACTCCGCTTTGTTAGACCTGGAGAAGCTGCCAGAGTTCAACAGGTGGGTGAGAAATTGGTTTTCTATGAATCACTTCTGAAATCAGTTCAGGCATGTTGAAGCTTTTCTTAATCTGGAAATGATTCAACCTGTATTTTCTGATGTTTTTCTGAAGGGCCATAGATTGATTACGCTCCGTTTCTCTTTCTGACATTCTGCAGAATCCATTTGCAGCAGCGAATTGAAGATGAGCAGAAATGTAATGCGCTTATAAAAGATCTGCAGCAGCAAATCCAGCAGGTTTACGCTGCAGAGATTCACAACCAAGATGTGCTGGAAGAAGATCATATTAGACGTGTGCTACATCTCCGTAAGGTGATCTCAGTAGCATAGAAGCCAAAACATTTATTTATTTTTTTTGTTTTTTTAGTATTTAGTCTTTTAAGATGTGAAATTTAAGATGCTGCAGGTTTAATAGTAAATGCATACAGTTTTGAGACATGATTAAAACAGGATAAACGTTCTATTTTTCTGTTATGTGCCACTCATAAGATTCAATGGTCATGTATATAGCTCTAATAATTTATGTATTGTATTCTATTAAAGAATACAAGTATGTTTTGAGAAATGGAAAGCTTTCTCATCTTCCAGATTTGATTTGGTCTAAATTTAATTTTTATGTAAAATGATAGACCAAATAAACTTGGTCTATCATTTCATCTGTGCAGGCTTCGACTGATCTGCACAGAGTCCTGACGTCAACCCGATAGAACAGCTTTGGTATGATTTAGAGCAGAGACCGGTCAAAACTTCCCATGAACACTCTCCAGAACCTTGTGGGCAGCCTTCCCAGGAGGGTTCTAGCTGCAAAGGGTGGACCAACGTCATATTGAACCCAGTGGATTAAGAATGGGAGGTCACTTAAGATCATATGCGAGTCAAGGCAGGGGAGCGAATACTTTTAGCAATATAGTCTATGTCCCTGCTAGAAAAGAACTCCTCCCCACATCATGATGCTGCCACCGCCCCCCATGTTTTACTTTGGGGGTTGTATGCTGTAGTGTGGCCGTTTCTTCTACTATATTTCCCATATAGTGTTTTGCAAAATGTGACAAAGTTAACGGGTTATAAATATTATTTTCAAGATGTAATATCCTCAGTAATATTCCACTTATTGTGTTGTCTCTTAAACAGGGTCACATAACCTCGCTGAGGGAGCTTTTGAGGCCAAACTACTCCTATCTGTGGGTGCGTCCTTCCTTCTCCACCCACCAGGTGGCAGCGCTAACCAAGGAGGCTCCTCTTATTGCTTCGCTAGTGCTGAGGTTCGAAAAGAGCAGGTCTCCCAACAGCACATTTCTCTCCACTGCACACCCCTTGTGTTTCGTCAGGGCTCTGAACATGTCTGTGCATATTCAGGCTGTTAGAAGAGCGGGCCGAGGAGCTGTCAGTGGACCAGCTCAGCAAAGACTTGAAGCGTTTGACTGAGCAGACCAAAGCTACCAAGTACAGGGAGGTGATGAAGCTGTTGCGTCTGGTTCTCAGCGGCCTGCAGGTACCAGTCCATGTTGTTATCGGTCCTAACGAGTGTGTTGGGTTTACCTGATACTGGGCGATTCGTGTTAAAACTAGTTAAACTGCCACACGATGGCAGCTCAGTCTCCTGAGTCATAGCTTTCACACTTTGTATGACCGAATGAGACATTTGTCTTCATTTTTTGTCAGCTTCATGACTACAGTCTTAAAAACTAACCGATGAGTCAAGATATTCTCTCCGTAGTTCTGACTTTAGTATTTCCAGCTGGGGGCTCAGAAAACACGACTTATACGAGTTATACGAGTACAAATAGAATGTATTATCAATAGGCAAATGTGTATCTTTCTTATTTAATAAATGTTCTTTGCAAATTTACTTGAAAAACAGGTTTGCTATAATCACAGCAGGACTTATGTGGTTTTTTTTCAGAGGTGGAGAGAAAATTAAGTTTGCTCAAATCCCGTAAACTCCCAGCTTTAGTGGTCATGCTGATGACGAGGCATCTTTTTTGCAAACTGTGCCAGTTTCCATTGAAGGCATGAGACCGTTTTAGATCGGTGAAATCATTCATAATGAAAGAGCTTTGTTTTTCCGATTGACGCTAATAGATTTCAAATTTACATCCATCTATTAATGCAAAATTAAAAAAAACATTTTAGTGTCTGCCTGCATCTCTTTTTCTAATAGTATTAGTATATTAGTTGATATTTCTAATATCAGAGATCCACTGCTAGTTTTCTAAAAAAAAAAAAAGTTAGACTTATAAAGTATACTTTTTTGTTAATTAGGGGAAATTTTAAACTGTTTACTCAAATGTAAAAACAGTAATGAAACCACTTCAGATGCTGAGATGATAAGCCACAGTGCTCTTAAAAAGTCTTTGCATCCTTAGAGATGTATTTTGCTTTTTTTTGTCACACTTGAATATTTCAGATCAGCAAAACAATAATATAAGCTGGTGATAACCTCAGAATATACAAAATACAGTTTTTAAATGATGATTTCATTCCTTAAGTTAAAAAAGCTCTGCAAGCAAGTTCGGCCTTAAGTAAAGAAAATATTTGTGAGGTCAATTTCACTAGCCACCCCAACGCTTGATTGATGCCAGCCCTGTAAAATCAAAGAAATACCCTTAGGACCTGTCTGACAACATGAAGTAGGCTAAACAAGCTCAAAAATGGACGCATAATGCCATGATTTATAGAGATTCATGAATAGATCAGAATTAAAGTCAGTCTAGGAAAAGTTGCAAAGCAATTTATAAAGCCGCGGGACTCCAGAGAACCACAAATGGAGAACATATGGAACAGTGTTGAATCTTCCATAGTGAGGCCAGCATACAAGTGGATGTGGATCAATGACTCAACTAGGAGGTCACAAAAGAACCCAGAACAACATCTAAAGCACTGCAGGCCTTACCTCAGTTAAGGTTAGTTTTATATCTCAACAGTAATAAAGAGAGACTGAACAAAAATGGGAGTGCTCCAAGGCCAAAACCCACTGCTGACCAAAAAACAAACCCTGACTCACGAAAACATCTTTACTGATCCACAAAACCTTTAGGAATATATTCTGTGGACTGATGAAATAAAAGTGAGGCTTGTTTCAAGGTACCGTATTTTTCAGACCATAAGTCGCACCGGATTATAAGGCGCAATAAATATTCTTCCCAAGTGTGTAACATCACTCCGCATACACATCTCTCTATCCGTCTCTGTCAGGAGGACAGAGTAGTTGGACGACACTGTCCTGTTTTTAACATAAGGCCAAAATAAACTTAACTTTTATATTGAATTAAGTTACTTGGTTTATTGTTGCAAGCATGAATGCTAGTTTCGACATTACTGTCAGGCAGTCTTATAGACAGCTCAGGGGGCCGATCAGGTGGTGACACAGTGTACCGAATATCCATTGAGCGGAGCGACTTTGTTGCTAACCAAAGTCATACTTACACGTTTTAACACATTTTTGAGTGCATTGTACCACATAAAATTGGTCTGTAAGCACAACAGTAATCATATATAAAGCGCACATCAGTTTTTGAGAAAATGTAATAATATGACGTGCGCTTTATAGTCCGAAAAATACGGTACATCTGCAGTAAAACTAACTGCCCCGGAATCCGAACGTTCAAGTGTACTTGGGTTATCCAGGACATTGATCCAAGGCACACCAGAAAGTTCACCTCTGAAGGGCTTAAAGAAATGTTTGACATGACCCAGTCATAGTTTGAAGTTAAATTCAGCTGAGATGTGGCATTAGTCTTAACACGACCGTTCATGTTCGAATACCTGTGCAGCTGAATTAACGCAGTTCTGCAAAAAAAAGGGTTGATTCTGAATTCCCGCACGACGACGTTAAAGACTCCCTGCCTGATGCTTGGTGGGAAAAACACTGAACGAATCTGTAGGGAGGGAAAAATCTTTGAATACCACGGTATGCAAGTGCTCAGTGGTCAGATCTGTCAATGAATATATCTGGTGGAGTAAAATAAAACCCAGTGTTAAGTCCGAGGGTTGTGTTATTCTTTTATTTTGGAAAATCTTGTCTAAAAAGCGCGGCTTTTCTTAGAAAGTGCTATTGGGTATTTCTTTGCTTCATCAGAGTTGTTGCTGATGCTGGGAACTTTCATTATTACAGTCAAATTTAAACTGCCTGCAGTAACGGAGAGATTTTAATCTGACTTCAAAGGTATTTTAGTATTTCACAAAGCAGCCTAAGGCACACCTGATTGTTTTCTGTCTTTCTGTATGTTTATGGAACTAGAACAAATGTAAACCAGAAATAGGTCAGATGTGGACACAGTCTTTCTATCAGTCCAACTGTTTCAAATTAAATAAATAATTTATCTTTTTAAACCTTGAGTTTGCATTGGACAGTAACCAGGACCATGTGAAACTTTGGATGTCATGTAGTCATGTTTTTATCGTTAAGGGGTTTCATTTCTGCTATTATTCCTCGAAATGTGCATATTTCAAACTCAGATCGTCACTTTAGCATAAATAAAAGTGCTGATCAGCTAAAAAGAAAACATGCATAATGTGCCTTCTTTTATTTCCATCCATATCGTGACTAAGCAGAATGATCAAATCTTGTTTGATAAAGACAAACAAGCCCACAACTTTCTAAGCTCTGCAGCTAGTCGGTGAACCTGCAGGTTTCTACAGAGGAGGGTTACTGAGTGAGGAAATTGCTTCAGATTTGAGGTTCGCATACACAATCAGCTTAAGTTCCTGGTGAAACCTAACTGACCTCCATCTGTTCCCCTCTGTGCTGCAGCAAGGTCCCAGTGTTGCTGAGATGATGGTATCTCTGGGCCCCGCAGAGATCAGACATCGCTTCCAGAAGCTTCTGCTGCCTCCAGATAACAGCTGAAGATGGTTAACAGATAACCGGCTACTCAACAGACTGCCTAACTGAGCCGCGTGTTGAGAAACACAGGCCTTACTTCAGACGTGGTGGTGGTTCTGTCAAATGTAAAAGAGTTTCATCTGAAGACAAATGATAAATATTTAATCTATCTGGTGTTTACAAAGAAAGTTGGAAAACATTTAGCTTGTGTCTTTTTTTTTTCTTCGTAAGGACAGAAGCGTCTGACTTCATGCACACCTGGGTGGGAAGTACCTTTGTGTTTTTATGCAAATGTTTTACTTCGGAAAAATACTTACCAGTCTTCAGCTGACATGTATGCTCCACCGATTTGAGATGGAAGAAATCTTTACAGTTTTTATATGCCATACAAGAATAATGACCGATATTACACACTTTTTTTATTGTAGCCCGACTTACAAAGATTATTCAGGACTTCTGTGTTCCTTTAATGGCGCATCTTGATCATTTTAAGGGGAAATTATGTTGCATCATATGTATACCCTAAGGGAACAGGAAGTCGTGGATTGCTAATAAAATGTTTATTAACAGCAGGATGGACTTTGAAAAGGGTAAAAAACAAATGTTTCAGTTGCATTCATTCCAGAGGCATTGCTTAGGGTGTCAATTTGTGTGGCATGTGCAATTTGTTTTCAGGTGGGATCATTTACATAGAATTTTCTACACTGAATCAATATAAACAAATTAAAGCTTACATTTGTGACTGTAGATAGATAGATATTAGTTTGCAATCATTTCAGCAACAAAATATAAATAGTGCCAATAATTGTATATCAAGCTCTGGATCAAACATACTAGTATTCCAGAAGTATGTATAGTTGAAACCACTAAAAAGGCATTACCTAGTTTTTCCTCACTGACATTAAAATGAGATTAAACTTTTCCTGGTTTAGCTCCATTAGGATTACAAGTATTTCCATTATTCTTAGTGCCAAAATAATGAGACAATTTCTATTAGTCTACAACTTCAGAAATCTGCATACACTAAAGTTAATAAGCCTTTTAAGAAACGCCCAAAAGGTCTCACAAATGGTTAATTCACAACATTTCACTTGAGAGGAAAATATATTGTGTATGTATGTTGTGACAACTCCTCAAACACACAGATGTTTGTGTGACAGCATGGAAAAAGCATTTTGGCCTCCACAGTTTCATCCTGGGGTACAATCTGAAGATGCTTATAGATGTCACGTTTATCT
Organism: Fundulus diaphanus; assembly: GCA_037039145.1. Taxonomy (NCBI): domain Eukaryota; kingdom Metazoa; phylum Chordata; class Actinopteri; order Cyprinodontiformes; family Fundulidae; genus Fundulus; species Fundulus diaphanus. Next base: position 14,443,091 of record CM073123.1, on the reverse strand, counting down.
GTTTGGACAATAATGTGGAAGTATGAAATCGCATGAGAATGTACACTCATCACGTCTTTCAGGAAGGAGATGGGTTCTGTGCCCTGTGTATATCAGTGCTAGAACAACAGCAAAAGATCGCAAGAAGATGCTGGCTAAAGCTGGTAAGAGGGTGTCATTATCACCTGTAAAGTCCTCTATCAGCATGTGCTGAAAGGATACTGGGAAAAGAAGAAGCCATTACCCCAAAAGCAGCTGAAAAATCCAGATTTTGCTAACATGGTCGAGGAAAAAGACCTTAATTTTGGAGACACATTTTAGGGTCATATGAAACTCAGATTTAAGTGTTTGCCCATAAAGACCATTGTTACATTTAGGGGGGAACCTTGCAAGCCTGAGACCATACAAAGCTTGTGGAAGGATACCCAAAAGGTAAAATATTTCCGTTTAAAATCCCACAGAGGGGACGTTCGTCTCTGCGTTTAACCCGTCCCTTAGGGAGCAGTGTGCTGCTACACTGACTGGCGCACAGGGAGCAATCTGGGGTCAAGGGTCGTGTTTAGGGACCCAGAGTGACAGACTGAGTTTTGAATGGCCGACCTTTTGGGGCCTCTCCCAAGACGCAAACGCCCGGCTCGCTCACCACTAGGCCACCGCTCCCACAGTCTTAGAGTCGTTCAGTTCAAAAGGCAATTTTTTACCAAAGCCTGAGAAAATATATTTAAACTGAGTCTGAAATTTATCAAATTCAAATAATTCTGGTGATGCTAACTGACTTAATACAGGAAAAAGCCTCAGAAGAGAAGCCGCCTCTTTAGTTGGACTGCAGTGACATACTTCTTCCATTTTCAGATAACGGATTAAACAGAGGTCCGTGAGATGTTCAACTCACTGGGCACCGTCTTATAACCTAACCCAAGTTTAAACTTGTCTACAACATTATTCCTGACCTGTCTGCTGTGTTCCTGGGTCTTCACAGGTCTATATTAGTTCACTAATGTTCTCTAACAAAGCTCTGAGCCCTTCGCAGAGCTGCTGTATTTATACTGAGATTATATTGCACACAGGAGGATTCTGTTGTGACTTCTAAAGGACATTGGTTGTACAGGATCTTTTTTAGTGCCATATATATAATGCTCTGAACACAAACGCGCATCACACTCTTAAGGTTTGTTTTGGTTAAAAATAACTTTTGAGAGAACCCTGTATCATTTTCCTTTCACCCTGCAGTTATGTGCTACTATGTAAATCACATAAACTCCCAATGAAATGTAAAGTTTGTGGCTGTAATTTGACTAAATGTACATGCCTATGTTGAACTAGAGTTGGTAAGTTATACCTTAAATTTTTACCATTACGAAATGTGCCACCACTGACATTAATCAGCAGGGGCTGATCTGGGCAAGTCATGGAAATCTGTAACAAATTAGTAATGTATTGATTTTCAACCCAGATTTTTTTTTCGTTTGTAATTATGTTGTAATGAGATTGAAGACAATAAAGTGTTTTGTGTGTTAAATATGCGTATTATTTCTGTTAATTCTTAAGGAAAACATACAAATGATAACTTGACATTTAAACCTTCAATCGAGGCAGATGTTTTATGTTTTTTTTTTTTATACAAAACAGGTACAGTAGATCAGGACGAGCATGCTCTCTGTCACTGAAGGGGCGTGGAGGGTGTTATTTGGAGCGTCAGAAAGTGTGACTGGCGGTGCGTGAGCGTCACATGTCACCATAAACAAGCGGCTGTTTGACACCTCCGCTCCAACCCTCAGAGGGACTCTCTCAGGTCAGCAGCTGGCTCCGGACCGCTGGAGGGGGACTCCCGGCGGCTATGGCGAGCGGCGACAGCCCGGACACTTTTGAATCGTGGCTCAGTAAGTAAAAGAAGTAAAATAAAAAAAGTTAAATGTTAGTTTTCAGCAACTCGCTTGCATCTCGTCGCTCGCCTCCCACCCAACGCTCGCCGTTGAATGTCACGCGGATAACTGTCAGCTTGCGGCAGCATTCGCGCTTTTCTCTCCCGACGGCAGTTTTTTTTCCCCCACTGCGGATCAATGCACGTCCGTGTTCGGCTGTCTTTGCCTCGTTTTGATTTGTGAAAAGACAGTTTTGGTCCGAACTTTTTTTTGGCTTGAACAGGAAGTTGCTGTGTGCTGCTCCTGCGCGTACCCGAGAGGCGCTCGAGCGGTTTTCGTCGGTGCGCGACTGCGCGCGACTTCGGTAAAGTTAGTTGAAGATATTCACAGATTCGGCTTTTCCCGATCAATAACTCTACAAAACCGACACCTCTCTGCAACCACAGCAAGCCAGACAGTGAGCTACAACCGTAGTTTTCTCAAAACGAGTCTCCCGCCGCGCTTGGAGAATTGCGTTGAACTCATTGATGGCACTACAATGATCCAAAGTGTAGTTATTGGTAATTTTATGCTTATAATAACGATTAAAAAATCTAAAAAAATAGACTTATGCACATTTTCCCAAATTAAGAGTTGTAGTATGAACCAGAATAGAATAGTTTAGTGGCATTGCAGCGTTTTATGGTGTACTTATTGCTCATTTTATACTTATTTTAATAATAAAAATGTGAAAGTGTAGGTATCACTTATCTAAATGATAAAGCCTGATTAAAATGAAAGCATTTTATACAGAGCTATTTGATTTGTAGAGCAAACTGTTATTTTTAATGGATTTTTTTTCTATCCTACACTTTGCAAAAAAGGGACTTTAATGAATATTTTTGCCATTTAAGGCGTTTGGAAATTCCTCAAAACATTTTAATGCATTATTTTTCCAATTCAATAAATGTATCATGAAAGACGTGAGATCAGATACACATAAAATGAATTTGATGACTATCCACCTCTCCTTGGTGACGCTGTTGAATATTTCTCCATCATTATTCTTCTGGTGTTGCAACTTGCAGACGGTCCCTAAGCATTTGGAGACTCGTTTTGAGGAAACCACAGTTGTAGCTCACTGTCTGGCTTGCTGTGGTTGCAGAGAGGTGTCTGTTTTTGTAGAAGAAATGACCCGCCGACGAGTTATTGATCTGGAGAAGCCGAATCTTTGAATATCTTTCTAACAAATTAAACTATTAGCTTGATATCTGGTCACAGGAAATTAAACTAAAAGTGTTTTCGGCAGCTTCCTGCTCTTGTGCAAAGCACGGCTGGTAAACACAGAGCACAAGAGTAAGCAAAGCATATTTACCGTAACTAAACACACAGAAGTTATTTGAGATCCTGAATGCGTTCTTTCAGAGTCCTCTTAAACCCACTTTAAAATATCCAAATATTTCACATGTGCTTTTGTTGGTAATAAGAAAAACTATCCCCCTAAACTGGCTTAAGGCATGCCCACTGACCATTGCGCAATGGATACAAAATCTAAAACAGGAATGTCAGGTGGAGTGTCTAACTCTCCAACTCCATGGAGATGTTTTTTAATGAGATGGTCACTTGTGCCATCTCTATTTGACTGACCCTTGTTTTCATTTATTTGTTTTGATTTATCTACTTTGTGATTTAAAAAAAATTAGTCTGTATCACACTGCAAAAGGGAACTAAAGTAAGTACAATTTTCTTGAAATGAGTGTATATTTCCTTGATTTGAGCAGGTAACTAAGACCGTTTAAAATAAGAACAATTCATCTCCATCATCTTATTTCAAGTGCAGGGTTTCTAATTAACTTATTTTAGGGGTTAAAATACTCATTCCACTGGCAAATAGTGTTATTTAGCTGCTCAAATCAAGCAAAAATATACTAATTCCAAGAAAGTTTATTAAACTTTTAGTTCCCTTTTTGCAGTGCATAAGCCTCTTTGATGTACTGGTGTAATTGAATACATTTTAAGCAGCCCACTTTATGAGCCAACCCTCAACACTTGTTGGTTATTACATTGTAAATTCCCTGTAATATATTTGTAATTATGTCAATAACGTAAAAAAAAAAAAAAAAAAAAATCCCGATTAAAACCGTACACCTATTAGTGCGCAGTCATGATTGATTTGATTCATTCATCTATTGTCTAAACCCGCTTATCTGTGCAGGGCGGCCAGCGGGGGGCTGGTGCCTATGTCCAGCAGTCTTTGCACAAGAGGCGGGGTTCATCATAGGGCAACACAGAGACGCATTGGAAAATAAACTAAGCATACTCACACTCATATCTAATGGTCATGTTTTTGGACGGGGGGGAGCCGGGGGGAGCCGGAGTACCCGGAGAGAACCCACGTATACGCAGGGAGAACACAAACCCCAAGCTGGGGTTTGAACCCACCTTCTTGCAAGGCAACAGTGCAACCCTGATTTGATTCACTTCTGCTTGGACGCCTCGGGACCCCCAAAAGCAGATCCAATTGTACAAAAACATGTACTCAAGTCATTCCGATCCAATAGAATCACATTTACATCACACACTTTCCAATATGAACCTCGCTATAACAGAGTGCAGGAAAATTCAGTTTATCGTACCGTATGGTAAAACGTTTTTCTAGCTAGGAAAGGCCGGCCAATTGCATTGAGATGCTGTCTTTGGAGCTACCCCTCCTACCACTGAGCAAGCCTGTACCCACAGTAGACGGTTGATTAGTCCATAACTCTGCAGCAATCCCTCCATACTAAAGCAAGCATGTGCCAACAAGCGGAAAGGAACAACTCTCCTTTAACAACCTCCAGCAGACCCAGGCCCAGTGTAAGCAGCCATCTTCAGCTTATCATGTAAAAACAGCGCAGTTAAATTCAAAGATCTCCAAAATCATAGCCCATGTGATTAAGCTTGTTTGAATGCATTCGTGTATACCGCTGATTTGATGACTTAGAAATGTGGTGCTCTCCATAGGGCCCCTTGTGTGGTTCAAGCATGGATATCTTTTCTAAAGAGCTTCTCCTTAATTGGAGTCCAAGACAGCAGGTTGTAAATTAGCTCTGACTGCTGGAATCTGAAATCTGGTTTGATATTGAGCTCATGTCACATTGTCCTTTGGATATCCCGAGGATATCCAAAGTCTTGTACCTAAAAAGTGACATTATATAGATCAAAACTAATCCAATATTTGAGCCCCGTCTTCGTCCGTTTGACCATAAGGTTGAACTTTGCTGTTTTGTTTTTTCCTTCTTATTTCTTATCTGCTTTGTTAGCGTGATCAGCCACAATCTTTGGTTGAGCTTGAAGGCTTTTGCCTTTGGAGCAGATTCATGTATCTGCAGCAGAAGACTCATTTTGCTGATTTGCAGAGAGTGCCACGTCTATCTGCTCAACATCTCTGCTGTGGTGGTTCCTAGGTGGTTTCTCTTGTACCCTTCTGGGCTTAAGATGACAGCTTGCATCTTCCGTTACTATGTGTTTACGGCTCCCATAACATACACTTAGTGTTAGTTATCTGAGCATTTGATGTAAATCATGTTGTTTTTTATGTTGACAGCGATGACTCAAATAGGCATTTGGTCTTTCATAGATTTGTACTGATTCTGTCAGATCTTCTCATTGTGCTCTTTCTCGTTCAATCCAGTGTGCGCAGCATCATCAACACAATCACTAACAGGAAACTTATGGTTGATGTATGTTGATAATTTGTCAATAACGGCAGACGTGCTTGCTGGGTTTTTTTCCCTCTAAAAATACAACTTCCTGATTATTGGTGCATGCGTTTACTTCCTTTTTTCTGACTTTTTGATTTAAAAAAAAAAAAAAAAACTAATGGAATAAATCCTGTTTGAGGTTGCTTTGAGTTAGGCCGTTTTTAGATAGTTACACTAAGAAAATGATAATACACACTGGAACTTATTTGCTATAATTTCATCCAATGCATTACTAAATTAATACCAAAAGATTTTTGGACAAAATCCGTCTAGTGAGTCGAGAGAACTGGCCATAGAAATAATAGCCATAAAATACGTTGCCGTCAGGGTAAATTAGAATATTAAACAAGAAAAGAACGGTTCTCAATTTATTTAAAAATAATGATGACCCCCCCCCCCCCCCCCCCCCTGCGATCCTGCACGCAAAAGCAGGTATAGAGAATAGATGGATGGATCAATAGGATACCACCTAAGAAACTTTGCCTTAAAAATACATCCATGTTTGTCTTTTATCCTTAGTAAGTGTTTGCATGTCTTTGTATTTAACTCACTTATTTTTTTTCCTATTGTATCAGATCATGCTACCGATCCAAATAACCAGGAAGACAGATGGGACTGCATTGAGGCTTTCTATAAGCTTGTCACCCAAGAGGCCGATGGGTAAGCCTACCAGTTTTGTGTATTGCACTTTTTTTTAAAACTTCTGGAAGCTTGTGAGGCTTTCCTCCCTGCTGATTTTAGCCATTGCCTAGAGTTTAGTGTTCAGACCGGTTGCTTCTTGTAGCTATTTTCACGCCACCAAAGCACCGAGGAAAGCGTTGCTTCACGGGGTTTCTGAGTTACTGTTGCACCACTGCGAGGTGGTGTAACTAACAGGCACTCTTCTCAATAGGCAAATTCAGAGACCTGTCCTGTGTTCCAGCTCTCTTTGCACGTACAGCGAAATATAAACAATGTTTTGCTACATGACCCGCTCACTCATTCTAATGTGACTCCATATTTTCTGTTTTCAGGCCACAGATAGCTCTTCGCCTTATTGCCCATAAGATCCAGTCCCCTCAGGAGAAGGAGGCTCTGCAGGCCATCACCGTCAGTACTCAAACTCCAAACACACATTTAGGCTTAAAATGATTCATACCTCTGGCAGATTTCAAGCAATCTTTCAATTTTTGCAGCATGTGACTTCTTGCTGGAAGTAATATTGTTTGGAGCGGCCCAGCCAGTGTCCTGACTTGAGTCTGATAGTCTGTGGAGGGAGCTAAAGATTAGGGTGATGGCAAGGAGGTGTTCTAGCCTCAAAGACTTGGGGCTCAGAGCAGCAGGTCTAATGCTGATCAGCAATGTTTAGATGTTTGTGACTAGATTAATGCCCAAAAAAATGCTTTTCAATTGGGTATAAAGAAGGGCATTAATACTTTTTGACATATATTTTTTTTGTTTAAATGAAAAGAAAAGCTATTTTTTTCCAAAAATGATAACCTTGCATGTTGTCTTGTGATGTTTTTAGGAGTTGCCTGTGTCCTATCGGCTACAATCTGATGTTGAATAAAAAAAATATTTCGAGTCTAAATCTGCTATGGGTATAAAAATATTTGAGCCTATCTGTACGTTTTACACCCACTTAATGCATGCTACACAATGTGTTTTTGGAAGTCACCAGATTCAAGCCTTTTTTCCCCCTTTCCTTTAAATTAGAATTGTTTCCCTTTTTACTTTTGAATAAACTGGTCCAGTTTTGTTCTTTTAGTGAATGAAAATACAATATCCACTGTAAAGGTCGAGTTGCATTTATAATGGTACTTTAAACCATGACTGAAGGAACAGTTGTCTTTGTGTTAACTGGAGGGGAGGGTGGTCTTGTGAGTAATATGTGTAACAACAGTTTAACCACATGAATATGATGGACATTAAGGGTAAAATTGGCATTCAAATCCACTGTGAAGTCTTGACACAGTTGGCATGAAATGCAACATTTCATGGGTCATCTGCTTCATATCATCTGACATGTAAGAGGTGGTTAACCACAAGTTACCGATGAGGGGGAGAAGAAGATTCTTTTCTCTCGTGTCATTTTTTTTTTCTTTCGTTTCACTTTTTTTGTCTTTTTTTTTTTTTGGGTGTTTTCCAGGTTCTCGAGGCATGTATGAACAACTGCGGGAAGAGGTTTCACAGTGAGGCTGCAAAGTTTCGCTTTCTAAATGAGCTTATTAAAGTGTTAACGCCAAAGGTACCACTAACCACAGACTTAACTTTCAGTATGTTGAAACCGGTTATAATTCACACCATGAATCCTAATTTCTCACAACCGAGTCCAGTTTCATAATTTTCTTTACAGAGTTCTTTTGCTGATAATTTATCAGATGCAACATCTGGAACCGCTGAAATGTTTTAAAAATAAATTTTCTCTGATGAATCCTTTTGGTTGCGTTAAAAGTGCAACTAACTGCAACGATTTCGACAAGTGGCTTTCAATTCCCATATTTGGCCAAATTAAGCCAAATAGTTTTGCTTTAGATTCTTTTGTTTACCCATAATGCACCTGGTGAAAAATGGTATAATCTCTATTTTCAACACGACGTTCTAATTATTATAACAGTTTTTTTTCTTGATATGGTCTTTTATGAGTGCAAAATCCTAGTGAAAACCAAACATTGTAAGATGAAATTTGGTCCCTTGCAAAAGGATTCATACCCCTTTACCTTTTTTACATTTTGTCCAATTAAATCCACAAACTTGTGATAGACTAACACAAAGCAAAATTGAAGAGGAGTATTCAGTTCCCTTTAATATGAGACTCTTAAATAAAAGCCTGTAAAATGAACAGCGTTCAGAAGTCATCTAATTATAAACAGTTCAAATGTGTGTGATTTTACCTTACTGTAAATACAACTGTGCTGTAAAGTCCTCAGCAGTTTGTCAGAGAACAGAAATTAACAATTTGTCGAAAACATGACTTACAGTCATGCCCTCCACTAATCTGTCTTTTATAGAGAAGTGGCATTACGAAAGCCGTTGTATGAAGAAAACCACCAGAAATCATGTCTATTTGTAGCAGAAACCTAACTCTTATCAGCCTGAACATAAAATCCTCACAATTAAACGTAGCTACGGCTGTATTATCCTCTGGGGATGCTTTTGTCCAGTCAGGACTGTGAAGCTGGTCAGAGTTGATGGGAATATGGATGACGGCAAATGAAAAACAATCTTGGGGAAAAAGGCTGCAAGACCTTGAGAATGGGACAGAGTTTACCTTCCAGCTGGTCGGCTGTCTAAACTAATCATTTCTATATTGAGTCCACACACCTGGACACTGTTTACTAATTGGGGGACATCTGAAGATAAGCAGTTTCACGTGATTTTATTAGGAGGGATCAGTATAAAGGGGACTGAATACACGTGCTTAGCAGACCTTTCAAGTTTTTATTTGTAAAGATTTTTTGAAAATCATTCATCATTTGTCTCCTGCTACATAACTATGCTCTAAATCAGACGTTTCGGCACATTTTTTATTTCTGTGATACGTTAAATAATAATATATTATAATTGAACATAAATATAATATTTGGCTGGTTTTGTTGATTTGAAAGTAATAAATATCGATATTGGAGTCAAATCAAATATCGCGAACCGTATCGAATCGGCTCATCCTAGATGATACCCAGCCGTAGAAAGTAACATCAAAAGCAAAACCCCAATTTTTATTAAAGTTATTTTGACTACCACAAAGATTAATGGAAATTTTCTTTACACACAAGGGTCCAATCAAAGAGAAATACATTTCATAAGGTCAAAAAAACACTGCGGAATATTATGTGTATAATGAGTAAATATCTTGATCTGAAAGGTCAATGAAATGAGAAATCTAATCAAATTGCAAATTAATGACGTTTTTTGTTTTTTTTAAACAGTATTTTGGCGCGTGGACTCCACAGAAAGTTAAAGACAGGGTGACGGAGGTCATCTACGGCTGGACCCTCTGGCTTAAAGATGAACCAAAGATTGAGGAAGCCTACAGCATGCTGAAGAAACAAGGTGCGGAAGAACACAAACATACATTCAATCTTTAGATTTACCCGCCCTTAGGATCGCTGGCTTGAAATAAAAAAACAAAAAAAAAGACGTTATTTAAAGGTGGGGATTAGCGACTGTTAGCAAGTCTTTTTTCCTGACTGTTGTGTCTTTCTCTCAGAAGTAATATAAGCTATTTTCCTTCTGATTTCAGGTATTGTAAAGACAGATCCAAAACTGCCAGACACACTCATCATGCCTCCTCCCCCACAAAGAACCACAGAATCGGTTTTTGATCAGGAGGATAAGGCCAAGGTAAATGTTTGGGACTGTAAATAAATGCCCATTTAAATGTTCAAGTAGCTAAATTGTCTGTTCCTCATCAGCTCTTAGCGAGATTATTGAAGAGTGGCCGTCCAGAAGACCTGGAAACTGCCAACAGGCTCATTAAAAGCACCATCAAAGAGGTGAGCAATATGGTGGCTGGTGCTGGTTAGCTTTGTATGCACGCCTTAACGATTGTATGAACTGATCATTATGGGTGTGTGTTCCTTAGGAGCAGGAAAAGGCTGAGAAAGTGGCAAAGCGTGAGTCAACTCTACAGGAGGTGGAAAGCAGCACTAAGCAGCTCAGAGAACTACTGGATCAGCACACAGTTACTGGGGCTGCATTAGAGCCCAGCGATGATGTTAAGGTATGCTGGACATCACAGTGAGGAGGTGTTATCTCTAAAACCTAAACTTCTCAAAGTCCGCACTCCAGTCTGATTCCAAATGGAACGGCAAGTCAATCTGAACCCGGTCCTCACCGGCTCAGGGTGTGGACCGGGCTCAAAGGCTGGTTCACTCGGCAGGATTTTTAGCCCGGTTTTTGCCCCGATCTTCCCCTTCTAAGAGGCGCCGATCCCGGCGTTTCTCTTAAAATAATCTAAAGAGATATTCCTGCCGTGTGTGGTGTGTTAAGAGCGATCGGGTCCGCTCGGTGGAACGTCAGGACCGCTCAGACCTCAAATCAGGGAAATTCAACATGTTGGATTGTCTTGCCGATATGCTAGTAGGACTGGACGATATACAAAAGAAACATATTGATAAAATAGAAATCATAGTGGATTGATATCGGTAATTATCAACAAATTCAAAGTATATATTTTAAGTGCAGCCCTGGCCATTTTATGCTGTTGCTTAGAGACCTATTTTTAGATAAAGAACACACAAACACTGAATTCAGAATCAACCCTTTATTCAACCAACTTTTTACAAAAACTACACTTTTTAAAAAATGAAAAAAGAACGTGTGCTCTCTGAACACTTTGAAGGGGGCGAAGCTTGTTGACGGAGCGTTTCCTGATTTTGTGTTTGTGATTGGTTGGGAGGACGTAATGACTGTAGTATTAACCTACATGATAGGCTTGAATGCAAAAGGAAAACTTTTATTCTGTTGAACTTTTTATTGACCCCTTTTTTTCTATCATCGATGTGAGATTATCAATCGATATATATCGTTATTGAATTATCGTCCGGCCCTATATCCTAGCATGTGTGGTGTTTCCCGAGGACAAACGAGCAGGCAGCCTGTTGAATGTGACGTCTAGCCAATCAGAAAGAGCAGTGAGGGAACCTTGAGAAAATAATAAACCAACTCACCTCTTTATATTAGTGCAGCAAAAGTAGAGTCCCGCTTTAACCAAAGCCTTTTCTTTTCATGTTTTTCTCCGTTAAAATCAGTCCAGAAACTATCGTTATTCTTCCCCGTAGTCCATGTTTATTTACTCTGAACTCACGTTTAATCTTGAGAGGATTGGATCCTGAGTGAAATCTGTTCGTGTGTGGTGTGTGGTGTTGTGCTCGCCGTCCCCCCGACACCACGCACTGTACCAGAAAACCTCTTTTATCTAAGATTTGTTATTGTTTCATGTGGCGTCTCTCAGGCTTTGAAAAGCGGCCGACTATTTTAAAATCCTGCCGTGTGAACCAGCCTCTAGCTGAGGCTCAAGCAATAGTCATGTAGGAGAGATATGCAACACTCGTAATTAAAAAGCTTCGAAACAAAGCGCCTAGTTAAAGAAACAGGAGAACAACTCATTTTGTAAGTTTCAAACTGTTTAGCGTTGCTGCCCATACCTTTTAGGCCACAACTGCTATGAAACAGTTTGAGATTAATGCTGGATTATTCGCATTTCACTATTTCTAATCATAATCTGGACTCTGTGGTTACAGTGGGCAGAGATCTGTTTTAATAGACTGCAGCCTCGCTCCAGCTAAAAGAGGATCCAATCAGCAGCAGGGGACGTTCAGGAGTCCGTAGTTGCAAACCGTCGTAGTATTTTTATTTTTTATTTTCTTGGTTTTTTTTTTTGCTACCATTTCTGTAAATGTCACCTCGTGTGTAGATCCTCAGCAGAGTGGGATGCTTGCTTACTGAAGACTTTATAGCCACTTGTAATTAGTCAGGTGGTTATTTAGAAATAGTTGATTGAAACTGTGCTGGGTTTAGGTGACATGTTAAATCTTTACAGCAGGATTCTAAAACACGGTAAATCTCGCCTCGGAGCAGAGAAAACTTTGGGGGTTCAGCAGTATCCAATAACAACACTGGTGCCGACCATGAATACTGATGAGATGGCGATTAAATTTACTTTGTATCTAAAGAGTTTTTATTTTATTTTGCATGTTTGCATTTAGATTAGCCATGTTTCTTTTTTCTTTTCTTTTTTTTTTACATTAATAAAAAGCATATGCAACATTTTTAATTACATAAAAACACAGATAGCTGACAGTAAGATTTTTAAGAGCTTTAAAAAAACATTGGATTAATTGCAATAAATTTGTGCTATTCTTCCGTTGAACTGTGGATGTTTTAGGGAATAAACATATGATTTGGTACTTTAATTAAACAACGTGTTTAATTTGAAAAAACATGTAATTCAGAAAGTTAAAAACCAAATTTAGGGGAAAAACTGAATAGTATGTGGATAATATAAAACAAATTCAAATAGGGCCCTAATTTTGGATCGCTCATTGAACGCAGAGATTAGATTGCTTTTCTTCTGTAACGTTTATCACAGTTGTTTTCATGTTTTGTTGCAGGCCATGTTCAGTTTATGCGTTTTGTTTATTAAAGAAAAAAGAAAGTTTATTTGTTGTGGCATTAAAAGCAATTAAGTTGATCAAATTTATCTTAAATGTTCTTATAAAATTAGAATACTCAATACAATCCAAATTCGAGCAGCTCAGGGTCACAAGCAAACAGTTGTAGACCAATTGTTTGTATGTTGTAAGGAAATGTAATGAAATTGATTTACTCATCCCTAGTTTTTCCAGACTTTTTATGTTGACTACAAATCAAATTTGGTCCTTTGGATATGAACTCTCAGTTCCCCTGCTCGAATAAAACTCCCCTTCTGAGGACTAATGTTTGCTTTTCATATAAACATGTAGTCAGAGCACAATATATCACTGCAATCTCATGATATTGCTGTGTGATTTGTCAGTGTTCCAACATCTTGTGGTTTCAGGAATGTTTTGGCTCTCTCGTTTTTCTGATGACCGTAAATATTCAGAAGGATTAAAGTCTGGTGACTGCAGAGGAAACTCTGTCTCTAAAATCCTCAAGGTTTCTACCCTGTCTGGAAAAATATGGAATCAGATCTTAATGTTTAATATAACAAATATTTGTATTTCCAGACTATTATTTATTTCCATTGGCTAAATTGTGTCCTTCTGTCCTCACTAATTCCCTCCTATCTTGTGGAAAATGCTGGCCTAGTTGTTAGGGCTGCAAAGGTCAGCAGTTCAAACCTTTAGACACTTTGGGTCCCTGAGCAAGACCCTTGACCACAGATGTCTCACCGCGTGCCACTCAGTAGCAGCACACTGCTCCCTAAGGGATGGGTTCAACGCAGACAACTTTTCCCTCTGTGGAGCTATTATTATCTTATGTCCTTTCTTTATTTGTTCTTGATCAGTTCTTCATATATTTTTCCTTTGTTACTTCCTTTCTTCCTAACGTCATACCTCCAATCTCTCTTTCTTTCTTTCTTTCTTTCTTTCTTTCTTTCTTTCTTTCTTTCTTTCTTTCTTTCTTTCATGTGTCCTTCCATCTTTCCTTTATTTCCTTCCTTGTGTCCTACTTCTTTTTTCCTTCATTTTTCCTTCCTTCCTCCATATTTTTCTTCTTCTGTCTTGTTCCTGGGTTTTTCAGGTTTCACCGTTAAAGCCGGCCACCCCACTTCAGAAAGATCTGCCAGAAAGTCACAGTGACCCTTACTATTTATATTTTTGGATGAGCGGGAAGGATTTTTTCTCTTTTTGTCTTTTTACAGGTTTTAGAACCACATGGCCTCTGTGGACAGCAATATTACTATTTACAGTAGATGGTAGTGTTCGTCCCACACAGACATTTCTCTCTCTTCAAACTTTTCCAAAAGATTTAACAGTCAATTTATAGCTCTCTATACTGTTCTTTATTTGTTGAGGTGAATTGTTTTAAAAGGTCATTTGTCTCTAACACTCCTTTGACTGGTGGGGGTTGATGTAAGGACATCCTCTAAGTGGTTCTGCTCCAGCGTCTCCACCTAAAGATGAACTGTCTTGTCTTGGACCCAAACTTGCATTTTCTGCTCATGGAAAAAAGTAGATCTCTCATTACCAGCTTAGTTATTTCTGCAGTTGGTTTTAGACTGATATTAACAGTTTCCATAGGAAATCAAGCTACTGCTTGATGCAGGGAACTTCCCTCTTTAGGCTGAACCGAACAGGCTTGATTACTGAACATTAAATATGTAAATGAGTTCATCCATCCATCCATCCATTTATTGGCTGGTAAAGATGTGTAAAAATTCTTTAAGATAAATTAAAATGTGATTGCAGGAGAACCCTCTGAAAATGTTTGCCATCTTTTAATTTGGCATTTTTTTCTGTAGGGGAAACATTTTATTTTTGTAACAATATCAAACAGAACTAATGTCAGTTAAAACATTTTCATGTCTTTTACAGATTTGTCTCCATCTGTAAATTGTCTGTAAAGTGATGCCTGGTGTCATAATGAATTTTGGCTTTCAACAGGCTCATATTTTCTTAGACCCTGTTTCTTATTGCGTAGTCAAATCTCTTTTTTTACATTGCTTTCAATGAGCAGCAGAAAACTCTGCAAGACTCGGCTAATTTCAGAAAAAAAATGTCAGCTGGTTGTTTCCCGGCATGATTTTGGTTATTAATGACCACATTTGTGTATCGTCAAAGGAATTTGAGTGTGTGTCCTGCATTAGTGTCTTTGTCTACAATATATATATTTTTTAACACTGCGCCTATAACATTATATCTTTGTGTTATAAACGTAGGAGCTCTACGAGCGCTGTGACCGACTGAGGCCCAGCCTGTTCAGGTTGGCCAGCGACACGACGGACGATGATGCGGCTCTAGCACAAATCCTGGCAGCAAACGACGAGCTGACGCTGACAGTGAAGGCCTATAAAGACCTGGTGGCAAAGGGAACATGTAACTCGGGAAGATCAAGAAGTAAAAGCGAAGAAGTAACAAGTAAAAATATGTGTAAGGCTGATTTGGTGCCTTTTGTCTCTCGCACGTTTGGGTGTCTTTGTTGTATTTTTACAGGCTTTGTCTCAATATTTATTCAGATCCGACTAACCGCCGAGAGATTAAGAGCTACCACCTCATCGATCTATCAGCTCTCGACTCTCCAGAGATCCAAAGGAAAGCCGATTTACCACCTTCATTTGAATCTTCTTCACCCGTTTTCTCTTCTTGTTTGGAGAGCACCTTTTTTGCAGCACCAGAGCCGGACTTTGGTGAGATTTAATTTGAAGCCTTTCTTGAAATATATCTATTTGTTAATAAAGTGATTCCCTTCTCATAGTGATGTTGTGTGATTACAGAGTTTGATGATTTAGTCACAAAACAAATCCAGCAGAATCCAAAGTCATATTACGAGGAACTAATGCAGGTGACATTTCAACAGAAAGGGTACATTTTTAAACATTTCATTTAATGAGAGGTTGATATAGCAAAAATATTTTCTTTTTTTAGATTGACAAAGGCTGTCAGATGACTAATGGTCACCAGAATGGAGAGAGAGAAATTTTACTGACAGCCCGTGGATGTGGAGAAAGCAACAATTCACCAGATGTCTGGTAAGGAAAGATTTACTGTCATCATAGTTTACAGGAAACCCTAATAAGTCCTGTTCATAGGTCCCTACAAGCCTTGTAGGGGACACAGCAGACCCGGGGAAGAAGGCGCTCTGATCTAATGACACCGAAAGTGAACTTTATGGTGGAAATGTAGCATGCTCAACTCTAAACACACCATTGCCACTGTGAAACACATTGGTGGCAGCATGATGCTGTGGGAATGGATCTCTTCAGCAGGGACAAGAAGCTAGTCAGAGTTGATCGATAGATAGACGGAGCGAAATGCAGGTCAATCCTTGAAGAAACTTTGTCTCATTCATGTGATAGAAAGACCCAGGCTTTAGTTTTTTTAGGATGTAATAATGTCAAATATTTGAAAACGGCTAAAAGCTGCAACTATGAAATTACATTTCATTCCCAACTGATGGTCGGTTCCTCTCAGGACACGACACATTTATGACATATGCTGTTAAAAGCTTATGGTACACATTTCAAAACGTTCAGTGGTGACTCAACAAACTAATTAATTGACGCTAGAGATGTACAATATAATAAATTGCAATTCTCATCCTCATGTACATGTGTAAAACATTCCAATCTCAAAGGAATGATTGACACGTTTCCAATATTCATTTCCAATATTCATCTATAGTACTGCAACTTATTTTTTTTTCTGATATGCTACTCTACTTAACGCCTTTTAGTAACCTATACTCCTCTTGTCCGCTCTCTGCTTTTCAAAAATCTCCTTACCAGAAACTTTTTCCCATTAAATAAACCAATGAGTCATGGTTCCTATATAAATGTTCATGGGTCCTCAGGTCTGTTTAAAAACATCAAGTATAAATGAAATAAATGCTTTAGTCACAGGACCTTGAAAAGATATTAACACATCTTGAAACTTTTCACGTTTTGACTTTGTGTGGTGGTTCCAACCACAAACCTCAATGTATTTTCTTGTGATTTTACCTCATGAATTAGCAGAGTAGTGCATAATTGTAAAGTGGAAAGAAAAGGCTCCATGGTTTTTGCCTGAGTCAGCACTTTGTAGAGCATCTTTTCTGGGCAGTAACAAGTGCAAGTCTTCATGGGTATGTCTCCACCAGCTTTACACCTTTTTTTACATTTTTGCTTTGCAAAATAACTGAAGCTCACTGAGGTTGGATGGAGAATGTCTGGAGTGTTTTTTTTAAGTTCTACCACAGCTTTTCAGTTGGATTTAGGTCCTAACTTTGACCCTTTTACATAGCTGGAGCTTGAAAAGTGTCTCACTTTCAGTTTGATAGCATTCATATTTAGAGATTATCATAGATTTACACAACAAATAACAGTCAAAAACAAAAATGTCCACTTTATAAACCAAAATAAGGGATTTTTATTCCAACTATAACATGTTGGGCTTTCATTTTATTTGAACTTATTTGGCTAAAGTACTTTTATTTCTTGTTCTTTCAGGTCACACTCTCCAACTAAGCAGGTCCCAGGATCAGGGTCACATAAACAACCAAATAAAGACTGCAGGTCCTCGCTGATACTGCAGGAGAGCGGCCATCCCCCTCCGTCGCTGAAGAACATCTTTGTTCCTCTAGAAACCATCAGACCCAGTATGTCTCCTCAAACCCAATTACCTCCTGTTTACAATTAGCACTTTGCTGCAGTGAAAAACCTCCGATTAGAGTAAAAAGAAAAAACACCCTCTAAAAATCTTAGGGTTCTTTCGAATATATAATTGGTCCGGTCTTTACCAGGCTTTAAAATTATATATCTAGCCTCCAGAATAGAAACACATATGACAGATTGTACTATATGACTATTTATTAAACACAAAATGGAAAAGATTTAAAAAAAACAGTACAACACTAGAAGTTAAAGAAGGTAATTTACAATTATAGCTGTTTCTGAATCTTTTCATTATCATTTTCTCTTATGTTTTAGGTCAGCTGGAGCCAATCACATTGTACAACCGGGCTGGAATCCACGTGTCTCTCCATTTTGCCCGAGACTGCCCATCAGGTCATCCAGGTGTGGCGGTGGCCGTCATGTCCACAGTCAACACATCTGCACTCAATGTGAAGGATTTCATGTTTCAAGTTGCTGTTCCCAAGGTAAGAAAAGGGTGTTTTGTGAGGATTTTTTTTTTTGAAAGGTTCTATACAAATAAAGTTTTACTGATTTACATGCTTAACTCGGACCTGGGGAAAATCCATGCATAAAAAGTAAGGGGATCATCCAGTGTTGTGTTGACTTAAACAGAGAACCAGCTTTAAATGGAATATTTTAGGGTCTTTTTTACTTTGGTGTAGACTCTCAATAATCCAGGACATGGCTACCCTAAGTGGTCAAATAGAAGGCCAGAGGACCTCTCCTCTTGTTTTTCTGAAGATTATTCAATTCTCATCCAAGAGGCGTCTTCATTTCTTAACGTGGCTCGGGAGTGTTAGGCTTATAAACCGTTTTGAAGACAATCACAGTATTCACAACTGGCGGCAACAACCCAACAGTGAGCTGATGGGAGGGCCAGGTCAGTGACTACTGTGACCTTTCCGGCTGTATCAGTAACTTTAACACTCCTGTTAGCGTTACGCTTCAGACTGAAATCAATAAACTGATATTTCCGACTCAGAACTTAAGAAGGTCAGTTAATTGTCTTCAGGAAAAAAGAGAAGCACTTAGGATTGACTTATTTTAGTAACAGCCACATAGACCACATTTATTTCCCCCTTTTAGATTAATCCGTAAAAACGTAAAGATACCACATTGTGATACAGAGGTTTTTAAAACAGGTGACTTTGATTCTTGTCCGGGAACCTCCAGTACAACCCAGCTGCTGCAGAGTTCAGCTCTGAAGCTGTCTGTTGACGCAGAGCTGATGTCTGGCAGCGTCCTCCTTCCTCAAAGTTTTGTCAGTGAATCTGCGACACCTCCAGAGGACTTCTGGTGTCCTCCGTCTTTCACCTCCATCTTTTCTGCCGGCCTTGTCACATCATCCACAGCCACTGGCTGCTTCTACAGTATATGCTCCTTCTGACAGGGTCTAATGTTTGCTCACAATGTCAGGCCTTAGACTTTTAAATCCTGGCCCTGCTGTCAGTAGTTTTTAGACCTGACACTTCTCTTTTCTCACACTTGTCCCAATCCCTATCTCTAAAGCACACACTGCACAATTTACTCTGTCAGGCATAGGGCATGAACAAAATAAGTAGCAAAAGTCTAAAGACTGCCTCTAACGTTTTATAGATCTGTCTTTAACAGTTTTGTCCTAATTTTTGAGGTATTCATATTCTACTCTTCATTTCTGAGCTGAGAACATGGCTGATTCTGACCTTAACTCCATTTCAGAGCATGCTGGTGAAACTTCAGCCAGCCTCCCGGACAGAGCTTCCTCCTTACAACCCTCTACTTCCTCCACCTGCAGTCTCACAAGTTCTGCTGTTAGCTAATCCTGAAAGTGTGAGTATAAAAGCATTTACAGATTGAAGTTATTTTAATCTCACCCTTAATATATGAGTGAGGGGAAAAAAATCTATGAGCAGAAAAACCATAAATGTAAAGGTTTAAGCGTGTGCAGACGTCTGCAACAACCTGGTTAAACCTACATTTAAACCTACAACTAAAACTTTGCCAAAGCACTTTTTCACTGGTAGGAGACTCCTACCAGCAGAAATGTATTTGCGGTTAATCAGATTCTGTGCAGCTGATGTTATTCTGTACTCAACAAGTCTGGATGCTTGAATTGAATCAGAAATATGACTTTAAGGGCGTACACAGTTATGTGTTCTGTTTTCTGTTGAATTGTGAGGGATATATGTACATTTAAGGCAGAAACAGCTGAGTTGATTTTTATCTCACAAAAACCCGCCATTTTAACTGGAGTGCGTCGACTTGTTTAACAACATTTAAAAAAAATATGTATACATGATCAGAGTTAACACTTTCCTCTTTATTTACCGTGCTACCCCCAAAATTTTTGGCAATGTAGTTCTTTTACTTTTGAGCATGTCTTGTATAAGTGTTAAAATATTCCTTTAACACATACCCTCTTTTGTTCCCTCAGCGTAAAGTTAGGCTACGCTACAAGCTGACTCTGACGCACGGAGACCAGCGGCTAATCGAAACAGGAGAGATCGACAGCTTTCCTGACTGGACGACTTTGATGGCGCAAAAATGAAAAATTACACAAACTCAAGAATCGAACTCTGCCAGACCTCAAATCTGAAGATTGGAGGAAAAGGAAGGAAAAGCTAAGTCAACGAGAAAGAACAAGGCCACAAAACAAGGACGAGGTTCATGGAGAAAAAAAGCACAAACAATGAGCGTCAAACCATTTAGTGCCACAATGCTAAAGTGTTAAAGGTACAGTCGGAGGCTTTTGTTAGGTTGTAAGCTCAAAAAAAGAGCTCTCTCACAGTCAATTCACTGCTTTCTCAACGTCTGTATTTTAAGCATTTTATATGTTTGTTAAACTTAAATTATCGTTTAAAACAAATTATCTGTAGCATCAGCTGGAATGCAGACCCCCAGAGGACGCCACAGAACCGGCAGCCTTGGATGGTATTTTGTAGTCTTATACATTTGTGCACCTAGTTTATGTTGTTCTGCAGATCAACATTAGACCTCTTTTGAAACAGATTTTGAATAAAATTCTATTTTTAAATGATGGTAAAGACTGTTGAAACGTTAAAATAAAAAAAATGGTTAATTGTTTTATTATGGGCTCTATGGGCTTTCATTCAGCTGTGAATTGTTCTCCTACTACTGTGATTGTTGCATTTGTTGGCATGTTGTTTTAATATAGTATACTTAAATGTTACTATTTACATGTGTTCTCATTAAGGCTTTTCCATTCACCTACTTTAAGAAAAAAAAATCCAAAACTCCACCTTAAGTTTCTTTATGCTGGAATTATTGTTTTAATGCATATTTATGTGAAAACCTGATGTTTCATAATGGAGTGAAGGTATGTCCTTTTTAGACTTCATTAAAAACATTTTTAAAATATTGTCAGTCATGCCTGTTTTTACAGTCTTCATGTTTCTCTGATATTGTTATTAAGTTTGCTAATTCATTATTTTGCGTCTTTAAACATTCACACACACAACCTCCCTCAGATGGGAAATAGGCCTTAATTGCCTCTGCTGTTGTGGTTTCTAGCAAATAAAGCCAGAGAGAGGATATGTAGCTAAAGTGATCTTGAAATTTTGCATTTTAAGAATCTCTGAAAATCCAGACCGCAGGTCTGTTGTGGTTGTGTATGTTTTCCATACATTACTGATGCTCCTGTTTGCTAAAAGAACAAATAGTTTAATTGTCATGATCTTGTTTCTTGAATTGTCATGATCTTGTTTCTTGAATTTCCAGGCATCCAAATCCAATAAATGACACCAAACAAGAGCTATTTGCAGAATAATTTGCCATAGGTAGAGAAGACTTGGCTGATTTTCATCAGCGCCACCTAAGGATCCCTCCAGTTTTATTTTATAACAAAGAAAACTTTGATTGAGGTTATAAAATTTGTAGTTATAAAAGAGAAATGTAAAAGAAGGACGCAGCGCTACCTTTTAATTTTCTTTACTTCTTCAGTGTCCTGTATCCAGCTATAACAGACCAACCTATTTTACTCAAAATATGTGCAAATATTAGATGGCTCATGTTTATGCAAATAAGGGGAAAATCAAGAGAGATTAAATTATTTATTAAACTGCTTCAGTTGTGTCACAAAACCTACTTGAACAAAGTCATCAACACTCATTATAACTGCAATGGCTACCTCTGATATTCTTGTAGTATATTTTATAAATGTAAATAGAGCATAAAAGTTTTTTTGATGTATTTTATCTTATTTTTTATTTTATTTTTTACTTTATTGATCAGAACACTAATTACATGCTCAAGTAGGAATCTCCACTTTGCATTTTTACAAAGAAAGAGAAAATAAGTGTGATATACAGGAGATCAACTTAACTTTTGTAAGGCAAAGGAAGAAAAAAAAGAAATTAACATAAAAAAATTAACAGGCATTTACAATAAATCATAGAAAACCAATCTCCAAAAGGATATATACATATGACATATGTAGGATTTAAAATGAACAATTAACAGAGACAGACTCATTTATGCAATGAGACAATTCCTTGCATCATGTTAACTCGAGTTAAAGCACAAGAAATTGTGACATGTCACTACAAAGTTTTTGTATATGTCCATATTTGTCAGCTAACAAAGATAAAGATGAATAGAAGATTTTGAGTTTGTTTTTAAAACATATTAATGAAGGTTGTTGATTTTTCCATTTACATACATGTATATGATATCTTCCCATACTCATGACAATATTGACCATGTCTGATATATCTTTCGCAATATCATTTTTGTATGTTAATATTTGATTTATATCAAAAGGTGTTATATTTTCTATTTTGGTACTCAACCAAATATGCAGGTTCTGCCAAAAATTACCTGTGACTCTACACGAATAGAAGAGATGTTCAATAGTTTCACGTTCTTCATGGCAAAAAACACAGTCATCAACTTCAAATCCAAATCTTTTTTTAAGATTTTCTGCTGTTGAGTAATAACTATTTAGAATTTTATATTGTACTTCTTTTACTTTTGGTGGAATGGGCAATTTTAAATATTTGAAATATTTTCCTATGTTACCTGATTCATTAATTATTCAAATTTTTGTCATTCCAGTAAAATGATGAAAAGTTTTACATTTAAAGGCTGTCCCGATAAAATGGTTGTTACATTTTTTGCACTGCTCTGCATACTTTGTTGAATTCTGTGTACGAACAGTGGATACCAAATTTTTCTTTAAAGGTGTTAAAATGTAAGAAATTTCCATGCTCATCCATTAGATCTGTAACAAATATCACCTTTTTTCCAAACCAAACTTCTTTAAATATGGTTTTCCTGTTTATCATTATAGTTATTTTATTCCACAGTGTGGAGCCATGCGGGGTAAAATTATGGGAAAAAAACATCTTCCAAAAATGTAGTATCTGTTTATGGAACTCAGATAATTTGACAGGCAACTTCCTAATTTCAAAATCACATTTTAGTACGAAATCCAACCCTCTGACTTTCTTAAAAATATTTTTTGGGATATGAAACCAGATGAATTCTGTCTGTGACATAAAAGCTTTTATCCAATTTATTTTTAAAACTCCTACCATTGATTCAAAATCTAGTGTTTTCAAGCCTCCTTTTTTATAATGCTTTGGAAAAGACAGAGATAATGTTCGATGCTTTGCAAACTACTGTTTTGTCCTTTAAAAAGAAAACTGTATCATCTGCAAATTGACTAATGTGAAATTCATAATCAAAAATATTAATCCCTTTAAATTCCGAGTTATTTACAACCAAATAAGCCAACATCTGTGGGCATAAAATGAAAAGTTTTGGTGATATCGGGCAACCTTGTCTGATTCCACGAGAAATATCTATTCTAGGGGTCATTCCTGGGTTTAGAGAAACATAACTGATTATGTCTTTATACAACATATTTATCACTTTACAAAACTTTTCCCCAAATCCAATTTTTTTAGTGTGTGAGTAAGAAAGGGGTGTTCTATAGAATCGAAAGCCTTGAAAAAGTCAATGAAAAGAATCAGACTTTCAGAATCTATAAGCGACTGATACTCTGATACTATTAGCAAATCTAATACTAATCTCACATTATTATGGATCTGTCTGCCTTTTATAAAGGCTGACTGAACCTCATCAACTAGATTGGCTAGTACATTTTTGAGTCGATTTGCATATACAAGAGCTACTAATTTGTAGTCGTTACACAGAAGAGTTATAGGTCTCCAGTTATTTAGGTTCAGTAAGTCCTTATTAGGTTTGGGTAATAAAGTTATAAGCCCAGTTTTCATTGTGGGGGATAAGCATCCTTTATCTATACATTCTAAAAAAGCTTTATGTAACAGGTCTTTGATGTCATTCCAGAAGTGTTTATAAAATTCTGATGTTATTCCATCTATTCCTATATATTTCATCTCTTTATTTACGGATAGACGGATGTCTAAACAGTTTTTGGTCCTTTATAAATGACCTCTATAAAGGGTGAAACGTCCATCCATTATTTGTACCCGCTTGTTCTTGCAGGGTCTGAATGTCAAGATAAAGAAAATATGAATAAAGTCATAAAATTCTGCTTTCTTATGCGTCATTTTTTAAGTAAAATTATTTGTCCAGGGGCCGAAAGAGCCACCCGACACTCCGGACAGCCGCTCCTTGAAAGCAGAAGAACGGTGCCACCGGAAGTGTTTGTCGGGCAGTGAGGAGAGTGGTGCCACACCGGAAGTGTTGGTCGAGCAGTTAAAAGCCACTTGACAAAGGCTAGCCGAGGTTAGCCGTCAGTCGCTCTGCAGGGATGGAGGTTACACGCCAAAGTAAGCAGACACCCAGGTTTTTGTTTTAGTTGTGCTTTATTTTTGTCTATTCCTGTAAAAGTCCCAGCAACAGAAGCGGCGCGATATGCGTGCGCAACAGATGAAGCCAAAAACGCAGCACCTGTTTTTTTTCTGTTTGTAGCTAGCATGCTAGCTAGTGTCCCTGCCTAAATGTGCTCGGATGCCTGCTAACGAGCCTGAACGCCGCATTTGTTTATATTTTTTTTAACGCTAGCCCCCCCCCCCCCCTTTTATCATTTTCTCCAGATTTTAAAGACTGCTTAAGCACGGTGTACAGCGCCATAGACGAGGCCGACTTTCTCGCCATCGACGGGGAATTTTCGGGTAATTTGGGTCTGGATTTTCAGGTTAACGTGTGATTTCAAGGAGCCATCGCGACCTCCTGTCGCTTTATTTCTTTGTTTTATTTTGCAGGCATAAGCGACGGTCCAAATGTCAGCGCGTTGACCAATGGGCTGGATACACCTGAAGAGCGATATGCGAAGCTCAAAAAGGTTAGCGAAACCCACACAAATTGGGGAGAGCTGTGTTGTAAACACTTCTTGTTTCCTGGAAATTTATTTATTGTCACCGTTATTTATTTATTTTTTATCTACCAGCATTCCATGGATTTTCTCATGTTCCAGTTTGGATTGTGTACATTCAAATACGACCAGACAAAGTCAAAGTGAGTGGCATCCTCTGCATAAATGGACTTCCAAGATCACACACAGAACATCTGGAACAGCTTCTGGGGGGGGGGGGGATCTGCTAAACGAATGCGGTGGTTTATTTTTATTTTTAGCACATGGGTGCCACATATGAGGCCCGTTTGGATGTGGATACAATATAAACCAGCACTGAGAGAAATGCGTATAATGTGTCGATTTTTATTTTTCTCCCCCAAAATGAACGTTTTATCAAGCTTTCCCATGCCATCGCATGCTTTCCTGCCCTGAATAATTTACAGTGTATTATTAATACTATTCTGGAAAGGATGTTCAACTAAAGAAAAGGTAGAAAATATATTTGGTAAAATTATTCGGTTGTTCCAGAAAGGCAGTGGTTTTTTTTTTTTTGGTTTTTTTTTAAACATACTGCTTTTTTGCGAGGAAATGCGCATTGATCTGCCAATTTGTCTGTCTACCCACCGATTCATCCCCCAGGTTATCCATCTATGTATCTACCTCTTTGCTGATCCATCTGTCCATATTTGATGTTTTATAGCCTGGGCTAGAAAATGGCCTGAGATCTCTCTGGGTGTGTTTAGTCTGTAAAAGTATGAGATTTGGACCTGTAGAATGTGAAGGGATCCAAACATCAGTGTCTTTAATCTACAGTTTGTTGTATTTTTTAACAAGGCTGTGAATTTTTGTCCCAGAAATGTGGAACGTTAAAGGTGTTGCCAATTGGATGGCCATGCAGCTGTTGAGTAATTTACTACTGATGCTATGGGTATGAACGTATTAACACTTATTTTTCTCTCTCCCAACTCTGGCCTTTGTCTGCAGGTATATTACAAAGACTTTTAACTTTTATGTTTTTCCGAAACCATTTAATAGGACATCTCCTGACGTAAAGTTCATCTGTCAAGTAAGTGCGACTTTTCTGTTGAGGCCTGGTTACTTCGAGGTAGGGCTGCCCGATTATTGCAAAAATCATAATCACGATTGTTTTGGATGAAACTGAAATCTCGATTATTTAACAAGATTAGTCATCAACTTTGATAACACGAGTTTATTGAACATAAACGATGGTTAAACAATGTTTCCATTAGGATTTCAAAAGTTTAATAAAATCGTTGGAGTGACCAACGACAGCGACTAACGGCTTTCATCGCCGCCGCGGAGGAACGACCCGACTCACGGGACGCGGCGGCAGCGTTTCAAATCACGCTGGTGGATCGCTTGTTTCCCAGAAATTTTATTGGGTATGAAATTGGAGGAGTTTTGGTATTTTCAAAGCAGTCCGTGATCGACAAGGATCAAGAGTCAGAAGATTTAGCTGGAGTTGACTGAAAATTTGCTTTTATGTCTACTCTACAAAAGAAAAATACACCTGGGTTCATCCTATATTAGAGACAGGGAATCAGCATAGAGAATATCATCATTTTAAGGGCGCGCTTCAAGGCTGATCAGATAAATGACCATGTGACGGCTACAAAGTTGAACATTGTTCAGCTTTCTTGTGTCGCATCACCAGCCCGCGTGTGCACGTCAACGTGCAGGAGCTCGAAATTTCACATGTACGACTTTCCCCGGTCGCTTGGCTGTAGGAGGGCAGGCGGCTGTCGCCTCATCACACACGTTTCATCGGAAATGAATGAAGAGGGAGCGACGGGCCCACTCTGCAGTGCAGCTACCATGGCGTAGCAAGGTTTGCACACTATTGCTACTTGTTCGTCTGCTTCAGCGCACCCATAATGTTTTATCTCTTTTCTACCAACGGCTCTCTTTTCTGGCCGTCATCCTGACGTGTTTAGCCTTGGTCAACTTTTCAGTCTCGCTCTTGAAGTGTTAATAATTCGCGCTGAAGCAAATGAAACCATTTGGGGATGTGGGAGGGAGCAGTCTACAGCATCGTGGCACGCAGGTAGCTGCACTGGATTCACAACACATGACAGCACGAGAGTCCACTAAGATGGAACAAATATCTATCGTTATGGTTTTATGATGGTTGAAAACCCAAATCTTAATCAAGCTCAATATCCGACTAATCGCCCAGCCCTACTTTGAGGTCTAGTGTAAATTCATTTTCTGCTTTTTTATTTTTAAATTCATACTTAGAGCCTCTTATCTTGTTTCAGAGTTCCAGCATTGACTTCCTGGCAAGCCAGGGATTTGACTTCAACAAGGTATTCGGTCATGGTGAGAACAGCTCTAAATTTGTTTTTTTTATGGGGGAAATTCTTGTCCATATAATTATTTTTATGAGTAATGTTGGACTTGATGGTAGATGTCTGGCATTTTTAAAAATTAAATTTTGATGGGTTTTTCCAAAATGGTGCTGTGTTGGGGTTCAGATCTGTTCAAGTTATATAGCACCGATTCACAACACGTCCTCTCAAGGCACTTTACAAAGTCAAATTCAATCAAGTCATGTTAACTTTTTTTTTTTTAACAAATCTTTATATACGGCAATAATATACGGTAATTCTTCAGATGGGGTTAAGTCAGTAAAAAAAATTAGTGAAACGTCGTCCTTGCAGTCGCCTGTTCAAAAGCGAGTCGGGCTTTTCAACTCTAGCTTGTAGGTGCCCGGTTTCTCAGAGTCTTGCCATTTTAAAAAAAAAGATTATTATCTAGGATTTTAAGACCTTATGAACCACAATTTTTTTTTTTTTATTCCCTCAAACGCTATAAAATACAAACTGAACCCAGATGCTTGTCTTGACTGGAAATAGAACTGCCTGCATTTCCAGCAAAGTCTTTTATGCCATAATGATCAATAAGTAATAATTTAAGTCTCTGAAGCCACCTTTAGAAGCGTTTTATGGTAAATGGCTTGTACTTGTTTGCCGCTTTAACTAGCCCATCGACCCCAAAGCGCTTCACACTACAATCAGCCATTCATGCACGTCTGACGGTGGTGAGCTGTTAGCCACAGCTGCCCTGGGGCAGGAAAATAAGGAAAATAATGGTTTAAATTGCTGACTTTGTTGTTGTGGTGCATCTGTGATTTAATATAAAAAAAACTTTCTTTATAACTTTTCCTGAACTCGGAGTATTTAGAGGATAGATTTAAGAGTACACTGGATTTTTTTTTCATTGTGAAAGAATAATTATTAAAAGTTTCTATTGGGGGGGGGGGCTGCACGGTGGAGCAGTTGTCGGTATGAGTGTAGTTTATTATTTCTGACTGTTAGGATTAAAATAAATGCAGTATTATCCAACATGTATTGTACTACAGATTTCATGTCAGCACCACAAAGTACTCTGTTGGGAGATGTCTGATTATGGCAGCCATAAATACGGCGGTTACTGTGCATTATTAAATACTTTATATCTATTTTTCTTGTTCTCAGGAATCCCATACCTAAATCAAGAAGAGGAAGCTCACCTGAGAGAGCAGACAGAAGAAAGGAGAAACCAGCATGCTAATGGTCTCGGGACGCCTTCCTTTATCTCCCCGTCATCTTCCAAAGTACCTGCACATGTACCCGATGACCAGAAGGACTACATCAACAAAGTGGTGTAAGTAGAGCTGCTCTATATATCGTTGTGTTGCTCGCTGACTGCATTCACTATGTTTCTACTACAGTGTTGATGCCGTTAACCGTTACAATGTGTTAAAGGTCAGAGAGAGACTGTCCCTGCAACATACGTGAATTAGAAGGAACATGGATTCATGTGCAATGATTTCTAAGTCTTCAGCAGTAATGCAGGCAGAATGAATTCCTAACATCATGAGTTCTTGTCTAAGTGGCATTTGTGTGGCTTTAAAATGCACAGGTGCAATAAGGGAAAAGAGTTTCCTGTGGATGTCCCAAGTTTAGAGGTGTCCATTGACCCTCGGCCACCGTTGATGTCTCCATTTGTCCGACCGGATGGCTTCATGCAAATCACTAAAATTAAGGCTCTTATTATTAAATTAGGGAATTTTCTAGACCTTGACCAAGACCCCTTAAACCTTGTGGGAAAACCAAAATTAAGCTCATGTGTTTTGCGGTCGTTAATTCTTTCTCACGTGTTTTTTCTGGACATTTTTTTTTAATTTTTTTATCAGGGAGAAGGTTGAGGCGCTCATCAATGAAAATGGAAAGACTCTGGACTTGGACCCGTGTACAGGGTAAATTCTCCCGCTTTATTTATTTTATTCTCTAAAAGCCACGGCAATGTTTTTACAATCTTAATCAATGTATGTATTTTCCTCCCCAGGTTCCAGAGAAAACTGATATACCAGACATTAAGCTGGAAGTGAGTGTTTCCTAACCCCCCCTTTTTTTTTAAATGTCTGGTTTTGTGGGAGATTAATGTTGTTTTGTCATCACAGGTTTCCCAAAGGTCTTCATGTGGAAACCTTGGAAACAGAAAAGGTTAGCATACATTTGGTTTTTCTTGAAATTCCACCTTTAAAGGGGTTTAAATTGGTGATGCAGCCGCCGGTGTTTGCAGAAGGAGCGATACATTCAGATCAGTAAAGTTGACGAGGAGGAGAGGAAGAGGAGGGAGCAACAGAAACTGGAGAAAGAGCAGGTGAGTTGTTTTTTTATTTTTTTATTTCATGAGAAACGTGGGAAGACCTGCTTTTCTGACCTGTTTCTGTCCCTCGTTTGTCCCACAGGAGGAGCTCAATAACGCCGTGGGCTTCTCCAGAGTCATCCACGCCATCTCTAAATCTGTGAGTCAGTTTGGTGGTTTTCACACGAAGGAAGCCGAGTCGTTTGTAGTGTTGTGTCTCTGTTAAAAGCCAGGTTTGTGGTCCTGCCTCTCAGGGTAAACTTGTTGTTGGCCACAACATGCTTTTGGACGTGATGCACACCATCCACCAGTTCTACTGTCCGCTGCCAGAGGTACAAGATGAGCCTTTTTAATTTCTCTCCTGTTGGAGGTTTAAGGCTCATTATGGGCCTGTGCTTCATTTATGTCCCTTCTCTTCTCTTTAGGACCTTCAAGACTTTAAAGAGGTTACGATGTGCGTCTTCCCAAGGTAATGTCTCTTTGCTGTCTGTAGACGTCGTCTTAAGTCTCTGCGTGTTTAGAAGTCTAATTAATGAATTTACCTACTTGCAGACTATTAGACACGAAGCTGATGGCCTCCACTCAGCCGTTTAAGGTAAAACGAGCCCCACATGAAGAGGGTATTCAGATTTTTATCGGGCATGAGGATTTGGCCTGTGCATAAAAATCGATACAAAGATTAATAAATTTTTTTTTTTTTAAATGATTTAATATCGACATTCTGGCTTTGAATATCAATATACCTCCCAGCCTCTAGGGGGCGTTATTACAGCGCGTGTTACAAGTGAGACGAATTTGCAGAATGGCCGACAGGATGTTAGAAGCGCATTCGTCCCTAAAATCAGACGTTTGGGCACATTTTTTATTTCTGTGATACATTAAATGCATTGAACCAAATGCACTTTATTTTCCTGTTTAATATATCGGTGTTCAATAAATTTAAAATAAATATAATATTTGGCTGGTTTTGTTGATTGAATGACTTTGAGCATTAATTTGAACGTAATAACAATCAATATAGGAGCCAAATCAAATTAAGCTGATCTATATCGAGAACCGTATCGACTCGGCTCATCCTAGATGATACCCAGCCCTATTGGGGATGCAGTCCTTTGAGCAAAGATTCTCTGTTTGTCCAACAGGAGCTCATCAATAACACATCTCTGGCAGAGCTCGAGAAACAAGTGAAAGAGGCTCCGTTTAAGCCACAGCAAGTTGGTGAGTGACTCCGCTGGGAACCGGTGCCTGGCTCTATCCCTAAAACCCAACCACCAACTCTTTGTTTTTACCGTCCCTTCTGTCTGCTGTTCTTGGCAGAAGCGGCAGAGGGGTTCCCCAGTTACAACACGGCCCAGGAGCAGCTCCACGAGGCGGGATACGACGCTTACATCACCGGCCTGTGTTTCATCTCCATGGCCAACCATCTGGGTAACATGGATTCACGTTGGCTAATCAGACGGCGGCGATAAAGACAAAATTGAAGCATGAAAGCTTTTGCTGGCCCTCTAATGTGGTTGCGCTGCATTTTGCTGCCGTTAGTTCAAAGGAGTCTCAAAGGCTTATGTTCCCACTGCAGGTCTTAATGCTCAACTGCCGTTTTTTTTTTTTTTTACATTACAAATGCCGCCCACATCTGACTCCAGTGCGAAGTGTTTGCAGCGCCACACTGACCCGTATGTGCAAAAGAACAGTGACGTCCTCCCAGCATGCTTTGGTGCAGGAGACATGGAAGAAATGGGTGTTAGGGTTTTAAACTTCCAGCGGAAGCCATTGTGTCAGCCGGTGTCCTAAAGGGGGAAAGTACAAATAGAGTGAAACTGTGTCCTCGGGCATTTTACGGAGCTTTGGCTGCCAATTTATCACAGAGGTCTGTTTGGGCGCGGGGACGCAGCCAGTAATGCTGGAGCAGAGACCTCAACAACTTCAGAGATAAAGTTCATCCACAACGCTTTGCAACAGACGCACACATGAAACTCTTTGGCTTTGCAAAGTCCTCTGTGTGAAGGTTTGTACACGAATTTTGCACGACGTCCCTCCCTCATCCAAGCAGGTCCTATACGAGTCGGCCGATTTGGCTTGAAGGGAAGTTTTGCTGCATATATTCATGAGGACTAACGTCTCACTGTCCAGTGAGCAGAGCTGCTGCAGCTGCCGTCCAGCTTGCCAACTACGGTCACTTTTGGCCGCCGGCGCAAAGTTGGGACAAATGTCGATGGAAAGTGACGTCAAAGTCGCATCAGATCCGCCTTGGTTGTTCCCGCTGGAGTCGCAGTCATTAAGAACAGATAAGAGTCGGATTCAGGACCGCAGGGGGAAGTGGCTTAAATCTGGTTAAAAAATGACTAAATAAAATCAGATTTGAGCTACGTTTGCCTGCAGTGGGAACAGTTTGATGTTGGGAAAACGGATTTTCTAGCTATCATACTCGGTGACATAACACTTTGCTGTTTTTAATGTTTCTGTTTTTAAACTTTGTTACCAGAAAGATCCCATTGAGGTTAAAAACTTTTTCAGGGGAGCTTTTCCAAGAGAGGCAGCAGTACAATTAAGTTATAGCCACACAGAAAAACATGAGACATAAGATGGAACTGAGTAAAACCTGTACACTTAATGGAGTTGTGCTCAAATCTTCTTAGTATCAATTTGTCTCTAATATTTTATTTTTGTCTCATATCTTTTGTCAATTTTTGACACCATTGCTTTTCACTCTAATAACCTTTAGTTATTCCCTCCAGAACAGAGGGAAGTGGAAAGTTGGTGTCCAGAGTTCAACAGAGCATTAATGAGTCCCCTGGTGTTACTTTAGCTAAGAAGTATGAAGATGGCACTTTATTTTATTCTTTTACATCAAACGTCTCCAGTTTTCTTTCCCCTCTGATGCTGATCCTGGTTCTCAATCATTCACATAGCGATCCGCTTCAATTTGCTAATCTTGGATTGAGTGCTTTACGCTTTAATAAATAAAAGCTAATGAAACATCTAGAAAACTTAGACGTGGTAAACTTGTAGAAACCCCAAACCATGAAGTTCTGACCCCTGCATACAAATAAAATTGGTTTAAGACGAATTGAAACCATGGATGCTAGTTTTTCTTTAAACTGTCGCTTGTCTGTGTTTTCGGTTTAAACACTTAAAATTTTAAATGGCTCAACTTTATATTCTACAGGTTCTTTCCTGACGCCGCCGAAAGCTTACATCTCTCCACGATCTAAACTAATTGAACCTTTCTTCAACAAGTGAGCATTTTTTTATTTGCTTATTTATTTAAATGCTTAAGATCAATTTAATTCCGTAACTCAAATTATTTATTTTTTTTAGGCTCTTCCTGATGAGGATTATCGATATACCCTACCTCAACATCACAGGACCAGATTGTAAGTAAAGTAAAATAACACAAACTTAGCTTTCTAACCTGCTCTCGCTCACGCTGACAGGGAGAAAACTAAAGGTGCCATGTGTCTTAGTAGACAGGGACCAGAGAGCCTGGTCACTTCCTGAAATGCATGAGCAAAGCTAAGAAAGGCTTAAAATCTGTTATATTTATATCATATTCCTAAAGATGGATTCATATAACTAAAGATTGATTTTTTTTTTTTTTCTTATTATACAAAAAATGCATTTCCATTGTGACTTTTCGGCTCACGCTTTTTTTTTTTTTTTTTTTTTTTTTTTTTTTATGTTTCATGCCTGGTTATCATCAAAATGGCAGCTGTAGTTATTTCTGTTTTCTACCCTGGATCTGTTTGGGTTTTCTTCCCCTCAGCATTTTTGTGAAAACAGTCGTCTCAACATTGAGGGAGAGGGTTTGATCATTACTTTATTCATTTACTGTTAAATGTTAATATAATGTATGTTGCATAACTACACAGTCATGTAATCCAGGTAACGGCTAAAACATATTTTAACATTAGCAATCCAATTGAGATCGGATCGAAAAGAATCAATTCTAAATCTTGACAATCGGAATTCAATCGATTCTTGAGATTTTAATCGATACCCAGCCTGAGCCGAGGACAGATTTTAGTTTGTTTCCTTGTTGAATGTGATCAGATTTAGGAAAGGGATTTGACATTTTTTAAAAATTCTGAAATTTAAAGCACAATTTTACAAAAAGAAACAAAATCTTGATTTGATTATCACCGCTAACGAGGTTTTGGAGATGTGAGTTGCATCTTAGCAAATTTTGTATTTTGACTTGACCAGAAAATCAGTGCGCTTCACACAAACCACCACTAGAGGGCGCAGGGAGCGCCGCAACAACGCAGCTGCAGAAGGTTTGGGGAGAAATGGGCGATGGTGAAGGAAATGTTGGGAAAGTAGGAGAACTTTCAAAGCCATAAGTCAATGCGACGCTGTTGCTTACAAATCTAAATTGATGGTGACCACCTAATGTATTACAGCTCTTTTAAACTTTAAATGGTGTTTCTAGCCAAAGCACTGGGGAAGATGCTGGCCTTCAAAAACAGCTGTTCTGAAAGCTTGTCCCACTGCTTTCTGTGGGAAGGAATAGTTTAACAGAGTTATATACTTTGAAACGTTGAAGATTTATAAATAAACGGCTGAATGATCTCAATAATTCAAATGTTTTATGAAAAAAAAACACCATAATTTCCTCATCAGTGCAACCCAAGAGAGACCACGTCCTGTATGTGACCTTCCCTAAGGAGTGGAAGACAAGCGACCTCTACCAGCTCTTCAGTGCCTTTGGTAAGACATTTCCATGTGTGTTTATTCTACTGTTAATCAGACCTGTTAACCCTGTTTATGCCCCTTTATTTATTTATTTTTTATGCACCCAGGTAACATCCAGGTGTCTTGGATAGATGAAACTTCAGCCTTTGTCTCTCTAAGTCAGACAGACCAGGTACAGATAGGTGAGTCCGGCGCAGTAAGTGAAACCCAAGAGAAGAATAAACGTTTGCGAGTTGAGTCATCAACGGCTCTGTTCAAACAGCTATGAACACCAGCCGCTACGCAGAGAGCTACAAGATCCAGACCTATGCAGACTACGTCCAGGGGAGGCAGCAGGAGAAGGAAAAGCTCGGCCAGCCAACCAAAACCTGGGGAGACGATGGCTGGGTGAAGCCTCATTACCCGTCCTCCACTACTTCTGGCTTTGTTTATCCCAGGTAGGGGTTTTTCAGCTTCTCATTCGACGCGTTAACTTCCTGGGCTGTAGCTTTGGGGGGCGCGCACGTTCCAGTCGCGTGGAAGGAACTGCAGGTTTATGTTTCTCTTCCAGGAGGAAACGCAGCATCAGTCCCCTCCAGGGGGAGCAGCGAGGCGAGGACGGCGTCAGCGGGGACGGCTGGAACCACTACTCCTTCCCAGACGGCGCTGGCAGCAAAAAGATGAAATTTGATGGTGTGTGAGAGAATCCGTCTGCCTTTGTGGGGGCAGGGCAGACGGCATCGTTCTTAATGATTTAAAAAATCGTTCTGATCAAGTTTGCCCAGCTTTATTTAACATCAGAAGTTGGTATGTTTTGGGGTTTTTTTTGTTAAGTTGTAATATTGTGCTTTTGTTTTTTATTTATTTTAAACTATGTGGTAAATAAGGTTAAACTATATGTGGGAGGTGGCTGCTTCCCTGTGACCATTGTTCAGTTCTTCAGGAGTCTGCAGAAAGCAGCATTTAAACTCTACTTCCCCTAAAGGCTTTTCTTTATTTGATCGCTTCGCTTTCTGCTGGGTTTTTTTTTTTTTTTTTTTACAAATTATAAACGCTGCGTACCGATTCCTAATTCTTCCCTCGGCTATCCTCTAGATGTTGGTGGACAGGCCAGCGAAGCTGTGGAGAGCAAGACGTCAGAAGGATGGCTAAAGATGACGTAGGTGAAAAGGTCTCCTCTGTTCTTCCCCCGTTTCCCTCGCCGTGCTTCATCCTCTGCTTTACCGTCCTCTGCAGAGATTCATCGTATTCAGCCGAAACCAGTCCAGTCCCAGACTGCAAAAGTCCCGAGGCAGACGCAGACCCAGGTAGTCGTACCGATGGGACGGCCAGCTGGCACCAGACGCCAACGGTGAAAGGAAGGAAAGGTCAAAAGAGCAAGAAGAAGAAGTCTGACGGTGCGTTTCTTACTGCAGTGGTTACCTGAAGGGATCAGCGCTTGTAGTTTGGGGGGGGGGGGGGTATTTATGCTAGATATTTGGACCTGAAACTGTCTTTAAATGAGGGCTGGATTCTACTTTTACATCTGTTGGTCAGACTAGGCCTCAAAGAGAGGTGTGAATAACAGGTTAGCTGTTAGCTATATGTACGGGCATGTTTTTCAATTACTCATATTTTATTATATATATATATATATATATATATATATATATATATATATATATATATATATATATATATATATATATATATATATATATATATATATATATATATAATTCTTACCAAAACAAAATGCTTTTCAGTCTCTGTAGGCCAGAAAATAAGATGTAACCAAAACATGGTGCTAAACTATACATTGTCTACCTCCCTAATTTTTTTGCTTCACTAAAACCATTAAAATTAAGCTCTTGTTTATTTACAAATAAAAAAAAAAAAAGGCCTGAGTTTTCTGAATGTTGAATAAGATGAGACCGAACGGAAAATAAACTAAAATACACCTCTGCTGGAAAAGCCCCTGAAGGCTGCGTCTCTCCCTGTGGCTGCTGGCGCGTGTATTTCTTCCTTCCACTCAGTTTTCTGTTAATATGCCTGGATGCAGAGCAACCAGCTTCTTCAGCAGCGACACCACGATGGTGTCGCCTGCTGACCCACAGTGAGAGACCGTCTAAAGGTCCAGGAAACCTTTGCAGGCGTTTTGAGTTAATTGGCTGATTTCATGTTCCACTAATTTCACTTTTTTACAGTATTCTAATTTTCTGACACTGAATTCTGGGTTTTCATTATCTGTATGCCATAATTAACAGAATTACAAGAAAAAAAGGCTTTATCACTGTGTGACGACTATATAATTTGACTTTTACTTAAAATATTGCTCTTTTATGCAAGTTTGAGATGTACTTGTATGTTTGCTCAGTTGCCAAAAACGGTGAAATAACCTTTTACCACACTGTGAAAAATGGCAATAAAACCAAAATAGGTGGATATTTTGTACTCAAATATTCATAAAAAACTTAAACGGTAAAAAAAAAAAGTATTCTGCAATGGAAATGCAATATTTAGGAGTTATGAAATCTTGACACTGAGTAATTTGTAGGAACCCTGAAATTGTGACGATTGAAAATTGGCGGCTTTTTATTCTCAACCTGAAAATGTTTCCGCCTTTTTCTTCCAGCCTCCGACTCTGCAGCCTCCCTGTTTGAAGTGCCAGAAGTGTGGTAAAGCGGCGAGAGCCACGGTCCCACGCCGGCGCTCCTCACGCTCCTTCAGGGTCATAACGCACAGAGTGCTGCATGTCCTACATTCACGCTCCCATCCAGCACTAACGGATCACGTCTCCAAAGCTACCAGCAGAGACACTTAACACAAGTGTTTGAACGAGCAAACACAAGCCATAAAAGCATCTTATACCAGAGGAGCAGGCACTTCCTCCATAGATAGCGACGTATATATCTCAAATGTATAAAGCGCAGAGAATTTCACTTATTACTCGACGTGTTCAGACTGGAATCTGCCTCCATTGTGGCCATTTGGTCACTTTGAATGCATTCATTATTTTATTGAGAGATGTCTCTAATCAGTCTTATTTTTGAGTCTGTGAGTGAATGTGTGTGTGAGAGAGAGAAATGTCCATTTTCCTGGTGTTTGTGATCCTGTGATTCTGTTTTTTTTTTTCTTCTTAAGAGAGAAAATTGCCATTTAATAAATCCCACACTTTGTCAGGGTTATTAGTTTTAACGCGGTCTGCTTTTTTTCCTCTCCATTTTATAGAAAATTGTCTTTGTCCTCAGTTTTATGAAACAAATGTGAGCTTTACAATAATATGATGGTTGTTTGTGGCATTTTCACCCTTTATGAAAAGTGTTTTTTTTTTTTTGTTTTTTTTTTTGTAGCTTTTTTTGTTGTACAGAACTGGTTTTCATTTGTGTTCAATGTTTTGTAACTGTGTCAACCTGCAACGATGTCTGAGAATGCCGTCAGCACAAAAAGATGTAAAATTTAAGACAGTTTTTTTTGTATAAGTTTAAAAAAAAATCCTTAAATTTCCTTTTTAAAAAGAGGAAAAATTAAAGAATGTTTCTTAGCAGTTTGTCTGTGACCTTTTCTAACTTGGAACAAAAAATGTATCCTCTGCTTTTCCTTTTTTTTTTTTTTTACTTTAACAAGAATTTAAAACGGTCCATTTAAAAATACAAGCTCTTCAAAAAGAAATTTATTTTAAAAATGTCAATAGCAAGGAATTTTAACATGGAACATTTCAGTTAAATTGTCAAAATCTTCATTTAATGTCATTTAATCAAAAAAGGCACATGTAAAATTAGGCTTTTAAACCTAAAATTTGTTTTTAAACAATATTTAAAATGCTTCATCTTCCGTTGTCTATAAACAGCCATTTGGGTGGGAGCTCCGACGTCTTATTTAAAATTGATTTAAAGGCAATGTGAAGTTTTTATATTTCCTAAAAGGCAAGAGGGGGAAAAAGACGATGGTTGTGTCCTTATGTGCTCTGACGTTTAATAAGTTCAAAGAAGGCTCCTGCTCTTTCACTGAAAGTAAAGTAGTCTGCAGATTTCACTCAAGATCCATTTTTGACTTCCAAGAAACATAAACCAGGATGATCACAACTTGTCCTGCAAAACGAACAAAAGAGGTTCAGAAATATGTTGAAATCGGGAAGATTCGTGCCAGAGACTGTAAAGGTATTTTATTTTACCTGCTGACTCCGAGGAGCAGAACCACAGACAAGGTGCCATCTGGGAGTGAGGTGAAGACTTTACTCAGCCGGCGGTCCAGCTTCTTCATAAGACTCGTTTCCTGATCCTGCAACGGACAAAGTGGAGCCTTAACCACGTGCCGAACATTGGATATAAATACACCACTTCACAAATAAATGCTGAGTTGTGTAGTTGCTTCAGTGGGGATTCATTCTGCCCCTTGACTAAGCTACCACACCCATTTCATTCAATGGTTTTTATTAATCCTCAAACAAAGTTAGAATTAAAGCCTATTATGCAGGTTTCTCCAGTGTTGTAGATGCTGATGGCAGGAAGGCGCTCCTGCAGGGCTGTGTCTAAAGGCTGGTTCACACGGCAGGATTTTTAGCTCGATTTTCACACCGATCCCCTTCTGACAGGCGCAGATTATCGCCGTGTCTCTTAAAATAATCTTAAGAGAATATCCCGGTGTGTTGAGAGCGATCGGGGATATTGAACATGTTGGATTGTCTTGGCCCGACATCCTGCGCTGTGTGGTGTCCTCTGAGGACAAACGAGCACGCGGCCTGTTGAATGTGACGCGTAGCCAATCAGAACGCGCGGTGAGGGATTCCCCGAGAGAACCTCCCCCAGGTCGCGTTGTCTCCGCTTCGTTAACCAGCCGCTTTTCTTTTCTTTTTATGTTTTTTCTCCGTTAAAATCAGTCCACAAACTATCGGCATCATTCTCCCCCATTGTTCAGGTTAATTTACTCTGAACTCACGTTTGATCTTGAGAGATTCCCCGTCTGACGTCTGAATGATCTTAAGCGAAATCTGTTCGTGTGTTGAGCTCGTCGTCTGACCCGACGCCACACACTGTACGAACAAACCTGTTTTATGTACGATTTTTATGTGTCGGCACAGCCCACCTCACGGAAATCAACCAAAACGTCCGGAAAGAAGAGAGCGCACACTTTGTAGCTAATTTTCAGAAGGCTGTAGACCCGGATTTGACTCCTCCATGTGCGTTTCTGTCACGTAGTGACGTCAGAGTTATAAAGGCTGTCCGAATTCAGCACAGCAGTCTGAAGCTCCTTTCCTCCCCACGATAGAGTTCTCACTGTTGACCAAGGAACAGGCGCTAGGAGCGATAATTAAAGGTATTTGTTGGAGCCTCTGACCGAAGACATGCAGTTGTTGTATGACAGCCTGATGAAGAGGATGCTCAGGGTTGCCTGTAATCATTAATTCTCACTGACCCGCCTGCAAACCGTTCTAATTCTTTGGCGGCGCTTGACTGATCAAAGATGGAGGTTTGATTAAAGGTACAGTGGACGATCTTTCCTCTTCCAGCTCCGGGGGTTTCCCCTCATCTATTGGTTGTCCCACATGCTAATCATTGTGACGCGCTAGTTTCGTCTTGCTGCGACAGAGGCGCGAGAGTATGGAGGTCGCCCGTTCGATCCCCGTTCCGACCGTCTCAGTCGTTGTGTCCTTGGGCAAGGCACTTTGCCCGCCTTGCCTCGGTGTGGTTAGAACAGCGCGGGTGCGCTCTGAGAAGGTCGCAAGTACCCGGTTCAATCCCCGCAGGCTGCCGCTGAGCAAGACGCCCCAGATTGCTGCCCACTGGTCCCTGAGGGATGGGTTAAAAGCTGAAGACAAATTTCGTAGGAATGTACAATTGCAATGACAAATAAAGATTTCTTCTTCTAGTGTACATGTACCCAATGAGCTACAGTTTCAGCCGTTCATTGTAGCTCCGCTGATCTCAGCGTGTGCTTTGAAAATAGCAAATAGAGTCACAAACTGTCTGACAGGGTTATGAGAAGAAGAGGAAGGCCTCAAAAGACAGAAATACATATTCGGAAAGACCGTCCACTATACCTTTAAGAGTTTCCGTTTTAATAAGTTGAAACTTTGCTTAGAAACAAAAAAAGAAAATCCCAAAAAGCTGCCAGTGGACCAACCCAGAACTGAAAATTCAATATTTATTTATAAATATTATTTATAAATAAATGTATTATTTATAATTTTTTTATTTTTTTTATTCCTGTAGTCTAATAAAACTACAGGAACTGGTCCGGTCAGTAAGGTTGGGGGTTGTTGATCAGTGTCACCTTCGTTGCTTAATGAACTCAACAGCAGGGGCACTAAAGGGTCGGCGAGGAGACGACCCAGAAACAGGGCTGGTTGTTCGCTGGACGCCCTGCTCATGTTGTTTGGACCGTCCTTCCCTGGTTTTCCATCAGACCCGGGTCAGTGTCACTCCTGGGAGCACGCGGGACACCTGGACCCTACAGAGGTCCTCCACCGGGACGCCTTCTGAGGACCAAAGACGCAAAAACGAACTGCACCTGGACACGGTACCTGAGAACTGTCGTCAGACGAGTCGGGTCTCTGCTCCGCCGCTGCCCCCCCCTCTTCTTCCTCCTCTATGTTCCTCGCCGGCGCCATGCCAAACCATGAAAGTAAGTGGGGGGGAGTCATGGACGGCCACACTTGGTAGCTTTCCTTCAGCAGACGCTCAGAGGAGCGGAGGGCAGCGCGTTTGGCCTCAGAACTCCCAAACTCTGTCGAACAGAAGCAGCCAGGTTGTCCGTTTGTGCCACACCTACACGCTGGGGAATAAAACTTTAACTTCACATCGTCTACTCACCTACGCATGCATGCCGCGCACGTTTCGCAGGTCTGCGCGGGAGGATGATGCTCTTTATCGAGCCATAGAGACTGAACGTCTCTCTGACGCTCTCCTCACGCAGCTCCGATTTGGCCGTGCAGGGATGCAGCCGTTCACCGTTTATCTTAGCCGCCCGCAGCGAGCCGCTCGTCTGTCCGCCAGCGGTGAGACCGCAACATCTGGCGTCTGTAAGACGTCCGTTAAGCTTTGTGGAAACGTCCGGTCCCTGAGGCGCGTCGCGACCCAGTTTGACGACGTACAGGTGATTGGCGTTAAGCTTGTCGCTCGTTAAGGCCTCAAGATTCAGATCCAAGTCCAGCATTGATTCATTCAAAGGCCTCTGCACCTACAAAATAAACAAACACATAAAAACAAACATTTTTCAGAAAAGGTCTACAAAGGTTTGAGAATAACCACCATGTACAAAGGGATACGTAGAATCAATCAGCTTTATTGCCCGAGACTGTGAGCGCCAATAAGAAATCGGGCTTTGGTTTCACTCCCTCATGCAGACATTAAGTGCAAATATATAAATTTAGAAGAAGAAAACAGCAAATTAAGAATAAAAAGCCTTACCTTGAGGGTCTGACCCAGCACGCTGAGTCCATTCAGCACTTTTAAAGCTAGCGTCGCTCCTTCCAGCATCCAAAACTCCACCTTTGCATGGATCTGCAGAGGAAACGTGGTCACAACGAGGAGACGTGACCAAAGCTCATTCAGAGACATTAAAAGCTTTGACGGAGCAACAAGAACCACGTTTACTGGCACGCCCAGTTACCGTAAGAGTGAGTAAAAAGCCGCCAAATTCAACTTTTACTGCAGGAGCATAATCTGACACTGAAATGTTTAGAATTCCTAACCTTTATTTTTTTGCATTTTTATTTATTTGGGATCATTATGCTGCTAAAAAAATCCAGCAAACATTTATTTCAGTTTAGTGGCAGCTGACCAGATGACCAGTTTTAAAATGGCCTGTCGTTTCCAGATCATTCTTACAAGGTTCCCAGTGGTTTGGAGGAGATTCAGGCCCACAGCATCACAAGTTCTCCTCTCTACCTAACAGAGGGCATGAGACACTTTCCCTAAAACTTCAATCCTAGTCTAATCTAAAACTAAAATATTATTTTAAGGGGCTCTGTGGATATTTTTTTTCATAGTTTGAAACCCTTTTCTTTCCCATTTCAGGGAGTGTTTAGATTTAGAAATGATTGCCAATGAAATCTGAACAGATGATTTGTTAATAGATGAAAGTGCTCCCTTGTTTTTGTGGGTTTTCTGTTGTATTTAGGAGTTATTATTGCCATTTGTATTAGTGTTGAATATATTATGTTTATATACAATACATGTATTACCTTTGAATATAAAATGATTTATATCTATATATAGATTTTATTTGAACGAAATCTTAATCTACAGTGCAGTAAACATTACATGTGTATGTTTGTGCTGGTAAAACCGTTTCTTCTTTTAGCATCACTGTCCTGTAGATATGACGCTGTGGGATTTAGGGACTTTCATTGACCTCCCTCAGCATCCTGCTCACTGGTGGGAGGACAAATATGGCTGCTCCTCCTCCGGCCTCGTTCGACACCGTTCCAGTTGTTACAACCTTCTTTAACTACTGCTCTGACTCTAGACATGGGTAAGTTCAGGGGAGAAGCTAAAAACCAACGTACACCCGCCTTTGCTTAAACGGCTTGTTCTCTTGTCTTTCCCGTTTTGATGGGTTCGACACACGGGGAGCGACGTCGTTCCCTCTCCGTTCATTTATTCGTGCGTGTGAAATGGCAGCCTCGTACGTGACACAAGAAGGTTGAACAACGTTGAGCTTTAGTCGCCGTCGCTTGGCACTACAGCCATTTATCTGATCAGCCGTGACGGCCGCCCTTAAAATGATGCTGATTCCCTGCCTGTAATGTAGGATGGACCCGGTTGTGTTTTTTCTTTTGTAGACTAGGCATAAACGCAAGATTTCAGCCAATTCCAGCCAAATCTCCTGACTCTCCATCCTTGTCAATCATGGACTGCTTTGAAAATATCCAGTTTCATAACCAATAACATTTCTGGGAAACGAGCGATCCGAAACGCTGCCGCCGCTGTAGCGTCCCGTACGTTGGGTTTTCCCCGCGGTGGCGACGAAAGCCGTTAGTCGCTGTCGTCCGTCGCTCCCCGTGTGTCGGGACCCATAAGGAGTGGCCAAGACAAATGGGATTAAAAAAGAAAGTAAGGAATAAGTAAATAAAATAAAAAATATTTAAACTCTGATCAACTTAGTATAAATTTAAAAAGGTGTTTCAGCTATATTTAAGGGAATTGCCGGGGATGTCAATAATTGTGCCTCTATTGGTTTTGTTTGCAACAATAATTTCTTAAAGTGTTAATTTTTCCCCCTCCACTAAATTAATTTACACATATTAAAAGTTGGATTTCTCCATTTTTTTTTTCAGTGACAGATAATCCCGGAGCAATAAATGACCAATATATCTTAAGGCTTTTTACTCATCTGCAGCAGGGGGGCCATCATTTTTGTTCCATTTTACGGGATGGAGGACCCAGCGGAGAAGCCAACAGGAAACACACCCGGACGCCCGAGTCCAACATGCGGACCCTCCGGACCGGGCCGCAGCAGCGAAACAGCCGCCTCACGTCTCTCCTGGAGAAACCGGCGGGGAGCGGCCCGGCGAACACGGCACACATGTCCCGAAGGTCGGCACACGCCTGCAGGCAAAGACAGGACGACGTTGACACCTTTCCCGCCCTCTGCACCACCGGAACGCCGACATAAGGCGGAGAAGGGCTCACATCGCGATACAGCGGCTGCTGATCAGCGCGGCGTCCTTTCAGATGCTCCGAGATGGAGGAAAACCGAAGGACCGACAGGAAGGGGTGCTTCCTCTGTTTCCTGAACGACGTCAGCGTCTGCAAGAGGAAGGAGATTTATGCAGATAGGTGAAAATAGCAGAAGAGGTGGCGTGACTTGAGACAGCCACAGCAGACTGATGCTGATGTGTAGCCACGACCTCATTGGTCAGCAGAAACACATTTCGAGCCTCAGAGCAGCTAAATCTGTTTTCAAGTTGTCCAGAATACAGGAGCATGTCTCGAACAAAAAAAAAAAAAAGACGACTGCGAATTTGCTCATAACGATAAAGAATCTGGTGATTATTCGATGGAAAACGTGACGGTTACTGTTTAGATTTTCACCTCCTTGTCAGAGCTGTACCAGCGCTGATGGGCCAGGTCCAGCGCAACGTTGCCGCGCTTTCCGAAATACGCGACGGAGCGGCCGAGCGTCTGCAAGACGTCTGCAAAGCTGGGCAAAAAACAAATAGAAAAAATGTTCACAGTTAGGGCTGGACAATTTAGAAAAAAAAAAGTGTATCGAACTCATATTGATCGATACCGATAATCGTCAACAAATTCAAAACATATAGTTTCAGTGCAGCCGTGGCCATTTCATGCTGTTCCTTAATAACATATTTTTAGATACAGGACACACAAACACGGAATTCAAACTCAACCCTTTATTCAATCAACTTTTTACCAAAACTGTAAGTTTCTAAAAAAGAAAAAAAAAAGAACGCGCTCTTTGAACTCTTTGAAGGGGGCGGGGCTTGGGGGCAGAGCATTTCTGTTTCTGATTGGTTGGGAGGATGTAATGACTGTAATATTAACCAACACGATAGGCTAGAATGCAAAAAGAAGGAAAACTTTTATTCTATTGAACCTTTTTTTTTCTTTCTATCATCGATACACGTCTATCGATCGATATATATCGTTATTGAATTATCGTCCAGCTCTATTCAGTCTTCATAAAGTCTGTGATTTTTAATGAGGCAGAAAGTGGAGCAGCTCCTGCTCAGATCAGATAGAAGAGTTAATGGTACATTGTGGGAAGGTTTGATGAAGTAAAGACAAAAAGCTGCAGTTTAAAACACAACAAAAGGAGCTTTACTAGGAAAAAAGTCAAGTTTCTCCTTTTCGTTTCATTTAAGGTGAAAATCATTTCAACACCATGCATTTTCAACCCTTTGCCTCATGTTGTGTTCTTTAATTAATAGATTTTTCCTCTTTAGTATGTAAGACCTTATGTGTTTTAATAGTAGATTAATGTG
Organism: Fundulus diaphanus; assembly: GCA_037039145.1. NCBI lineage: Eukaryota > Metazoa > Chordata > Actinopteri > Cyprinodontiformes > Fundulidae > Fundulus > Fundulus diaphanus. The sequence continues at coordinate 14,398,198 of CM073123.1, read as the reverse complement.
CAAATGTTTTTAGGCATTCTTTATTTCATCAAAGTGCGCTTTCAAGGACACCTTTTTGCAATCAATTAAGGTGGAGATGATAAATATTTTTGAAGGTCTCTAAGGTTTCATTTATTTTGTTTTTCCCCTTGTTTGCTGCAGAGAAAAGGCCAACATACCAGCTGGCAGGCAGGCCTGTATTTGCCATTTTTAAGCACCTCCTAACAAACTGCAGAGGACAGTCTGTGGACTACCATACTCTTTGTGAGCTGTCGCTGCATGAGCGATGGTGTGGGATATTTGGGCTGTGTCCTGGGGGTTCTCCGCGTTCTCTCTGTTCCACGTGTGGCTCGCTCCGTCCGCGCCCGAGACCCCACCACGTTTGCAAATTGTCGGCTCTGATGAAGAAATCTGCTCAGAGGGTTGAAGATCTTTGAGACTGAAGCGGTCGTTCTGTCCTTCAACACTAAATCTCATCGCATTTAGCGTTAGATTTACGATAAATGCTTCGAATTTTAAACTTATTTAGGCATTTAAACTGCTCCTCTGTGATTTATTTACTGCAAACACCTGAATAATTCGGCCAGTAAACCTAATATGCGATGAGGGTTACGCGATTTTAGGTGCAACTGTACACGTAAAATGTAGCACTAAGCGTAAGGAAATAAACTAATGTAACAATACTTCTTACACCATTGTTTGCAGTTAATGGCGCCATATTCGTCAGGAAAACCCTTTTCTGGGCCGAGCACTCGCCTAGCGGGGTTAACAGGAGACTACCTCCGGTATACGGGAGTAAAGGACGCACTGGTCTGCCTGCAGACTGACTTCCACCCCATCAAACCCTTGTGGGATCAGGTTGGGCCAGAGTGACCAACAAAACCACACGGCCAGACTAAAGACACGCTGGTTGAGGAATCAGACACCATCCCACAGCAGTGGGTGACCAGGCTGGTGACTAAGGATGAAAACCGCATTTAAACTTCTTTTTTTATTGCCCTCCATCTTTGACTAGAATCCAGAAGCTAAAACAGACCATCAGCCACGTGTGTTTGGTTTCTTTTTGCCTTCCACAGCAAACAGAGAGCTGTAAACACTACTGGGAACCTGTAACTTGGTGTCGGTGGAGGCGTGCGTTTAGCCGACTCCTCCTCCTCCTCCTCTAATGTGCCTCCCCACAGCTCCTCCAGATGAAGCTCCACAACCTAACAGGGAGTAGAGAGGAAACGATGAGTGGAACGCGTGTCGGAGCGCTAGCCTCCGCGCCTCAGTGATCCGTCACCTGGCGCGGTCCTGCGTTGATGAAGTACTGGGCCAGCTGCAGCGCTGCCACGGCGTCCTCGGTGGGATGATGGCCCCTCTTCTCCTCGGTTTGGATCTGCCTCCTGTGACATGAGCGCAGCACGTGAACACCGATCCTGTGGGACGGAGACTCCGAGACGGGAGGCAGGAACTCACTTCAGCACGGCCTCGGCCAGAACCTTGAGCTTGAACTTCTGCCCGAATTCTCTCCTGTACAGCAGGGAGGTATCGATCACGTGTTGGTGGATGAGCTGTGGTGGCGACAGAGAGGCAAAATGGTTTTAAAACCACAGCTTTTCTGAACTGTTTGGTATTGATCCGATCGTAAGACCTCCCCAAATTAAAATAGGAATTCAGAAAATATTTTAAAATGTATTTTCTCCTTGGAATAAAGAACAAACGCCATCTACTTACTGCCTTGTTTCGTTTCTGTAAACAATCATTTCACCGTAAACACGGGTCTATCCCTACTTATGCATTTACATAACATTATTCATGTTTTACTGTTTTTTTTTTACCCCTTTTCCTTGAGAGTGTGGTTAGGCGGTCTGAACTTAAAAAGGAACATTATAAAAATATAAAAAGCATTTTCTGTTAGAGACCACTTGTGCCGTCGTTTTCAACTAATTCACTTCGGTTCAGAGTATTTAGATGTGCCCAACAAAGGTCCTCTCAAGGTACTTTAAAAGACAAGCAGGTACTGTCACAAATATACTGAATCTGGTCCAAACGATTTCACTCAAATTGGACAAATTTAATCCAACAAAATCCAATCACGTAGTCAGATTCTGATCCGTTACATGGGTCCATTCAAGCAGTCAAATTTAGAGTCACTTCATAACAACTGGTAAAAAAAGTCTAAGGAGGACCGGCTGATCGCGTCAAGCTGTTGACTTTGCAACAATCCCTCTGATCCTCAGGAAGTATGTGGCGACAGTGGAGAGTAACCATGCTACTTTAACGGTAACAAAGCACGTAAAGTTTATTTATAAATCACTTTTCAGTAACAAGACGATTCAAGGTGCCCAGAATGAGCAGCCATGCGATCTGACTGCTTGGGCGTTAATAGGACAGAGTTCCACAGAGAAGAAAACACAGAGAACACTGGTCAGAAGTACTTTAAGAAAAGAAAAGAGCACCAATGGTTAATTGAAGCAATCGCTCAATCCATGGCTCTTTTCAGGACGGTGACACAGATCAATATAGATATACCTGTTCACAAGAAAGAAAAACAAGGAGTAAACAAAGTAAATGGAACCAATGGTTCTGTCAATTGCTCAAACCACGAAAGACACACAGACAAACACAGAAGGATGGAATCCGTGGTACTTTCTATGAAAAGGAAAACAAAGACTATGAATACAATCACAGTTAATAGCAATAGATCTGTTTCAGGGTTAATCCAGGAGAGAAACACGGCTAAATAGAGAAGCAGTGAACCAGGAATACTTTCTATGTGAGAGCAAAACAAAGAGTGCATGCAGTTAAATACAGCAATAGCTCTGGTAATGGCTTCATTGTGTGAATAGACACAAACAGAGGCATTGAATAAGGGACACTTTCTATGCAAGTGAAAAACGAGTAGATGAAGTTAATGGCAGCAATAGCTGTCAATTAAATTATATGCATCTCTCCTTGGTCAGTGATAGTGAATTATTTCATTTAATTTGGAAGCCACTAGACAAACCAAATGCTCCTACAGCTATGATTAAAGTAACCTAAAATGTGTTTCTCCTTTCTTGTTCTCCAAGATTTTAACAATCTTTGTAAACTCTTGTTTTATGATTACTTATAGACAAAGTTAAACTGTTAACTGAAAATACTTTGCGTCCTTCTTGCTCTCCTGAACTGTGGAAGCGTCACTAATTCTACCAAAATTATAAGTGTCTGAACTTTTAAAGGGATAATAAGCAAGCCTAAAGCAAAGATGGAAAGTAGAAAGAAACATAGTCCTAAAAAAAACCTTAATGATCAAGGTTAGAGACCTTGATAATTAAGATAAAATCTAATTTGGTGTCTGAACAGTTACATGGTGCTCCTTTCTTTAATTCTCTAGTCCAAGACTGAACACAATTCAAAAATCTTGGTCACTTACTTTCAGTGCGACGAGGTCATTGTTGAGGGAATGACCCACCAGAACCGCGTTGTCTGGTAACAAAGTCCTGATCGTTGCCTGAACATCCCGCAGGGTGGTCGTGATTGGTCTCAACATGGCTGCAGTGATCCCCGAGAACCTGAGAAGACAAACAAAATCTAAATTTACCTTCAGGCATAAGGCACAAAAAAAACTCCGTATGCTCACAGGGGAAAATATGCACTTTGTGTCTTACTTTGTCAGGTAGTTCAAGACACGGTTTTGAGGTTTCACCAGCTGATCCAGCACACAATTCCCATCACTGTCCACCAGAGAAACACGAGCCAGCTCATATCCCTTTTCTGTCAGACACTGTAACACAGCAGGAACAGAAGAAGAAACTGTATGACGACTACAACGCTACATTTTATGAAGTAATCGTAAAACAAAGTCTTGCACAGGGTGGGAGGGTTATTTTACATGGTCTACTCATTTTACACAACCGAGATCAAGACATTTTAAGCGCTGCAGCTGAGAACAGGCTCAGTTAGGTCTGATTATAAGGTTCCCTTATATAGGAAACTTTTTTGACCAATCTGTATAATCTGATTGAATTTGACTTTGTAAAGTGCCTTGACACCACATGCTTCATGAATTGGCGCTATATAAATAAAATTGAATTGAATTGATTATACATGAATGTATAAGTAGAAATTTAGACTACACAATTAAAAATGAATGATGCGAAAAGGACATTTTTCAGCACTCTGGGCAAAATCTGTTATTTCTTTAGAAGACTTCTTTAGAAATGTACCAGATATGAAATGATTAAATACAAGATCTGCAAACACCAGAGACTGTGAGGATGGATGGATGGATGGATGGATGGATGGATGGATGGATGGATGGATGGATGGATGGATGGATGGATGGATGGATGGATGCACAGATGGATGGATGGATGGATGCACAGATGGATGGATGGATGCACAGATGGATGGATGGATGGATGGACAGATGGAGGATGGATGGATGGATGGATGGATGCACAGATGGATGGATGGATGGATGGATGGACAGATGGATGGATGGATGGATGGATGGATGGATGGATGGATGGACAGATGGATGGATGGATGGATGCACAGATGGATGGATGGATGGATGCACAGATGGATGGACAGATGGATGGATGCACAGATGGATGGATGGATGGATGGACAGATGGAGGATGGATGGGCTCACCATTTCACCGTCGAGTCCATACAGCGGGCTGTCATCGGTGAGGCAGACATCGCTGCTTGAGCACAAAAACTCCTCAAAACCTGGTAATCCTGGATCAAAATGAAAGTGGAGAAAACATCCACGTTCAGGGGTCAAGCTAAAAAAAACTTCCTTTCACTGGGGCTGGATAAATCGATAATAACCGTAGTCCATCAGTGAGAGCTCATGACCAAAATTTAAAACATGGAGCCCTTGAATAAGACACTGAAGCCGTATAAAAACACGTACCAATGACAGCCATGATGGCCACACCTTCGGTAATGGGCAGTTCTGCCTTTATATAAAAGATTCAGCTGGAATAACAAACACTGACCTTCTATTTTTATTAAGTAGATATTAAACCTTTATTATGAAACAAAACAAAAATCTAATTAAAAGTTTAAAAAAAATCTGCAATCAAAACACATTGTTACCTTTGACCGGATAGTGATGTTTGATCATCTGTGGTTGGCTTAGAACATACGCAGTCAGTCCTCTCCTCTGTGTGCCGAACGCAGTGATGACCGGGTGATGCTTCAGGGCTGCGGCAGAACACAGACGCACAAAAGAGTTCCTCAGACGGAGAACTCGCTCAGTGAACCCCCCCCCCCCCCGAAACACGGCCTCATAACAGAAAATACAGCTTCTGCAGGAATACAGGAAGTTCCCTTTAAAGACGACTACACACGGCGACAAAGGTGTAGAATAACGATTAGCAGTGATGTTTTGACATGTTTTTTTAGAGTACATCCTGTTAATTAATAGTTTTACCAAAAGCAGCGACACTCGAGCTTTCCCTCTCACCCTTATGAAGCGTCTCCTCCGGTTTGGAAAAAGATGAAAAGTCCATGTTAGGAACTTCACGGCTGAAGATCTCAGAAGCTGCATTGTCAGATGACGGCGTGAAGGTAATCCTCTGTCATGAACGAACAAATAAAAATAAATAAATCCATGTCAGATGGTTCCTCTATAAGGGCTTCTCTTTTTTTTTCTTTTTCTTTTCCTTTTTTCTCTCTTTTATTTCTTTTTTTTCCTTTTTCCTTTCCTTTTCTCTTTTTCAAGGGGGAAAAAAAAGGGAAAAAAAGAAAGAGAGAAAAAAGAAAAAAAAAGAAGAAAAAAAGGGAAAAAAAGAAGAAAAAAAAGGAAAAAAGAAAATAAAGGAAAAAAAATAAAATAATAAGGGCTTCTCTTGTTGCTGTATTAACCCTGCCGGTGCGTCTCCTCTCCCTTTCGTTACTCACGGTGGCGTAGCTGGTCCTGAGGTGCTCCATCGAGAGGTAGTTCTTGTAGAAAAGGCTCTGCGTCAGGCCCTCCACGACCGCGACATTTATACCGCTCACCTTCCGTCGATGGTGGACACGGCACCAGCTGATGCGAATAGCGAGACAGGAGCAGAGGAGTCGGGTAGGAATGAGTCAAGCACAGACAGTCGGGGATTTGGGCTGACGGAAGAAGAACGGTACCTTGGCTGCTTGAGGCCTCCTGCTTTCCCCAGAGCAGCAAAATGAAGCAGCTCCACCAGCTCGGCCAGCGTGATCGGCTGCTGCAGACGACCGGGACGCAACGAGAGCCTCGGCGGACCGGGAGGCCTTCGCCGGAGGTCTCCGTCCCCTTCCTCCTCAGCCGTCACTCTTCTGACGCCCTCGTGCGCAGACGGAGCTTCGTCCCTTCTCCTCTTTCTGCCACGTGTGACTGTCGAAGACGGGGAAGGGTCCATGGTCAGGCTGATGTGTCTGAGGGGAAGGAAACGCGTCAAAGAATGTGGCGTTTAGAGGAGTTGGACGTAAGTGTGACCGAGGTTATAACATACTTAGGTCATGTAAGCAGAAATGTGGCTTTAAATGCGGTAACGGGAAACCTAAGCGCACCTTTGCTGCCTCACTGAGCTTTAAGGTGACCACTAGCCGCCAGACGCTGGTGATTTATGCTCTTAATTATTTATGTGCCTATATAAAAGAGGATGTGTTTACAAGATTACTATTCTGGAGCATGCAGGTCAGGGCGAACATAATACGAAGGCAGAAAGACCTCCCCAGAGACCTTCGAGAAGCAATTGTTTCTGCCCGTTTATCTTTGAATTTCCAAAAAAACAATCTAAGGTTTCTCATTTGGAGCTGCAGAATACGCCGCGTCACGATAGGGCTGCACGCACGACGTCGGGAAAGCAAGCGACATGCGACGAATAGTGGTGAAAGTCGCAATGACGATATCGGTTAACGATAAATAAAAAAATAAATCATCCTTCCATCCAAAGTTCTTTGCGATACGTATATTATATACAGTAATATTGCGATAGTGCCTTGAGATAACACGTATCATGGTGCTGTATAAATAAAACTGAACTGAATGTCTGCATCAGACAGTAAGGCCAGTAACTGAAGAACTTTCACTGCCCTTGCAGATTCAAGACTGAACATCCACAGCTCAGATGGGAGCAAAGTAGCGACATCAGCACCAACATCTCACACTAACTTTCAAGCATGGTGGTGGAGGGGTGGTGATCCAGGCTTGTTTTGCTGCTACAGGATCTGGTCACCTGAAGATGAACTCCTCTCTGTATACCAACACAATCTACAGTCCAATAAGAATCAATCATAGAGATTTTATTTTGCCCCAGTACTGGTGATACAAACCAATACGATGAGGCCCAGAGTAAAGTTTGTTCAGGTTTTCTATTCTTTGTTTATCTTAATAACAACTAATTCGGAAGTGTTTTAATCTGATAGGGTAGAGATAAAAGTAAACAGGTAGAAAATAATGAACCGGATTTCGAATATCTCGTTTCGAATATCTTAAACGCGTACAAAAGGACTGTGTTATTATTGGCCCTTTCCCCACATGAAATAACGCGTTTAAACATTAAAATTAAAGAGCTCATAAATTCAACAGTCCGCCGGCTCCGTTTTCAGCCCAAACAAGACAACTTTAACAAGGAAAGCCTATAATTTTCAGAGGTTTTATCGCGCGTGAAAATTATTCAGAGAGTAAATTACCAGATGTTATATAGGTCCAGATGAGTCCATAAGGACAGAAACACATTTCCAAAACCACGTTACTGGGTGTTGTTTAAAGTCGGAAAAATAATGGGGCTACTTCCTTTAACTGCCTTTCAGAATAAACTCCAATTGTATTCTCATTTTGCATTTACTGGACATTGTGAGGATTCTTAAACACTTATTCAAGTATTTTCTCGCTTTTGTTGTTGATAGATACACAACTGTTCTTCACGCCATTCCTGGTGTTTATACATATTTTATCAACGCCAACAATTGAGCCTTTACTTTGAAGCAAAACGCTAAACCGGAAATAGATGTTTTCTGTTCGGATGATTTCCGGAAGCTCTGCGTTCGACCTCGCTGACTTACAGGGGAAATTAATCGATTTCGGAAAAGTAAATTGCCGTTTGAATAAAAACAGCGGTATTTTGTTTTCGCTGTTTATGAAGTATAAAGGCTGCGTTTACGTTGAGATCATATTTTTAACGCTTCTAACGGTGGATATGTCTACAAGAAAACTAGCAAAGTAAGTGAATTAGCTTAATTAAAAGTTAACGTAAACGAGAGATTTTGAGTAAGAAACGTTTCAAAGACCATATGGAAATGTCTGTTAAATTTCTGGATTTTGCTCAGATTTCTTTTCTTTATCTTCAAAGGAAATTAGGATTACTGAGAAAGCGAAGTCAGTCCACATCTGCTTTGAAGAAATCAGCATTATCAAGTGAGTCATCCTTCAGCTCAGACTGTAGTCAAATAAGCGTGTGTTTCTGGACAGTTTCTGTTCTAAATCCTTGTTTCTTTCAGATCAGATATTTTCATACCTGATTGTGATTGACTTTGAGTCTACTTGCTGGAGAGAGAAAAATAACTATGGGCAAGAAATCAGTAAGTAGTCGCATTTGTATTAGTTTAATTTGATGTAGTTTGATTCCCCCTCCATGTCTGATCTCTGCTTTCCTCCTCCCTGCAGTTGAATTCCCTGCTGTCCTACTGAACACATCCTCTGGGGAGGTTGAGTCTGAGTTTCATACTTACGTTCAACCTCAGGAACACCCTTTCCTCTCCGAGTTCTGCACTGAGCTTACTGGGATTACACAGGTTTCTGGACACAGGCCGAGCCTTTACAGTACAAAAACTTCCATGTACATATATCTGACTGTTTGATTTTCTATTGTCAAACAGGCGCAAGTAGAAGCCGGTGTCCCTCTTCAGATTTGTCTCTCGCGGTTCAACCGCTGGGTGCAGAACCTGCAGCTGGAGAAGGGAGTGATGTTCCCCAACAAACAGCAGCCATGTCCTGCCTCATCCCCCTCCAAGAAACTGTGCACTTTCCTCACATGGTCAGGTAACATTCGGTTTATGTTTGTCACAATACCGATGCAGGCTGGAGAGGTCCGGAGAAGTCAGAACTTCATTTGAGTGTTTTCTGTCTCTCTGGATAAGTGTGGAAAAAGAAATATTCTTATTAACAAACTTTATATGTTTTTCCCCATTGGGTAAAGTTCTGTTCTTCTTTCAGTGTTTATTCCTTTGTTTTTTCAATATTAAATCTTAATTTTCCTTCTTATCAAAATCTCCTTCTGTGCTTTCATTTCATTCCCTTTTTTCATTGCTTTATTATGTTCAACCCTCCTTCTTCCCTCTTGTCTTTCTCTTCTTGTTTCCTTCTTTGTTTCCCTCCATGCATCCAGCCTGTTTCCTTTTGTCTTTTAATATCCAAGTATTTCAAGGTCTGCTTAAGCGTTTTTCTTTTCCCTTTGTCTAAAATTACCACCCATCCATAAAATCTGGAAATTTTGAGTCTGGGAAAATATCAAAATGTGTAGGAACCGTGTGTTGTTGTTTCAGTGCGGTGCATTGATTCACAGTTAAAGTAACAAAATGTAAATGCGTCCAGTAACAGATGGTTTACATCAAACTAATTTTGTAAAACTAATTTCTACATTGGGCCACTTTGGCATCACAAAGTCATTAAAAGGGCCGGTTGCACCTGTATAGATGACACTTTTGATTTCATAATTTCATTCCGGTTCGCATAAAAACGTAAAAAATATTCACAGTAACTTAAAATTAGCACCCTTAGGCCCAATTCAAATAGTTTATCTGCAAAAAAAATTCATATTGGGGTGAGTTACACTTTGAACTCATCAATCTGCATCGCTTTTTTCTCTTTTAATGTGTTGTGGAAAGCTGAAATCTAGTGGCAGGATGCTGTTACTACACAGTAAAAAAAAAAAAAAAATCAACATTCGCTACAGGAGGCACAGTTGTAGCCACTTTATACACTTTAAATGGATATATGCCTCTACTTTATGACATGATATGCCTATTTCTGTCTGTTGAGGGCGGGATAAATTGCCTTGACGAGCCAGATTCGGCCCCCGGGTCTTGAGTTTTACAGATATGATTTACATCGTTACTCACCCTGACAGCTTGTTCAGGCTGCATATCCTAAAAGAACAAGTTACGTACTAAAATAACTATCATTGCAAAAAAAATAAAAAACTGTTTAAATGCAAAAATACATGCTATAAAAAAATATAGTGCGCACACAACATTCCAGACAAAAATGACATCACCACATTGCACATTATGTATATTAAGTAGAAAATATGAAAATACTGCTGTGGCTCTTTCACAGTTATGTCTTTCATAATGCAAACGGTGTTCTCAAACACATTTTAATCTCTGCACTGTGTTTTCAGACTGGGATCTTGGAGTTTGTTTGCAGTATGAATGTAAACGCAAACAGCTTCACAAACCAGATGTGCTCAACAGCTGGATAGACCTGAGGAGCACATACAGGGTAAGGACCAGCTAATCCATTCTGTATTTTCATCTTTAATCACTTTTACACTGTTTGTGCATGTATTCAGAATGCCTGAAAGTATTCAAGTTGATGCAGCACATGACATGAATGTGTTAAAGTATTAATCAAGCTGAGTGATTCGGATCAACAAACACAGAGGGCTGAGGTCCGTTCTTCGTACGTCGCTAACTCAGTTAGCTGGATTTCATTGTTGACGATTTGGCATGATCTTGGATCGTTTGGTTCTTCGAAACTCATCCTGGACTTGCTGTCATAGCAACATGTGCGCAACCTTAAACCTGCTCACGAGCAGGCTTATTTCATGTAAACAGGATTAGATCGCAGCTTTATAAGCGGAGGAGATAGGGAAGTCTGTCCAGCCAGTGCACTTGGACCACCTAGTGGCAGAGGACGGGACAGGATTGTGGAACACCATTTTTAATCTTTAATAAAAGACGAAACAAATAATGCTTAGTTCTTGTTGTTTTATTTAAAAAAAAAATTTATAAAGAAAAGCCAGCAAGTCATCTTTTGCCTGCAATAAGAGATAGTTATGTAAAGTCAGCAATACTACTATGTGTAAAATGGTGTATTAGAACTTACTCTGAAGGTCCTTTTGAAGCAACTCGATCTCTAGTGCAATTCTTCTCTTTTTCAAGTTGTGGAGTTCAATTTCTCCTCTTAATTTGTGTTTTTTCAGGTCAAAATATTTTTTTGTTGAAGATGCCGTTTATATAGGGAACGGATGGCACCCTGTGTCATTTTGTGTAAGAAAAAGAAAGGGTTAAACATCCCTCATGCAACAAAAGTAAAAAGAACCTGTTTTTTTTCAGCCTTTTTCTTGGTGGCTGTTATAAACAGCCAAACACATCATTTAACAGTGGCCTTTAAAAAGAGGAAAAAGTCTACCATTTTGTAGAATATTCTTGTACTTCACTTTTTTCCACATGTTCTAGTGGGTCCGATGGAGGCTCTGACATAAAAGAACAAAGTAAATATGAAATTATTAAAAAGCAAAAATACATACTGTAGAAAGTGATAAAACATCTAACATGGACAGCACTTATGCATGTAATTTGTCTGCTTCTTTTTGCCAGCCCTCTCTCCTGGCTTTAGAAGACTTTAAGGTGTTCCCTGTCGCTTTAATTAATGACTCAAATTCGGCATAACCTTCCATTAAAAGCTCTTGTTCTGCTTGGGAGAAAAACTGTGGGCGTTCTTTGGCCATGCTGAACAGCCAATAGCAGCGTTGCTGATCATTATTTCTACTATCGATACATTTCCCCTTTTAAAGCGACGAATGAACGCGCAGTTGTCTCAGATAACTCAATCCAGCGATACTAATCCTAAACAACAGGCGTGTTCGAAGAACCCAATTAGCCGGATGAAATCATCTTGGATGTGTCATTTGATCTTGGATGTTTTAAGCAACGTACGGAGAACGGGCCCCTGGTCAGGTAATAAAGTTGTGGAAACGTTTAAAACAGAGGAAGGTTACAGAACGACATCCCACCATGGAGCACTGTTCAGTCCGTCATCTGCAAAAGGAAAGACATGGCCGTCGACCTAAGCTGACAAGCTGGCCAGGAGATGGTTAATCAGGAAAAACATCCAAGAGGTGCATGGTAACTCTGGAGGAGCTTCTTAGATACAGAGCTCAGGTGGCCTGATCTGACTTCCAGACAGCTACTAGCCGTGCGATCCACAAATGTGGGATTTATGAAACGATGGCGAGAGAAAAGGAGTTGTTGAAGAAGGCCATAAGAAGTCTTAAATCGATGAGGAGACAGAAAAAATGAAGCAAATTATTTATTTTTTTTAAACTGCTTAAATTTCCTTCCTCTTTATTAGGGGGTGAGTGTTGGCCTAGTGGTTAGAGCAGCGCGCTTGCACTCAGAAAAGGATGCAAGTACCCGGTTCAATCCCCAGCGCCTGCACTCTGGGTCCCTGAGCAAGACCCTTAATCCCAGATTGCTCCCCGGGCGCCGCACATGGCAGCCCACTGCTCCCCAAGGGTGATGGGTTAAAAGCAGAGAACAAATTTCCTTGTAATGTATGTTTCAATGTACGTTTCAATGACAATAAAGATGATATTACTATTACTATTAGCACGCACTATTTTGTATTTTTAACACCTTTGCAACAGCCGTGCATTTTATTGATTTGAATATAACAAAAAGCTGTATTTAGAGCTGTTGGCAACCAGGGTGTTTTTAATACAAGACCAGATGCATATAAACCGTATCTGCTTATGTAGCCGCGTCTCACTTGTTTCTTCACCTTCAGCTCTTTTACGGCCGGAAACCCAAAGGCCTGAACGGAGCACTTCAGGATCTGGGGATTCAGTTTTCCGGGAGAGAACATTCTGGTACTGACAAAGCGACGCTTTCTGTGAATCGGGTTGTTTCTAACTTTGGAGTTCTTTTAACCCCTCACCTCCTCTCATCCTTCCATGTTTTTATTTTTTTCATTTTGCATCTCAGGTTTAGACGACGCACGAAACACAGCTCGGCTGGCGGCCAGAATGATGAGAGATGGATGTGTGCTGAAGATCACGCGAAGTCTGGAGAGGGTGAGTGGTCACCCGAGACGCCAGACTCCAGAAACCCCGCCTGAGATTCCTTAGCATGAACCTTGTACTTTAATCTTTTATATGTTGAAATCTTGTAATCTCATTTTCTTGATTTTAGTTAAATCACCAATAAATCGACGTCAGAAAACAAGACACAATTCCCTCCTTCTCTTTCTAAAGGTTTTGTAATTTCAGATTAAGAGATTGCTTTAGAAGAGGAAAATAATTTTGATATGGGGGGTAGGGGGGGGGTTAACCATGTGTCAAGAAAGGTATTTTTATACCCCTTAACATTTTGACCTGTTGATGGTTGTTATGTTACAACCATGAAATTCATTGTATTTTACACTTTTGTGTGCTGGACAAACACAAAGTTGTCTAGTGGAAGAACAATATGCTTGGTTTTAAGAGTTTTTACAAATTAAAATCAGAAAACAATGACTGCACGCATTGTTTTCTTCATTCCCCCGACTGAACGCTCTTAGAACCATCGTTTGCTTACACTTAATCCTGCAAGTCCTTCTTGTTCATCTCTATGAACTTTGCACATCTTGAGATTAAAATTTTAGACTATTTTTGAGAAAACCTCTCCAGTTATGATTGGATGGAGAACATCTGTAAACATCAACATCTGTAACACATTCTTAATAGGATTAAGTCTTAAATTCCATTTCACAGTGGCCTTTGACTAGGCCATTGTGAAATGGGATTTAATCAAAGCTCTGGAAGGTGAATCTCTGCTCCAGTCTCAGGTCGTTTTTCAGCCTCTAACAGGTTTTCTTCCAAAATTGTCCTACTTTAAGCTCCAGCCATGTTTCCATCCACTCTGACCAGCTGCCACGTCCCTGGTGAAAGCTTAACAGCATGATGCCTCCACCACCATGTGTCACGGTAGCAATAATATGTGTTCAGGGCCTTAAGAGTTCCACCTCACACAGCGTTTTTCCTGTGAGCCAAAAATGTTTCACTTTGTTCTCATCTAACCAAAAATCCGCTCTTCCACACATTTGCTGTGCCCCCTACATGGCTTGTCGCGAACTTAACACACTTCCATAAAAGCCCGATTTTTGGAGTGCTCAAAGTATAGTTATCCTTTTGACAGGTTGTCCCACCTGAGCTGTGGATCTTGGTAGCCCCTCTAGTTATCATTGGCCTCCCGTTTGCTTCACTGAATAATGTCTTCCTTATCCAGTCGGCCGGGTAAGGGAAGCCGTATCACGGTTGAACTGCAGTAGAATGATTTAACCATGTTTTTCAGACGTTGGACCTAAGCTCTCCCTGAGATGTTGAAGAATGTGGATATTGTTGTGGAACGTGGCTCTGCTTTAAACTCCTACACAACTCTCTCTTTAACCCGTCTGATGTCTTCCTTGATCTTCATGATGATGTTTGTTCTCTAACAAACCTTTGAGGTCTTCACAGAGCAGCTGGATTTATACTTGGATTAAGTTGAGATTAAGTTACTTAGACGACTTCTGAAGGCTGTTTGGCCAAGACACTAAAAATGAGATCTTAAGTTTCAATGGGCCTGTCCTTGGGCTACAAGTTGGTTGTAGTGGATTTTTAGGTGTATCACAGTAAATGGGACAGAATAGAAATTTCATACTTCCCCTTTTTTAAATTGAAAACATTCATCTTTTCATCTTACACTTCATAGTTCTGCATCTCTTTGTGTTGGCCTACCGTTTATCCCATAAAACCCCAATAAATACTTCAAAGTTCGTGGTTGTAATGTGACAAAATGTCACAACCTGCTCCATTCGGAGTGCCGCGCTGCAGAAGGCAAAAAAAAATTATTGATTTTAAAGAAAATATTGTGAGTTTCTATTTTTATTGACCCTGTTATCTGCTTTATTCCTCACAGGCCCCACCGATGGTCAAATCCATCTTCAGTAACAAGCCGCGACCTGCGGGAAACAAGCAAGAAGAGGACAAGAACGTCAACGAGAAAGAAAATTTGCTAGCCAGCAGCAAGTGGCCGTCATCCTTTAAATTTAAAGCTGGTCAGAAATGTGCATCTTCTGAGGAGGCCCCGAATTCGAGCGCAGGTCAAACGTGTCAAAGCCTGATATCAACAAAGACGGTGTTGAATGTAACAGCGGCACCACTGCAGGGTGAAAGCGGCAAACCGGGGATGGCACGGGCGGCTCCTGCTCCTTTGTCCACACGTATGCTAATCTGCAGCTCGGCACACAGCAGCAGCAGCAGCCACGTTCTGTGCTCCACCACTGTCGGCTGCCTTTCTGATCTACCTCACGTCGTAAAGACGGCCCCCGTGGACGAAGAGGAGGGAGAGCTCTTAGTGGAAACGGACGAGAGGTGCGGTTCTTATGACGACGTGTCGCTGGCGTTCGTTGAGCCTGAGACGGGAAGCGACACCATCTCGTCTGTAGATGTCGGCTATATTTCAGATTACGACGGCAGAGGTCGTGAGTGGGAGGGGATGGACGGCTCGCATTCACCCCACGGTCCTCTAACTCTGCCACAGAAGAGAACAGACAGCCTGAAAATGCAAAACAATACAAGAGACTCGTCAATAACGTGTACGTCTCCAAACGCGCTGAATCCAAACGTTAAAGCCTTTAATCGCAAAAACGAAAAACCGCAGCAATCAGCAGCCAAAGGGTCGGATCGATGTTTCGCTGTGCCTAAAGTTGTTGATTGGAGCAAACTGAATCAGTGCAAAACCGGACACTTACAGTTGGAAGGGTCTGATAAAACCGATGGAACAAATCGTTTCTCTCTAGTTGGACCAAAGGCCTTCCTGCCTGAAAAGACTTCAACTCCAAATCCCTCCGCCATGAGGCCCAAACCAAACACTGCAAAATGCAGAGAGCCTCTGAAATTCTCCTTTACAGTTTATAGCGATCCGAAAGAAAGGACCGCAGAGTCTCCTCACCGCTCCGCGTCCGTCTCTCTGCACCCACCCAGAAACATCCTGTCCTCCCTACCGACCAACGCTCTCCTCTCTACTGCCAAGCGGATCGGCGCGGCCCCGGCGGCCAAGGGGCCAAAGATCACGTCCCCGCTGTGCGCCTGCGGTCGGCGTGCCAGGCGGCAGGTCGTGTCAAACGGCGGTCCCAACCACGGCCGGGGCTTTTACTGCTGTCCGGTCCGCCGCTCAGGCGGCAGGGGCAGCTCGGGGAGAGGCTGTGAGTTCTTTAAGTGGGAGTCCGCTGTCATGAGGAGCAGTTCAGTGGCTCCTCCTGCTGTGGGGTCTTCTGTATCGCTCTGTCAGGTCAGCTCGACGCTTCCCTACCGGCCGCCGCAGAGAAAAAGCTACTAAACGGGTGGAGAAGCAGCTGTAATAGGCAAAAGATGAGGATTTTGGATTTACAAACGACAAATTCTGAAGAAAGCAACGGGGCTGCACAATATTAGGGAAATACCCGTGATATTAGTTGCAATTAACCAACACTTTTTGCTTTTTTTGTTCCCACCTCATCACTCGCCTTGATCTTTAGCTGTTCTCTGGTTAAGATCCAGGGTGCTGTGAAAAGGTATCACAGCTTTTTCCACAGTTAAATGTTTCGAACAAACAAATCTTAATATCAGAAAAAGATAACATGAATAGTTTTGAAAAGTAGATTTCAAATGTTGAAGGAGAGTTCTCCAAACTAACCTGACCTCCCGTGAAAACGTATTTACCCTCGTTTGGAAAGTTGAGTTCAATTTCCCAAGCCACGTATTGCCGAACTCGGAGTATCGGCAAATAATTTAAATAGAACCTGTATCACAACATGAAGTAGGTGAAATGATCTCAAAAAGCAACACGACGACGCCCTGATCCGGAGGAACTTTGATGTGTATCAGTCAGGAAAGGTTTACGACGCCTTTCTGGAGGCTCAAGATTGTTACCGACCTGCAGAGCGGGACGCCGTGGCACCTGAAGTAATATTGGCGTCCCAAAACATGCCTTTTGGGATGTTAATATGGCACACATTTTTATTTTTTCAATGATTATGATTTAATATGTTTTCCAACTCTAGAAAGCAGTACGGAGATGAAAAAAAATGAATTGCATATAAATATTAAGTTTATTGCCTTTGAAACAATACTGAAATGAATTTATTTTTATTTTACTGATAACGTAAAGGTTGAAATAACTAATTACATGTTACAGGAAATTTTGCCAGAATATGTTATTTTGTTAAATCTTAAAGGGGACATGCAAAATCCACTTTTTTCGCCCTTAAATACATTTTGTTGTGTACTTGGAGCCTCTAGGAATGCTGAACAGCTGAATGTAGTGTGGGAGCTGCGTAGATATCTTTATATTCTTTTTGGGTCATATTTTTCAAGCCGTTCAATTCTCTCTGTTTTCTATTACGTCACAGTATTTGCTGTGAAACTGCTAAACAAGGTCATGGACTTCCAGCTCAGCAGCGCCACTTTTTTCTTCTGCCGTCCAAGCTGAAGGATGCCGAAGCAACAAGTGGATAAGTCTCCAGTTGTTCATCACACCGTCCCCCAGCATACTACAAACATGGTCGAACTGGGCCATCTTTGTCGTTTTCTTTTCATATATCATATATTTTAAAACTATTAGAAACTGTTCATGAATGTTTTTTCTACTAGAAAACAAATTGTTAAAAAAAAGAAAAAAACTTCGAAATAAGCTATTTTTGCTGTTGTGGCAACTAATATTTGTTTTGTCTGTCTCAAATAAAACCATTTATCTTCTGTGGTGGATTATTGAAAGATACAAAAACCTTTAAAAATGGTTTTCCAGTTTGCATTGATGAAATAAAATTACCTTCATGGCTATGAAAACAAAAAGCAAATTGGATTCGGGCCATCAGATTAAGTGGATGATCCTTTGACCTTGAGTTTGTTCTTATTTAAAACATTTTTTTAACCTTTTCCAAAGGTTAAAATACGTATTTCTAAAATATATAGATAACTCATTCCTTTTCTGAGGCACACAGGCAGCATCTGTTCAGTTGCAGTTAACACAAAACGCAAACGAGCCAATCACATTGCAGCAACTTGATTCAATTCAATTTTATTTATATAGCGCCAATTCATGAAACATGTCATTGCAAGGCACTTTACAAAGTCAAATTCAGTCATATTATACAGATTGGGTCAGATTATACAGATTGATCAAAAATTTCGTATATAAGAGAATGAATTGATTGCATCAAAGCCCCTACATGCAGCATTCACTCCTGAAGAAGCGTAGAGCCACAGGGAGAGTCGTCTGCATTGTCCATGGCTTTGCAGGAATCCCTCATACTGAGCAAGCATGAAGCGACAGTGGAAAGAAAAACTCCCCTTTAACGGGGAGGAAAACCTCCAGCAGAGCCGGGCTCAGTATGAACGGTCATCTGCCTCGACAGACTGGGGGTTACAGAAGACAGAGCAGAGACACAACAAGAGAGACAAAAAAGCACAGAAGCACACATTGATCCAGTAATCTGTTCTACATTAGATGGTAATAGCGGGTGAGTCGTCTTCCCTGAATGATGTCACAGCTAACAGAACGCCAGACCAGGTGTACCTACTATGAAGAAAAAAAAAACAGAGAACAAAAAGTTATAAGCTGAAATGACAAGCAATGCAAAATTCAGTAGAGTGAGAAAAGTAGGCCCTGATGTCCTCCAGTAGCCTAAGCCTATAGCAGCATAACTATAGAGGTAGCTCAGGGTAACATAAGCCACTCTAACTATAAGCTTTGTCAAAAAAGGAAAGTTTTAAGATTAGTCTTAAAAGTAGACAGGGTGTCTGCCTCACGGACCAAAACTGGGAGTTGGTTCCACAGGAGAGGAGCCTGATAGCTAAAGGATCTGCCTCCCATTCTACTTTTAGAGACTCTAGGAACCACCAGCAGACCTGCAGTCTGACAGCAAAGTGCTCTGTTAGGAACATACGGGGTAATCAGAGCTCTGATATATGATGGAGCTTGATTATTAAGGGCTTTATACGCTAGAAGAAGAATTTTAAATTCTATTCTTGATTTAACAGGAAGCCAATGAAGGGAAGCTAAATGAAGAGAAATATGATCCCTCTTGTTGATTTCCATCAGAAGACATGACTGCAGTCGAAGTAATTGATTGTATTCATCGGGATTTATATAAATATAGCTGATGATGATGCATAGCTTCATCTAGACATGCTGAAGATGTTCAGCTGACGTTCAAACCAAGCATCAGAATGGGGAAGAATGAGGGTTTTGTTGCCACTCGGGCTGAAAGTAATTCAGAAACTGTTGCTCTACTGGGATTTTCATGCACTGCCATTTTTCAGAGATGGTTTGCAAGAGAAAATGTGCAGCGAGCAAAAGATGTGTTATGTGGACGAAAAGGCCTTTGTGATGTTGGAGATCAGAGGAGAATGGGTCAAATAACCACTCGATGCAACCAAGACATAGAATACCATCTCTGAACTACCTTGAGGCAGATGATGAGTCTAAAATTCAAATTGGTCAGAATTTGGTGCAACTTGAAAGCATGAATCCATACTACCATGTGTCAGGCTGCTGATGGGGGATATTTTTTTTAGGCCCCTTAATGAAAGTTGATCATCGTTTAAACGCAAACAGCCTTGTTGAGTACTGTCACTGATCATATTTATCTATTTATGATCAATGTACCCATCTATCTTCTGATGGCTGCTTCCAATGGGGAAACTGGTCTACTCAGGTGGGTAGAGTAGCCAAAGATTGTACTCAAGTAAGAGTAGCACTACTTCAAAAGATTTTTATTCAAGCAAAAGTAAAAAGTAGTCAGCTAAGAAATTACTCAAAATTAAAAATAGTATTCAGTAAGAAGGCTACTCAAGTACTCAGTAACTAATTATAACTGATGATTTAATATTTAAAATGTATATAATCAGGCAGAGAAAAATATAAGGTTATATGCAAATTCTGGTATTTTAAAGACAAAAATGAAAAATATACAGAGAATA